>OX328100.1:66083453-66487195 GCA_946811185.2 Hippopus hippopus
GATGTAAGTACCTTGACGGACAACGTAGATCAAGATCAGACAGCACAGAATGTGCAGTCTGATCTTTGATCTTCATCGTTCGATATTGTCTATTTTAATCATTCTTGCAAAAAAACGTCCGTTACATTTTGGAAAGAAAACAACATTTAGTCAACAGAAAATATCCCTTTGTTTTAATAATCTTTTTATCTGCTTCAGACCCCAATTTCTTTCTTTTTTCTTCGGACCACTTTTAAAAACAGTAAGAGAAATAGGTAAAATGCTCGTAATAAGCAATATGTCTCTTTGTCACAATGTTCTCACATCATAATTATTTTAGTCTTGCTCTGTGAAAAGGGGGCTTAATGCATCTGCGAAAACTATCGACTCAGGTCAGCCTGCGCAGTCCACGCAGGCTGACCTGGGCCGAAACTTTTCGCAATTGGTCAATTTTCTTGTGTGTCAAAGGACCAGTCTACCTCATGATTAAGTCGGTTGTTTCAAAAAGTTGCTCATATGGATCTATAATAAGGTGATGACTTGGGCTGGTGTCATGTATCACGGAGATACATTAAGCCCCCTTTTGCCAGCTAATGGTTCAATTATGTATACATGTAATGATCCTCTCTTTCGTCTTCCGAATTTTACAAACATCTTTTCAAAGTTGTACGATTGAAAAGTTCTTTGAATATTAAATGAGTTTAGTCTAAGGGCTCTGAGTAAACCCAAAAGACGTTTTCATTATAAAAATATTTTAGTTATTTTTTTATTTACTTTATGTAGCACTGAATGTACATGATATGGTTTTAACAGTAGCACACAACATATTCAAATAAAAAGTCAAATATGATTGAAACGAATAGAACCGTATCAGACACACCAGCACCAAGGATATCACAAAAAGGGAAAGAATTCCTTATTTCCATTGTGAGAAAGACCTCAAGACCACAAGACCTCAAAAAATCACAATTTCAAGCTTGCTATTGTCTAGAATCGCTCAGCTAAGCAGACAGTGTAGATTTAAATAAGACTGTATGTTTAATGCAGTCTGATCTTGATTTGTACTGACCACCACGACAACTACATGTATAGATGATAAACGTTCACGTCTTTACCAAACGACAGGAGCCCCAGCCTAGTACTGGTAAAACCCAGGAAATACCTGAATATGTGAGCTGTCGCCGTGATATGACTGAATTATTGTTGAGAGCGGCGTAAAACACCATTCAATCAATCAACCAAACGACAGTATTTTAGACTAGTCCAAATTGAAAGCAACTGCAGACGACATTTTAATTGTTATCAAAAACATGAAAGTTGTCTTTCAAAGGGAAGCAAACATTGTGAGAAGAGAAGAATGGTTGATTGATTGATTGATTGAATGGTGTTTAACGCCGTTTCCAACATTATTTCAGTTATATCGCGGCGGCCAGTACACCTATCCATGCTTTCCTGGAGTTTCTTTTACCAGTACTCGGCACAATATTCTTTCCAAGCCACTAGCCGCTTTTCCACATAATCATCGTCGAAAAAATGATCAGCGGTGAGAGAGGACTAAATCCTGTCGCAATGACTAATATCAGTCCTCGGAAAGAAATTGGCCGAGCCGGGGCTCGAACCAGCGACCCCCCCTGTTCTTGAGTCCTCTACGCTACCGACTGCGCTACCGGGGCTCGGCTGAGAAAAGAAGAAAATGAAAGTTTCCAGCATTATTTCTTTTTACGTGCTATGTTTTTAAAAAGCATATTTCATCAGGTCGTTAAAAGTCGTTTTGTAACGGGTTTAACTTTTATCAAACACTCCCGTGTTATAACGACCCTGAGGAAGAAATCGTTTGAAAACATTGTGGGAAAGGGAGAAAATGCTGGTAACCAGCATTTTCTCCTTTTTCCACAATATTTTCTACCCTTTTTCAGAGACAAATTTTAGAAATTGAGCCATAATTAATTTGTCGTCTGCAATAGCTTTGAATTTGGACGAGTCTTAAATTTTGTCGTTTTGTAAAGAGTAAATTAACGATGTAAAAGTTATCAATTCGCCGTCTCACACGGATGTGTACATTTTAAAGTGTTTTAACGACATACAAAGATAAAACGAGTCGACCAAGAAAACGTCAGTAAAATAGGGCGCATTATTGTGTCTAGGATTTCAAGATTTGATGAAACTAGTGAGAGATTGTTTAAAGGAATATTTTTGTGTGTGTTTGTGCACGTGTATGTACGTGAAGAAGGTCATGTGGTACTGTTGCAGTTTTCAGGTGGAAGAAAAAGACATTCATGAGTTGGTGTTCAGTTATGGTTTAGCGAGTTTTAAGGGTGTGTTTGTTAAAATAGTTTACATCAGTATTTCCTGTCAGGTCTGTCTTTCTTTCTTTCTTTCTGGCTTTCTGTCTGTTTGTCTGTCTGAACGTCTGTCTGTCTGACTGCCTGCCAGTCTGCCTTCCTTCCTGCCTGCCTGCCTGTCTGTCTGTCGGTCGGTCGGTCTGTATGTCTGTCTTAACTTTTGAACGTCTGTTTTTCTGTGTGTCTATGTATCTGTCTGTTTGACCGTCTTTCTGTCTGTCTGAACGTCTGTTTTAACGTCTGTCTGTCTGAACATCTGTTTGAACGTCTGTATGTCTGAACGTCTGTTTTAACGTCTGTCTGATCATGTCTGAACATCTATCTGAACACTGTCAAAACATCTGTCTGAACGTCTGTCTGAACATTTGTCTGTCTGAACATCTGTCTGAACATTTGTCTGTCTGAACGTCTGTCTGTCTGTCTGTCTGTCTGTTTGTCTGTCTGTCTGAACATCTGTCTGTCTGAACATCTGTCTAGACGTCTGTCTGAACGTCTGTCTGAACGCCTGTCTCAACGTCTGTCTGAACGTCTGTCTTGATGTCTGTCTGAAAGTCTGTCTGAACGTCTGTCTTAAAAGGTTTATCTGGACGTCTGTCTGGACGTCTGTCTGAACGCCTGTGTGAACGTCTGTCTAAACGTCTTTCTGGATGTCTGTCTAAAGGTCTGTCCCAGTTTCTGTTTGAATGTGTGTCTGAAAGTCTGTCAGAACGTCGGTCTGAACGTCTGCCTCGACATCTGTCTGAACGTCTGTCTGTCTTTCTGAACGTCTGTCTATCAGTCTGTCTGTTTGGACGTCTATCTAAACGGTTGTCTGAACGTCTGCCTGAACGTCTCTCTTGACGTCTGTCTATCTCTATGAAAGCCCCTGTATCTGCTTTGCTTTATGTTTTTCCATGTTTCTCTATGAAACTAGAATGTTGATCATGAGCTAGAAAAAAACGTGTCAGATGGACAAAGGACACATACCGCTGAAAGCTGAATAATTCTCATTAATTCACACCTACAATTTAACGTCCGGTGAAATTGCTCTAATACTACCACGTGAGTACAGAATATCTTATTCCATATTGAGCGCTGTAGAGTCCAATATGGATTTTTCAGATCGAGGCAAGAGTCCAATATGGATTTTTCAAACCGAGGCTTGAGTCCAGATTATCGATATTTGACCGGAACAGTTGTCTACCGAAGTCCGTTGTCAAAAAAGCAATTTAAAAACCCTCTTTTGATATGTATTTTTTTTTTTATTTTTTAATATTATTTAAATTGAAATGTCCCTATACTTGTCGTTTACTTTAAAGTCAATACGGAAGGGTGAAATAAAGAGGTCATTTAACATGGTTGGGTACAATACTGAATTCAATTGGATTCGTACACTGCAGAACCAGTCTATATTTTGGACTCGGCTGTCGCCTCGTCCAAAATATAGACTGGTTCTGCAGTGTACTCATCCAATAGAATTCAGTATTGTACCCAATCGTGTTAAATAACCTCATATTATTATATTCCTATCAGTGAATTACTGGGATTTCTCAGTGTATTATTTTTTCAGTTTTTCACAGTGAATAACATCACTAGTGACGATATGGTATCATCACTAGTGATGATATAGTTTTAGAATGTTTACCAGAACTATTTTTTTTCCTATATTTCTCACAGACTAATGTTTCTGTGTCTGCTTCAAACATCTTTAGTAAACAATAGCACAGTGAAAAGATTTTTGGTACAGTCTTTCCAAACAACCATAAGTTTACGACCTTGTGGGAGAAATCTTTTGAAAACATTTCGAGAAAAGAAGATAGCTTTTGTGGAAAAGAGCTCTTGGAAAATATTGTGGAAAAACGAGAAAATACTAGAGCTACCGACCAGCATTTTCTTCTTTTTCAATAATGTTTTCTATCCTATCAGCAAACCTAAGATCTTTTGTACCAATTTAGTATTTGTCATTTGGAGATGTTTTTAATTTGGGAAAGTCTTATAGATCTAGATCTACTTGTCATGTGGGAAAGGGTTTAAAACTGTTTCTACTTCTAATTTCATATGGCTGGTTTTAAATTGTAGAAGTGCAAAACAATGTGCATTCAAATGGAGAGATAGATGACGTAACATACCCTCGAGCGTTACGTCATCTGTTGCGTCAGCTGCTTCTGCCAAAAGTTGATCATTACTCGTTGTGTTTGTAAAGAAAAGTCCTATACATGTATACCTACCGTTCTTGATAATAATCAGCAAACAAGGGGAGAATTAGGAATATAATAAATAGAATAATCAACTAGTGGTGTGTGATATTAAAAATCTGTCACTCGAATGGGGTTTGATACGGTTAAAAAACTCGTCCTTCGGACTCGTTTTTCAACCGCATCACACCCCATTCAAGTGACAGATTTTTAATATCACACACCACCAGTTGATTATCCTCTATTTAATTCACAAGTTACTTCATGCGGGTGCAATTTCCAGCAGTCGGTTTGGAAAATATGTTTGTAAAATAAAGCTTGTCAACGTAATTTATCGTTTAACCCTGTACCAGACAAAAATATTAGACTGGTCCGAATTGAAAGTACTTGCAGACGACAAATTTAAAATCGCTCAAAAGATGGAACTTGTCTTTTTTTTTTAGGAGAGGAAATATTGCGGATAAAGGAGAAAATGCTGGTAGCAGTTTAAATGTGGATGGAATGATGGAATTTGTCTTTGATAGGGTAGAAAACATTGTGGTAAAAGGAGAAAATGCTGATCTCCAGCTTTTTCTCCTTTGACCACAATGTTTTCAAAATGCTTCTTCCTCCGGGTCTTTAAAACTCGGGTTTATGTAATAAATGGTCCGGATACATTCATCTTTTTTCTACAGTAGCCGAGTCCTGGCATTGCAATCGGTACCGTACAGGACTCAAAAACATGAGGTCACTGGTTCAGTCTCTTGCTCGGCATATTTCTTTCCGAAGATTGATGATAGTCATTGCGACAGGATTCAATCCTCTCTCACCGCTGATCATTGTTTCGACGATAGTTATGTGTAAAAGCAGCTATCGGCTTTGAAAGAATATTGTACGGAGTACTGGTAAAAGAAACTCTAGGTGCACTGGCCGCCGCCGCGATATAATTGAAATGTTGAAAACGGCGTTAAATATCATACAATCATTTTTTGAAAAAATTCTAGAAGTGTTTGTTGTGGGATGAAAATGTATGTCTGCTTTTGGCGGAATGTTTGACGGTAATTTACAACATAGTACATGTAGATCTATAGTACAAAACCGTAGACCATAAATCGTTCAGGAAGTGTTTAGGATGGTGGATAGAAGTGCGCAATTCCACTTTCTACAATTAATTCAACTCTTTGCCTCACACTTCTGACTTGTAATGACCCTTTAGAAAACATTGTGGGAAAAGGAGAAAATGCTGGTAACCAGCATTTTCTCCTTTTCCCACAATGCTTTCTATCCTATCAAAGACAGATATCATCTTTTATGCAGCATTGAATTTGTCGTCTGCAAATGCTTTCAATTTGATCCAGTCCAAAATTTTGTAGCGCAGTAAAGATTTAATCTTTCTTGTTCAAGTACCGAAATAATTATTTTAACCCTGTACCAAACAACCTCGAGTTTAGTTGACCCTAATGAAGAATGCTTTGGAAAACAGTGTTTTCTACCTTTTGAAAGACGAATTTCATGCTTTGAGTAACATTTTATATGTCGCATGCAAATGCTTTCAGTGTGAAATGCTAAATTTTTGTCGTTTGGTATGAAAAAGACAGGTCTGCCTGGTTTCAACAAACATTCATAAGAACGTTTTTTAACTAATTCTCCAGAATTTCCTAAATTTGAAAGTAACACGTTTTCTACATATGAAAGTAACACAACATCTGATTGGCCAAACCATTTAGTTTGGCCAATCAGATGTTTTGTTACTTTCAAATTTAGAAAATCTTGGAGAATAAGAACAATGGTTGGTAAATATGGACCCGGATTTATTTAAAGGCCCAGTAAAGGCCAAAATATCAAAGTAGGTGTCATAATACATTTAAATTTAAATCATACCATTGAAAAGTATGGAAAATATTGTGGAGATGACAATCTGTTAGCGTGTGGTCGGGCCATATGTTAGTCGCTGGCAAAAAAAAAAGAATTTTAAAATTCGGCAAAAAGTAAACAAAAGACACAGCTACCTGGCAGGTTTTAACCTAGTTTTGAAATTAATTTCTCTGTCAGCGACTAACACTTGGACCAACCGTACAGTGACAGATTGTCATCTTCACAATAATTTCCATACTTTTAAATGATATGATATAAATTCAAATGCATTTAAACACCCACTTTGTTTACATTTGGCCTTTGTTGTCACTTTAAGTCTTGGCATTCTAAAGTGACCACGTTTTCTGCACACAAATGAGATTAAGATCACACTTCACGGAATGTGCAGTTTTATTCAAACAGCCCTAAAATGTTTACAGAAGAATTTTGTCCACTGACCACTACAGTATAAATCTAACTCGATAAACCTTTCTTTAACACTTTATATTATTGCTTGTTTTGGTGAATACAGGTTAAAAACCAAGAACCGTGATGAGATAGTATAACCCTACGTTTACACAATATTCTCGGCAGCCACGGCAGCCCCGTTTCTGACAACCGTGGACAAAACGGGATTGACGTAATACAACGCAGAGGAACGGGGTAAGCAAACTTGATCGCATCAGAACTTACCAGCACGTAACAAGCCGTAACAAGACTCATAGACGATCCGTGTTTGAACGTGGAAGCCCTTTTTTTCACCGGTATCGATCAGGCGGTAGTTGAACGCAACGATCAAACCGTTCTGCTACGGTCTATTAGGTTTCTAATCAGCACCGGGACTGCCGTGGCAAATTTTTTGACAGTCAAAAAGTCTAGCACGGCAACCCCGGCGATCACGGTCAGACAAGTTTTCCTATCCCGTTCCTCTGCGTTGAATTACGTCAATCCCGTTTTGTCCACGGTTGTCAGAAACGTGGAGGCCGTGGCTGCCGGGAACATGGTGTAAACGTAGGGTTCCCTGCACGGCTTGTCACGGATACCGTGAGGTACCGTTAAGAGACTTAACCTTGGTAGATGGAGAAAAAAAACGAACAAAATCTCATGGCACACCACGTTTCGGACAAACGGGGGCTGTCGTGGCTGCCGGGAACATGGTGTAAACGTAGGGTAAACAGTATTGTGTTGGGTTTTTAATCGGTCGGCGTGAGCCGGATGATTAGAGAGACCACAAATTTCGGAAATCCGTCTGCTGAGGGCAAACTGATCTAACTGCAACTCGTGACAGCTTTTACCTACAGTCTAATAACACTAATACTAGCTGTTGTGACCTTATTACGTTGAACTTTTAACCCTGATAAGGAATGGTGTCAGTGATAAAGCAACAACTTATGAATGAAACAAGAGCGAATCCAGGAGTATCGGATTATGTAAGCACACCTTGTGTTGAAAAGATGATAGGTCATTTGGCTTCGAGCAAGGATAAACTTGCAGTGAAACGGAATTTGTAAGGAAACATTGCTTTAAAAGAATTTGAAAATTTAGACTGTTTTGCCTTAGAGCAAACTGATGTACATGCTGGTGGTAAAAGCTGTTTAAAAAAGTAATCTGCCGTTGGTAGTTTAATGAAAGCGAGGTGAAGCGTGTGAAGCAGTGTGGGACAAAGGATGTAGAGTTCTTTAAGAGTTATTACCCTAGTGGAGAAGCCATTACTTAAACATTTTCAGAATGGTCTGGTTATCCCACGCTTTCAACCTTAGAAACCAGACTGTCCATTCACAATACTGACCAGCATATATTTGATTATGCATCTTTCAGCTTAGGATGTATTAAACCTTGGGCTACTAAGTGCGAATTTATGACCTTTTCCTGACATTGTAGATCAAGATCAGACTGTATAATACATGCTGTCTGATTTCGTATCTTTAATGTCCGACAAGAAGATATTTTTTTCCAAAACAAAAATACCTTTGAAATAGTAAAAAACTGGGTTTTTACTGTCAGCTTGAAAGTTTCATTTCACTTATTTAGCAGGTTAAGGGTTGAATTGTTTTCATATAACCCATCTTCCTCTCCCTAAAGCTACGGCTCTACCATTTTACACGCTCACTAACATGTTTCTTTTTTATGACATTTTTAAGACTGGAATCAGTCTATTAACCGTTGGCCACACAATCTTGTCGGGCTTTAAAAATGTAGTGGGAAAAACAGCATACATGTATTAAGCATGTTCTCTGTGTCCTCACAGCGTTTTTTCATCATTTGAAAGATTTTCAACATTTTGTCATGTGGTAGAGTTAAACAGAGCATTTTCTTAGATGGAAAAAACCCTGAAACTGCAACACAAAAAACTCACTTAACGTCATATTCTCCATGTCTGAATCAACTGACCAGGGAAAAAGCCTCTTCGGAGTGCGCAGATTCAGACTAGACCGCACAGAACATGCAGTCACTCAAATTTTGGATCTGCTATTCCTATTACTTGAGATATCGTAGTCAAGACAGCAATGACCCTGCAATAATTAGGCTGCTTTTCCACGCTTATCAGATCTATTTCATTAATTGAGCGCTTTAGTGTAAAACTCTCAGTAACATGTTTGTCTCAGCAGCATATTGGTTGACTCTCATCCTCTCCATATTCCAGATTAAAAGCACAAGGTTTACTGTAGTGATGCTCTTGCTCATTACAATAATTCAATACAATGGCCCATGTTCTCCAGTGACATGTATAGTCGCTTTTGAAGACAATAAAAGATCAAGATCAGACTGTCCTTTGAATGCAATGCAGATCAGTATCACAGACATACATATTGAATATCTTAATTGTCTGTTTATGTATAATTCATATGAAAAAAAAAAAACTCAACACTGAAATTGTAATGTTTGGATATTGTTTTTCTGACTATAAAAGGCCATAACTGAGTGTTTTAACCAAACTTTCCCGTTTCTGATGACCCCGAGGAAGAAGGCTGTTAAAAACATTGTGGAAAAATGCAAATAACCGTCGTTTTCTCCTTTTCTCACATTTTTTTTTTTTACCATTTCAACGATTCAAATCATCATTAATTTGGTCTACATTTCATTCGTCATGTGCAAATGCTTTCGTTTTGGACAAGTCTAAAATTACATCATTTGGTAAAGGGTTGAGGGTTTGGTAGATACTACATGCTTTGAAAGTAATGTGGGAGAAATTGGCCAGCCGATGTTTTGGACAGAACAATCTTGCCAAGGACAATTTAGCCAGCCGAAAAACGTACGGTAGGACAATTTTTCAAGATAAACGCGAGCAGCCAAAAGTAATCACTTTGATAGTCATAATACAGGCACATTCTATACGACTTATTCATCATATCCATTCAATATGGATGTTATTGATAATATCTAACAATATGTTACAGTATAGTTTCAAAAGTTGCAAAAGTTACAGAAAAGAATACATGTATTTATATTTTCTTAATCTTTTATAAAAGGTTGATAGGTACTGTTATTCATGATGAGTGATATCTAAAGCTTGAAAATCGGTATTACTGGTCAGAATAGTCACTTACATTCTACGTTTTATTGCTGTCGACTGGCAGACATATATCTTTAGCATTCCGTTAAACTACTAATTTATAAGGG
Organism: Hippopus hippopus; assembly: GCA_946811185.2. Lineage (NCBI taxonomy): Eukaryota > Metazoa > Mollusca > Bivalvia > Cardiida > Cardiidae > Hippopus > Hippopus hippopus. The sequence continues at coordinate 66,093,403 of OX328100.1, forward strand.
ACGGAGAGTTCCTACGTGACTCAGTTATAAAATGTCTATCCCATACATAGTTCAAACAACTGCCATTTGATTTGTGATTTCAAACCACTGTAGTTATTCAGTGTCGACCGATTACAGTGCTGACAGCACTTTGATTAAATTATTTCGTCACGGTACGTGATTTTAAACTTTGTTATCCCAAACACAAACAATAATATAAACTGATACTGAAACGTTTATCGAGTGAAAATAATAACATAGAATAGGAGAATTCTGTGGTGTAATTTTTGTAAGTTAAATGTAGCATATCGAAACAAGACGAGCACAACATACTTTATCATGTATATTCCCTCTGGAAATGATTAAAATTTTGATATCTACTATATCGCAGATGCATTGCTAGCCCTGAATTCGTATTTTTTTCCCCGGAAGGGGGGGGGGGGGAAAGAGTGCGGATCGCATGTCGGGTGAAATTCTTGTACATGCTGTATCTTCTCACTGATTGATTGAATGGTGTTTTACGCCGATATCAAGATTATTTCAGTCATATCACAGCTCACATATTCAACTGTTTTCTTGGTTTCACCAGTACTAGGTTAGGGCTCTGAGGTGTCTTGCCCAAAAACACTCCCGCGAAAAACCTAGTGAATCCAGTGAGGCTCGAACCCAGGGCCCCCAGGTCACGACTCCTACACGTTACCACTGAACCACGCAGGATCCCCTAGACCTTCTGAAGGTCACTTGATGAGCTGTATTTTAGTATGGCAAAAGTCAAGGAGTTAATACCTCACTTAGCTTTTTTTTTTTTCATTATTCAAATTATGTAGATTCAACTGGCTTGTTGGCAGCTACATGTATGTGTGTGTTTATCCCATCACCTGATATTGTTTTTCACAGACTGTACAAATGTTGTGCCTGAGATCAAAACTGACCCCGGCCCTTTAGGGTTGTGAAAACAGTATTATCTAGGTCAGTATTGACGAACCATTTTTAAGAATATTCGTATTCTTATTCTCATGGAATTTCTTATCATGAAAGTAACACAAGTTCTGATTGGTTCTCTATGCTAGACAGTGTTCCGTGCTCTCTGTGCTTTATCTAAAGAAAATTGCCTGCTCTAGACAATGACTCCTGCTCTCTGTGTTTTATCTAGACAATGATTCCTGCTCTCTGTGCTTTATCTCAAGAAAATTGCCTGCTCTCTGGGCTTTATCTCAAGAAAATTGCCTGCTTTCTGGGCTTTATCTCAAGAAAAATTCCTGCTCTCTGGGCTTTATCTCAAGAAAATTGCCTGCATTCTGGGCTTTATCTCAAGAAAAATTCCTGCTCTTTGGGCTTTATCTAAAGAAAATAGCCTGCTCTCTGTGGTTTATCTAGACAATGTTCCCTGATCTCTGTGCTTTATCTAGTAGTAGTGTTAGATCGGTTGGAGGGGGTGCCGCATGGCTCAGTGATAAAGTGTAGGACTCGTAACCTGGAGGCCCCTGGCTTGAGCCTCATTAGAATCATTGGGTTGTCGTGGGACTGTTCTGTGACAAAAAAGAAAAGAGAAAACTTCAGAGTCCTAGCCTAGTACCGGTTAAACTCAGGGTATACGTGAATATGTGCTCTGTCGCCGTGATATGACTGAAATAATGTTGAAAGCGGTGTAACATACCGTTCATTCAATAAATCATGCAATAAAATTATTGTTCGGTAGGTTTCTTGATCTGTAAATTACAAATGGCCGCTGCTATTAAGACAAAGTTACCCAAGTTTTGATCGTGGGATAAAAATGGGCTACTTTTGACTATACCTGATGAACTCAGGTCAGTAGCCTGGGTCCAGGCGGTAATAATCTTTTATTCACCCCTTTTGGCGGTCTCCGTTGATGGTCTATACAGATCTGTGGTAAAAAGATTTATCGCTTCCGTAATTATTACCTCATTTTTTACACTAGTAACGTCCAAATGATAGAGAAGGAAAAAAAGAAAGGACTGGAATCCAGGCTACAGGTCAGCGATGTATTATTTTATCGTCATTACCTTTTTACTTGATCAATTACCTTTTATATCCCTTTACTACCTGATCGCGTGATACATAAACCGGAGACACAAGACAGAAAATGTACCTGACATTATCTCCACTCATTTTACAGTAAGTTTTTGCTGTAAAAATCAATAATACCTGGGAAATTATGGGCATCGATTTCTAATACGTTGCCTAGCAATGTATCTTGTATAAAAGACACACAGATTGGCCATGATTAATTAACCCTTTACGGTTTAATGCCGACTTTTAAAGACACTGGGAAAGACGCATTTTGAAAACATTGTGGGAAAAGGAGAAAATGCTGGTAACCAACATTTTCTCCTTTTTCTCACAATGTTTTCTATCCTATCAAAGAAACACTGCACCATTTTGAGCCACATTGAAATGGTCGTCTGCAAATGCTTTCAATTTAGACAAGGCCAAAATTTTGTCGTCTGGTAAAAGGTTTACCCTTAACTCTTTACCAGACGACAAAATTTTAGACTTTTCCAAATTGAAAGCGATTGCAGACGACATCTTAAGTGGTGCTCTAATGATGAAACTCCTCTTTGAAAGGGAAGAAAACATTGTGGAAAAAGGAGAAAATGTTTATTATGACATTTTTTTTTTCAAAATCTATCCTCCTCAGAGTCGTTAGCCCTACGGCTGCTAAGCGCGACTCATTGACCTTTTGCGGACAGTTTAGATCCAAGATCAGACTGCACAGAACGTGCAGTCTGATCTTGGATCTACACTGTCCGATGAGGAGATATTTTTCTCCAAAAATTAAGTTTGAAATAAGATTATTCGGATTTTCGTCGTTAGGTACAAAATGTGCGAGGAGACGAAGGACTAAAATGTATCGTTGGATGGAGTTCAGGTGTTGTTGGCATTGAAAATCTAAAGAAGCTTATTATGTTACCATGGATACTCGGATCCTTCCAATTCTGAAACAATTGCAGAGGGCGACTTTGAAAATATTCTTGTTACAAGAAAAAAGAATAATCAACTTAGTTAAAGCTTTCTCTGGCAAAACGGGACTTAATGCATTTCCGGTATGCATTATATTAAGCAAGTTATGATTATCATTAATGGATCCATAAAATTTATTTCGTCTAAGAACCTTCTGAATTGTGAGGTTGACTGATCCTTTGACTTGTAGAAAATTGACCAATAGCAAGAGAAAAAAGTTTCGACCAGGTTCAACCTGCGCGGACTGCGCAAGCTGATCTTGTTTGGTACCTTTTGCAAATGCACTAATATCCCTTTTTACTGAGCATGGCTCAAATTGGTTTGGTTTGTTTTGGAGTTTAATGCCATTTTAACGGCTTAGGTCATATCACCGCTGTCAGTGACGCACCCATGTGTTTCCTGGCTTTCTCGCACCAGTACCGATACAACTTTCTTTCCAAAGCCACTGACTACTTTTCTCACGTCACATCAGAGGTAAGAGGCCAAAAAATCGCCGGAAAGAAAGTTTGCCGCAACCGGGTATCGAACCCTCAACCTCCAGGTCACGAGTCAGATACGCTAACCACTGAGCTACCCGACCGGGCTTGCACGACTCAAATGCATTGTCGGTAAAGGACAGATTGATTCAATGGTGTTTTACACCGAATTAAACTTTATTTTAGTCATGATCACGGCGACAGTTGGCTAAGTCTGCGAAGTGTCTTGCTGAAGGACAATTCCGCGAAAAACTAAGTGAGACTCAAACCCGGAGCCTCCAGGTTACGAGGCCCACACTTTATACTGAGCCACGAAGGAACCTGTGTAGAAGAGGAAAAATTGCTCATAACAAGTCCTTGTATTCGCAATGGAATGCCGAGTCCCGATAGCGCAGTCGGTAGCGTGCAGGACTTGAGAATCCTCAGCCCGCCGATTGATGATACTCAGTGCGACACAATTCATTCCTCTCTCACCGCTGATCATTTTTTCCCCAACGATGGTTGATGTGGAAAAGCAGCTAATAGCCTGGGAAGAATATTGTGCGAAGTTTTGGTAAAAGAAACTCCAGAAAAGCATGGATATATGCAGAGGCCGCCGCGATATAACTGAAACAATATTGAAAACCATATAAACAATCAATCGCCCATAGTGCTGAAAGGGTAACACGATACCGTAATCTATTTACACGATCCTGAACTAGAAGGTTAGAGAAACATTGGCAAACAGCATTTTCTCTTTTTTCTCTCTTCCCCTTCACTCACAAACCCTTTTTTTGGAGCCATTTTTGTCGTCAGCAAATGCTATCAATTTGAAAGTTCGGCAAGGACAAAATATACTCAGTTCCATGAATAAGTGTGCACTTAATTTTCTTTTATTTCTCGTCGCATGTTTTACTGAAGACCAACAAATTTGGTATCATACTTTAGTTCAGAGTCTGTGGAAAATGCCAGGCTAATCAGATTTTGACTAACAGAAAGTTTAAGTTAGGTTTTTGCAGTTTAAATGAAGGTGGTACTAAAACCAAAGTTGCAAAAGTACTCAAAGACTAAGGTAACATTAAAGTTAGGTTTTTCTTAAAGTTCTCGTAATTTTTCAATCAATATCTTGTATGGCCACCTCTGCTGTCGATACATAGAGGTTATTACACGGCTGATGAGGGCCGGAGAGTGATATCGGCCCGCCACCTTGATATCTACCCCGAGGGCTTTAGCCCGAGGGCAGATTTCGAGGTGGCGGGCCGATATCACTCTCCGGACGGCCCTCATCAGCCGTGTAATAATCTGTTTATTACATTCATTCATCATTTGCTCTTTTTTTTTTAAAACATGTTTAAACACTTAAAACAGAGAAATTCTTGTCTTCGTTCAACACAACTTCTTTTTCCGCGGGTAAACGTCACGTTCATGACGTAATCATGCATCATACGTCATGACTATCGCAGCATCAGTATAACGACGTTTTAAATAAACAGTTCTTCATCTTTATTCATAGTTAAAAAGATGACGGTATGTGTGTTTTTCCGAACCAAATTACCAGTTTAGTATGATACGCATTATAGATGAGAAATAGGACAAATAAAATAGATGGTTGGTGCTTTTGATTAGGAAACTTAATCAGGCTCGGTTCGCCCGGCTCAACGGGTAAAATTCGCAAAACTACTAGCCTTTTGACACCATGCCTTGCCCGATAAACTTTCCAAATCCAAGACAACAACAATCTATTCTCTATTTATCGTGCTTGCTGGTTTTGCGATTCAATCATTGTCTGTAGTCCTGAAGATTTTTCCGCTAGTGATTGACGGACTGATTCAGCCATTTTTTAAAATTCAAACTGGAAAAAAACACAAAAGGAAAAAAATAAACAATCAAACAAAATCTTTCTTTAATTTCTTCGTTAGTGCACAGGTCTACACACGTTTTACCTGGAGTTTCTTTAAAATCAGAGTGCGTAGATCGCTAAAATCAGATTATATGTAGACGTCTAGCTTTCCTTTTTCATCCCATCTGCTTTCCTACACATCCATCGTTGAAATAGTGATCAGTGCAGAGACAGGAATGAATTCTGTCGCAATTACTAGATCTAGATCTATCATCAATCCTAGGAAAGAAATTTGCCGAGTTTTCGGATAAATATCCAACTTATGGCAAAAAAAACTCAAAACTTTTAGATCTATTAACAAGCTTTCGTAACATTAAATAAGTATATTTGAGCCATGTTGCGGTAAAAGAGGGTTTAATGCATCACCGTGATGTATGATACCAAGCAAGTCATCACATAATTATACATCCATATTGTATGATAACTGACTGAATCAAAAGGCATGCAAACTGGTCCTTTGACATGTAGAACGTTGAAAAATAGATCTAGCAAAGAGTTTTGACCCAGGTTAGCTTGCGCGGACTGCACAGGCCGACCTGGGTCGATAGTTTTTGCAAATGCATTAAGCCCCCTTTTTACAGATCATAAATCCAGCTTTCTCTGTAAATGGTATTTTGAAACAGCCAAAAAACTAGTTTAGTCATGATTTCTTCAACACAATGTTTTCCGCGAAAAACGCCTCGTGCATGACGTAAGAATAGTATGATTAATGACGTCATTATTTGCTAGCATAGATCATTGCGTATGTTTATACACAAATAGACGCTTAATGCACTGAAAGTAAGTAAGAAATTAGATACTCTGTACTCATTAAACTGATAATGATTTTTAAGTAATCATCCGATCGGTAGATAATTTTTGTCATTTTTTACCAATCAGGTACTTGTGCGAAAGATTGTCATATGTGTGACGTTGTGCGACTAACCGGAAGACACTCAAATTTTTAGTCATCCCTATTTAGATTTAGACTAAAACCCAGAACGAAATAAGAATTTCATTTTTGAAAATCTAGAACGGTGTTTCCGCAAAACGAGCTTCGCTCGTTACGGGCTTCACCCGTAACTCGCTGTCGCTCGTTATTAGTAACAGAATGCAATTATTCGACGTCGCATAGACCTTACATAACGTAAAATCATTGCATCAGGAATGTTATTCCATTCCTGAACGAGAGCGGTGGCCAAAACCTAACTTTAATGTTACCTTAGTCTTTGAGTACTTTTGCAACTTTGATTTTAGTACCACCTTCATTTAAACTGCAAAAACCTAACTTAAACTTTCTGTTAGTCAAAATCTGATTAGCCTGGCATTTTCTACAGACTCTGAACTAAAGTATGATACCAAATTTGTTGGTCTTCAGTAAAACATGCGACGAGAAATAAAAGAAAATTAAGTGCACACTTATTTATGGAACTGAGTATAGTTTAGCCAATCTAAAATTGCTTTATTTTGAAATTTAGAAAAACTCTGGCGAAGTAAAGTAAGAATATTATTAAGAATGGTTGGTAAATACGAGCCAAGGCGATATAAATAAATTGTCGCTATGATATGACTAAGATAATGTTGAAAGCGGCGTAAAAGACAATTCGTTCTGTAATGTGCAACGATCTGGTCACCCATCCAGGCACTAACCATACCCGCACGTTGCTTATCTTTCACGTAGAGAAATACACCAAAACGTACCAGTTTAAAAAAAAAAACATGGTTAACAGTAAGGCTGGTTTTTAGTGCTTATATATAACAGCACTTCTTGACAATTCAATCAACCAACTATTATGGAAATAAAGACCGATTTGCACACAGTTTATTCGCACTATAATGGAATCTTTTGTTGAAAATAAATAGTCTATTAGCAAAATATTCAATTCTAAACGAGGTCAGTTTATTGACTAATACGTATTAAAATTTGTATTTAGTAGAGTGATGTATTAGTGCGCCTATTTATCGCATAAAAATGGGTGAGTAACCGATAGCAAAAGGAGTATCCCGCTATGTAAACGCCAAAAATTACATCTTTTTAAAGAATGTAACAGCCCAGTTGCTGTACGCATGCAGAGAAAATATAGTGTGCCGATTTTATCTGTGTTTTACCAAAAAAAAATATTCACGGTAAAAATGTTAATATGCCCCTTTAACACTTTACCGAAGGACAAAATTTTAGATTTGTTCAAATTCAAAGCTTTAACAGACGACAAAATAAAGGTAACTCAGAATTTGAAATTTATATTTGAAATGTTAGAAAACATGGGAAAAGGAAAAAATGCTGGTAACCAGCATTTTCTCCTTTTCCCACAATGTTTCCAAAAGTCTTTCCCTGGCAGTAGTTTTACCACGGGATTGTGTGGCAAAGCATTTATGATTATCAGATTTCAGACATTTTCCAATATTTTCTGCTTTTTGTTTCAGGTATGAAAGATTGTATTCAAACCACCTTAATTCCACACGCAGTGCATTAGTGGACAATATCTAAAACAAATAGCACCATGGATTACTAAACGAACATGGCAAATCAAAGTGCAGACAGTATCTATCGGACATTTTATCAAATATGGCGGATATTTACACTGCCATTGACCGCGTGCAACAACTTGCTTCGATCGAGACGTATCATAGTTACAGGGCAACCAAGATGGAAGATGAAAACGTTTTTTTGTATTTTATTAGTGACTCTTACGCCTTACTTGTATATACAGTTGACATTTCCGGTGCGTTACATCTTCAAACATTCCAACACGTCGGCAGCTTGCGTCATACCACATCCGGACCCTTTCGATCCTTCCATTTTGAAATTTGTTTGGCACCCGGATCCTCTCGTCTGTGACGTATCACAACTTCCGGTAATATACGTCGATGAAAATGGACTTCTTCAGCTTAATCAAAGTGCCCTTCACATGCTCAACTTGGATTATTCTAAAATTCATTGCGAGTACAGCATCTTAAATCGTCACCTTGACGACGATCATGTGACATTTTCTGACCCAGTGCATTTCAGTTCACCTATTCGTGTGGATGCAGACTTTATAAAAGTTAAGTGTTTAGGCAAGAAGAAAACTTTGATATTTGAAAGAATACTTACAAACATCAGAGAAACAGTAAATCGCGGTGGCTCTGAGGTATTAGATGAATCACGTGACCAACTAAGTGTCATCGTTTTCGGGATGGATTCTGTTTCACGTTCTGCTGCAATACGGAAACTACCGAAAACATTCAAGTATCTCACGGAAGACTTACAGTCCTACGATTTTAAAGGTTACATGAAGGTACATGCATATTTATTTCATTTTATCCAGTACTTGTTGCAGCGCAAGATTGTATATAAATCATTTTTTTGGTGTTTTCAACATTATTTCAGTTTTATCGCGACAGCAAGTTCAGTTTTCAATGCTTTCCAGGAGGTTCTTTTGCCACTACACCGGTACGTCGTACAATATTCATCTAAAACCACCGGTTGCTTTTCTACAAAATCACCGCCAAAACAATGATCAGCGGCGAGAGACAAATGAATTCTGTAGCAATTGCTATCGTCAATCCTCGGAAAGAAATTATCCCAGCTGGGAATTCCAAAAAGAGAGCCCTGGTTTCAAGTTCTGGTACCTTACCGACTGATATCGAACGGGCTCGGCTGGTAAAGAGTAAACCCGTAGCCAAACAATCACGGGTTTTTATGAGTTCGAGAAAGATAGCCCTTGAAAACACTGTGGAAAAAGGAGAAAATACTGGTAACCAGCGTTTTCTTCTTTCCCCACAATATTTTCAAATTTTTCAAAAACAAATTTCAATCATTTAAGCTAAATTTTACTTTACGTTCGCGAACACTTTTTAATTGGTTTGACAAATTGATTGTATGGTGTTAAACGCCGTTTCCAACATTTATTTCAGTCATATCGCGGCGGTCAGTGCATCTATCCATGCTTTCCTGGAGTTTCTTTTACCCAGTACTCCACACACTATTCTTTCTAAGTCATTGGCTGCTTTGCCACATAACCATCGTCAGAACAATAGTCAGCAGTGAGAGTGGAATGAACCCTGTCGCAATAAATATCATCAATCTTCGAAAAGAAATTGGCCGAGCCGGGGATCGAACTAGCAATCCCTTCTTCTCAAGTCCAGTACGCTACCGACTGAGCTACCGGGGGCGACTTTTTATTTTGAAACCGTCAAAAGTTTTCGTTCGGTAAAGAATGGATTGGCGTTCCAAAAGCAGTCTGTAAATGGGGGCCTATACTGTAATTAGAATTATCTCCCTTGCCAGATAGAACCTAAAGGTAACCAAATAACACATTGGTCCTTTCCCTGTATTCCTTTGTTTTTATCCTTGATTCTTTTGGGAATGTTGCGATAAATGTAATTTGATTTATTATTACATGCAAGGTTCCAATGTAATTTTAAAACAAATTCTTTTCTCAGTCATTAGAGACATGTGTATATGTGCATATATCAGTCTAACCAGAATTAGTTGAGATATTATCCCAAGAACATATCTGTGTAGTGCAAGAAAATCATGGATAAAATTCAAGTAAACACCTTATCAGGACCAATGTAGCACTGAAGAGGAATCAAGGGAAATAACTGAAGAATGAACTTCTGTTTTGTAGGTTGGGGAGAACACGCTGCCAAATCTAATACCATTTCTAACCGGACGCCGAGTATGGACGGACGAGGTGCCAATCCGCGATTATTCCACTGAACCATTCGATTCTTTTCCGCTAATCTGGAAGAATTTCTCTTCTAGAGGTTATGCTACTTTTTACGCGGAAGATTCTCCAACTTTTGGCACCTTTAACTATCTAACCAAAGGATTTATTCACCCACCGACTGATCATTATATGAGGCCATTTTATCTCGGGCTAGAGGAGGAAAAAGGGAGAATTAGTAATGATGTGCAACTGTTCTTGGAAAACCAGAAAATAAAGGTCAACAAGGGGTCAACGTTTTGTTATGGAGAAAAACCGCTTCACCAGATCCAAACAGAATATTTGAAACAGTTCATACGTCATTATAGCAAAAAGCGGAAATTTGCTTTAAGTTTTCTTAACGAAATTAGTCACGAATATCCTAATTTTCTTGAATATGGCGATGAAATGGTACTAGATCTCTTGAAATGGATGAAAAGCGACGGCCATCTTGATAATAGTGCCTTTATACTTCTTGGTGACCATGGTGCTAGAATTGACAAAATTCGTAACACGTTTGTCGGTCGTATAGAAGACCGAATGCCTGTTTTTGAACTTGTATTTCCGGAGCACGTGAAGTCAAGGTTTCCTGATCTCCATGACAACCTGCTCAAAAATACCGACAGATTATCGACTCATTTTGATTCACACCAAACTTTAGTAGACATTTTATACCAGCGTTTTAGGAATCCAACTAAGTCTTTCGTAAATAATGAGCTACGGAGCATTAGTCTGTTCAGGGAACTTCCGGTGGACAGATCATGCGCAGACGCTTGGATTCCCGAACACTACTGCGCTTGTTATGCCATGAACCCGATCAATATCAATTCAGACACTTTACTGCCAGTTTTAACAGACCATTTTATTTCCGTTTTAAATGCCAAGTTCAAAGATTTTCCACGATGTGCCACGTTAGAATTAAACAAGATCCATGATGCTCGACAAATTATACACGGACTACAGCATTCAGAAACCGAAAATACGGGGATTTCTTTATTTCAATTCTTTCAGCCTGAACATCAGACTGATAAACGTTATTTTCTTGTCATAGAAACCAAGCCTGGCTTTGGGGTTTTTGAGGCAACGTTGACGTATACTTCCGGTTCAACTGTTGAATTAATCGGGGAACCTGCCAGAGTGAACAAATATGGGAACCAGTCGAGTTGTGTCGACCACAAACTACTAAAACCGTACTGTTTTTGTGAGCTGTGATATTCAAGCTACATTTATCTAAACCATTACTATTTGTTTCTTTAAAGAAATTGTATAGGAGTTTTCTTGACCGAAGCCATAACCATGTTTGACATAGAAAACGGATGTCGTTGTATATTTGTAGTGTAAAGAAGATTTTCTCTATCCTATAAAGACCACATTAGTAGTGCACGAGTCTTGGGTTTAATGCATCTGCAGAAAGTATCGACTTGGGTCAGCCTGCGCATTCTGTGCAGGTTGACCTTGGCCGAAAATTTTGATGGTGGTAGATTTTCGGCGTGTCCAAGGACTAGTTTAACACATGATTCAGTCTGTTGTTAGATATATGGGATTTAAACGGGCCATAATTGTATGAATTGCTTGGTAGCATGCATCACGGAGATGCATTAAGCCCCCTTTTGCCAGAGTAGGGTTGAGCCATGCTCTGTGAAAAGGGTGCTTAATGCATGTGCGAAAAGCATCGACCCATGTCAGCCTGCGCAGTCTGCGCCGAAAAACAACTTTTCGATATCTTTAATTTTCTGCATGTCAAAGGATAATTCTATCTCGTGATTCAACCAAACGTTAGACAGAATGGAGTTTATTTATCTTTAGGTGATGTCTTGCTTGGTAGCATGCAACACGGAGATGCATTAAGCCCCCTTTTTACATGGCTCATACACAGCTACATGTATATATTTTCTATCGTATACATAATTTCAAATTATGTTCACTAACTGGTCAAATCGCCACATACGTATGGTCTCAAGACAGAGAGAAACTCTTGTTCCGTTGTGTACGAGAAATTTAAAGTCACTGTAATGGCCAAAGATAAACAGTGCGGGGATTAAAGTGCATTTAAATTTAAACCATACCATTTAAAAGTACAAAAATCATTGTGAAGGTGACAATCTGTTTTTGTATGGTCGGTCCAAGTGTTAGTCCTTTGCAGAAAAATTAAATTCAAAAGTAGGTCAAAAAGTGCCAGGTCACTCTATCTTTTGTTCACTTTTCACTTGGTTTCAAAATTCATTTTTCTGCCAGCGACTTATGCATGGACCAACCGCACAATAACACATTGTCATCTTCGCAATAATTTCATACCTTTAAAAGGTACATGTATAAATTTAATTCAAATGCTCTTAAACCGTAAGCTTGCTAAGCGGGACTCACTGACCTTTTGCGGACAGTGTAGACCAAGATCAGACTGCACAGAACATGCAGTCTGATCTTTGATCTACATTGTCCGATAAGGAGATTTTTTTTTTCTCCAAAAAACAAATTTGAACTATTTGAACAATCATGGGAATGTTGGTAACCAGCATTTTCTCCTATTCCCACAATGTTTTCTACTCTATCAAAGACAGAAATCATCATATGAACTTCATTTATTTTTGTCGTCTGCAAATGTTTTCAATTTGGTCGAGTCCAAAATTTTATTATTTGGTAAAGAGTTAGGTAGGCCTAAATAACCAAACTATTTTTAATTACGAAGGTTAGTGAGGGATTACCTCCCTTGTTGAAATTTTTCATAGACACAGAAAAATTAGTTACTAGCCTTTGACTAGCAATACCAGGCAATAGCACGCAATGTTTTAATGACTGTAACAGAGAAGGCTTTAGAATTAAAAATCATTGTGGGAAAAGAAGAAAATGCTGGTGACCAGCATTTTCTTCTTTTCCCATAATGTTTTCTACCTTTTCATTGACATATCTCACAATATTAGCCACGCTCAGTGTGTCGTCTGCTTTCAATGCAGACGTTTCTAGAATTGCGTGGTAAGGTAAAGACTTCAATTGATTTAAAAAAAGGAAAGAAATGTTTATTAAAAAAAAGATAGAAGGCATAGATTTGCCAGGAAATAAGCAGGGGCCCTTAGAATAAACATGTCTACATTTTTTACCACGGGGCCCTTAGAATAAACATGTCTACATTTTTTACCACGGGGCCCTCAGAATAAACATGTCTACATTTTTTACCACGGGGCCCTTAGAATAAACATGTCTACATTTTTTACCACGGGGCCCTTAGAATAAACATGTCTACATTTTTTACCACGGGGCCCTTAGAATAAACATGTCTACATTTTTGACCAATCACAAATTTCTATTTATTCACATGTTATCAGTGCCAAAAAAGTAGATCAAAAGCCAGCACATTTAGCTACGCCGAAATAGAAAGCCACTTGATATGATAAAATTCAATTTATCAATTTCTGGTCATTTATTCGCCGAGCTTCAGTAGCGCAGTCGGTAGCGTACAGGACTTGAGAACAGGGGGTCGCTGGTTTGATTTCCGGCTCGGCCAATTTTTTTCCGAGGATTGATGATAGTCAATGCGACAGGATTCATTCCTCTCCCACCGCTGACCATTGTTTCGACGATGGTTATGTGGGAAAGCAGCCAGTGGGGTGGACAGAATATTTGGCGGAGTACTGGTAAAAGAAACTCCAGGAAAGCATGGATAGGTACACTGGCCGCCGCCATATAGCTGTAATAATGTTGAAAACAGCATTAAAAACCATACAATCAATCAATCAATCAGTCATTTATTCTTTTTTATTTTCATTTTTTTTTTTCAAAAATTTTCTTACTATATTACCCATGCCTCACATGACTACCATTATTTTCAATATTGTATAGCCAATATAAATTAGCTTGCCGTACAAATGTTTGAGTTAAGCAAACAGTGCCATATTTGGTCAAAGTTCTGAAGTCATATGCATTATTTCTCTTTGAAATTAATTGTGAAAATCTATCCAGGTGACAAAGCTGCGAATTTTATCACATTTAAATTCAACAGAAAAGCATTAAATGCAAGTTTATTTGGAACTATTTTTTGTCTGCGATGTACACACCTGTCAAGGAAACAAATAGGTTTCATGTACATTTCAAAACTATGTACATGTCGATCCTTGGTTTAATACATTATGAACAATAATTCATAATTCTTGAGTTACAGTTACTGTATGTGAAAAAAAAAATCTGACATTCGCTGGATTTTGAGGTAGAATTTTACTAAACTCGTCGACCAAAAATATTGCCACGCTTGCCAAATGCTCGCTTAAAAACACTTTTTTCTAGTCTCGCTTAATATGAAATTTTATCTCCAAAGCCAACTCGTATCAGATCCTATTTAAAAGGCATGCTCTTGCAAAAGGGGGCTTAATGCATCTCCGTGATGAATTGTACCAAGCAAGCCATCACAGAATTATGGATCCATGAAATCAATTTCGTCGAACAACTGACTGAATCATGTCGTAGAATGATCGTTTGACATGCAGAAAATTGACCAATAGCAAAAGGTACTGACCCGTGTCAGCCGGCGCGTACTGCGCAGGTTGACATGAATCGATACTTTTTGCAGATGCATTAAGCCCCCTGTTCACAGAGAATGACTCGAATGTTTTCTGGATAAACCATTAAAAAATAAATTTGATAATCAAGTAAGAATGTATTTTGAGTTTTTTTTTTTAGCCTTTCGCCACACTGTCCCGAGTTTTACTGACGACCCGGGGTAAGAAACTTTCTGAAAACATTGTAGGTAGAGGAGAAAATGCTGGTAATCAGCATTTTCTCCTTTTCCCACAATACTTTATACCCTATCAAAGAACGTTATCATCATTTGAACCAATTAAAATACAAAATTTTGTTGTCTGCAAATGCTCTCATTTGGATAAATCGAATTTTTTCTTGTGTCGTAAGGAGATTACCAAACAATCGCGTGTTCTCGCGGTCCGGACGGGAACGTTAATCATTGTTTTCATGATGTTTATGTGGGAAAGCAGCAGCCAGTGGCCTGGGAATGGTACTGTAGGAAACACTGGAAAAAGGAAACTCCAAAGAGGCATGGATGGGCTCACTGGCTGCCGCGATGTAACAGAGATATTGTTAAAAACGGTGTTACACACCATTCAAAATGACCCGGAGAAAGACGGCGTTTGAAAATATACACGTGGTGAAAGGAGAAAATGCGGGCAAGCAGCATTTTCTCCTTTTCCCAGTTTTTATTACCCGGCTTTCAAGGACGAATTTCATTATTTGAACCACACTTAATGTGGGGTCTACAAATACTTCGGTATGGACGATTCCTTCAGGTATGAGATTAAATTCTTTTGACTTTCCTTATAGAGGGTTAGCATTTCTGGGTAGCGGACGATTTTGCTGATTTTTTCGTTCAGTAGATCAAGACCAGGCTGCACAGAAAGTGCAGTATTCCGCTCAGTTTGAAACAACGCTGTCCGAAATTTTGGTTTCGTACTCTGACCCTGACGACGGCTTGAGCGTTTACCACATAATTCCTAGTTTTTACAACCCTTAGTAAGAAAGTTTTTGAAAACATTGTTGGAAAAGGAGAAAATGCTGATTACCAGCATTTTCTCCTTTTCCCACAATGTTTTCTATCCTATCAAAGGCAGAAATCATCATTTGAGTCACATTTAAATGTCGTCTGCAACTGCTTTTAATTTGGAAAAGTCAACATTTTTGTCGTTTTGTAAAGATTTAAAAAGAAGAATTTCGAAATCATAAGAGTGCGAGAGACAGACGTATGGATGACAGATATGGACAGACGGGCGGACTGACAAAGTTTTTAACTTTTCTCTTTCATGCCGACTCAAATTAGAAATTGAAGTCCGGACCGTCCCAGGCCGTCACTGGAGACATTGATCCCGACCCAACAAATTAAGCAAAACCCCCGCCCTCTTTGTTTAGGGCGTGCCATTATTTTCAACAAATGATCGTCCTTGTGTCACTGAAGCTATCTTGTAAATCTAGGCCGTGGCAAGTTGCTGATAATAAATAAGCTTCTTGTCTGTGCATAGCATACATTGGCCGCCAATAAAAGATACTTGTGGTTCAATTCCAGTCCGTCCGTTGTTTATGGTTCTGGCAGAGTGATTTCCCTTGGTATAATGATCCGAGACTTTCTCCGTCGCCCGGCCGTACGGGGTGTTCTTAGATTAGTACAGGCTTTCGCGTTGGGCGCAGCAGCTTATATTGCATACAACGATTCAAATCCGGAAGCGACCAAGGCTCAGGTAGAACAAAATAGATTACAATGGTCATTTTAATCGACCTTGCTTGCGGACAAATGAACTTTCGCACCTGTTCTTTTTCGCATCAACCCTTTTCACTACAATTCTACAATTACTTTGAGTGTGAATATTCTTGCTTACAAAGGGACATTAAATGAAAAAAAAAAATGTAGATGTGGTTTTAAATAAAGACTTACATTTTACCTCTTTTCCACATTTTTTTTTTTTTTGTTCTCTTTCAGTATCAAAGAAGAAAATCTTGATTAGATTCAAATTGTCATCTGTAGAAAGTAGTCATTTGGACAAGCTCATGTGTTGAAACGTTACCCAAGAGGCCTACTTCCTACCAAAGACTTCATGCGGTAGATCCATGATTTTTAAGTTTTGAATTAACCAGCTAACCAAAGTTTTAGACTAATCCAAATTTACTCCCGATTCGGGGTCTAGCTCCGATGTTATTTTTGTGATTGTTTCTCCGCTAGACTCCCGCAGCAGCCTTCTTTAAAAGTATCTGGAATGAATACAATTTTACCAGCATCTTTTCAAACGGCTCTATGCGACAAAATTTCCAATGACAGCTAATAAAATGGGCATGGATTGTTAGATAAATGATTAATCTTTACAAAAAAAACTGATGTTAGTTAATATCTAAATCTTACCTTCATGCAAATCTGTACTTTTCAACGTAAATAACCGTTGACCTACTTCACCAGAAATCAAAACATGGTGATATCTTCAATGCGCACGTCTCGACAGAAATCGCAGTATCTCTGACACGCTACAGGACTGTTCATTTGGGAATTCCACTGTTGACAAAGGCACCTTATACGAAAATGGTTGTTAGGGTTAGAGAACCAGACTGTACAAAATTCAAATTCTGTTGAGTGCACATGTCTGTTTAATGGAAGTCGCCATGTAAGTTGTTTACAAATTTCACTGGATTTATTTACGTTGGGAAAAAAGGTAAATTTCCATTGGTTTAATTGGTATTTTGCAGCACAGCTTGTGTGATAATAAAGATTAATCATTTATCTGTTTCGTTTAAATATCATCTCTGAAAGGGGACGGGGGTCAAATTTTCTTCAATTTCGTTGCGCACCTTGTCTTACTATATAGGATATATCCCCAATGTGCTATTTATAGTATCATTGTCCGATAATGAATATTTCGTTACCCCTTGATAGACCAATGGAATTTCAGAGGCCTATGGTTTGAGCTATTCTGTGTGATTTAATGCATCTCAGCCTTTTCTGCATGTCAAAGGACCAGCTTGCGTAATTCAGTTGGTTGTTACACAAATGGAATTTGTGGATCTGTTACTATGTGAAGACTTGCTGGGTATAAATCTTTATGGAGATGCATCAACCCTTTACCACCGCACTCAATCAATAACGAAATTTAAAGACCCTGAAGTAGACAGATTTTGAAAACAATGTGGATAAAGGAGAAAATGCTGGTTACCAGCATTTTCTCCTTTTCCCACAATGTTTTCTACCCTTTCAAAGACAAATCCCACCATTTGAATTACACTAAACTTATTGTCTTTCAGTGGTTTCAATTTGGACAGGTCTAAAATTTGTGGTGCGATAAAGGATTAAAACCACTTCAGTGTGTGCGATCACGTATAAATGTAAGTGATTCACGTTTAAAATAAAAATATCATGTACATTCGGTTCCTCTAGTACGTACAGGAACGTACAAAAACTTGTGCTATTGAAAATTTGAAAAGTCAAGTTTCAGAAATTTCCTGCAGTGAAATGCATACAATTACTTCTTTTGGATGGGTTTTCCGAATCCAAAAATAGAATGGGTGCTATCCGCCATCGTATATAACTATTCGATGGTAACGCAACATATAACAGGTACCATTTTGCTGGGCAGGAACATTTTGGAATCATTTCGCTTGAAATTGCATCGTATCCAAAATGTTGCGGATGGCCAAAGTGCTGTTTTTAGTAATGTTGCATGATCAATTGTTATCTTCTGTCTTTGGTTTTTGCAATAAGAACATAGAACCTTCTGTGGAATCTGGACTTGTAAGAAAGGGATAAACTTATTATTCCAAGCACTTTTTCCGTTTCCCTGAAAATCTTTTAACTTTGAAAACTTGTATCTGTATATTGTTTGAAAACATTTCAACTATCAGCAAGCTGTCATTGACATCGATACTAAAGGGTGATAATGTTGTTTAGATTTGAACCCCCATATTTGTTTGCGTCAGGGTTTTCCATGACGCACAAATCCTGCGTCATAGACGCAATTTTAATTCAAATGACCCCCAAAATAAATGACAGTGCGTCATCAGTGACACAACTTTCCAAAATCTAAATCATCTACGAACTTGAATAAAGCGTCATAAATCCAAGTCTGTTCTTCCTTCAATATCAGACGAACACCATTCTTTTTTTAACTACTGGGTTTATTTTAGATAAAAGTGGTTTTCCGGGAATTTATTATAGAATCAGACTGGTTTACGCATTATTGCCGTAAAGTATATTGGACATGTGCCGTAAATAAGGGCCCAGTCGAAGTCTTGGTTGGGTTATCTGTATTTCACAGCTTATTTTACTACTTCCGGTATGTAAAATTACACATTACCAGTCTGTGCTGTTCGCGGAAATTAATGTCACGACGAAGAAAACTGTAACATTCTTCTATCGTCTGCTTCCTACAACTCCCGATCAAGCCACGTCAAGAAGCAATTCAGACCAGAATGTTTCGTCTTTCAAAAAGTGAAATCGACCTTTCCATCAGAAATTACTTACAGACTTTTCTTTCTTGGAGTTTAAAGGTGAAATGCATTGTACATCTTGCTTGATGACGAAGAGATCCATTTATTTTGACCCCCTAAGTTGAAGAAATGACCTTCAACTAATGAGGATGGGGGTCACAATGACCCCCAATTTTTAAAGCCGAGGGAAAACACTGTGTGTACCCCCAACTTCTGTTACCATTACATGCAAAAACGTCCAGCTGGAAAAAGCACAGCACACAGTGCCACTTTTGCCAGAGCATGGTTCATTTCATTAAAGTCAATAGCTTCTCGTTTCTTTATTTACAGATGAAAGACAGTTCAGAGGCTTCACAGAGCTCTGATAGTACAGCTGATGAAAATAAAACCAACAAGGAACAAGCAGAATAATATATAGTCAACCAAGTACATGTGTATTGTGTTGAATTCAAAGGCTTGACCAGCATTATGACACAAATTCAACTGACTCTTGCCATTTTAAAGCCGGACGTGACAGCTCACCCACATATAGCTCATCATATAAAAAAGATGATGCTAAATGCGGGATTTTTGTTTGTTCGATCGAAACGCATCCATCTTACGCAACCCCGGGTGAAAGAGTTTTACAAGGAACACGAAGAAAAATTCTTTTATAATAGACTGGTGTCTTTCATGTCTAGTGGACCATTGACTGTGCACATCCTGGCACGTGATCAAGCAATCACGGAATGGCGAAAATTAATGGGTCCGACGAAAGTTTTCAAAACTATTTACGAAGACCCACATAGCATAAGGGGACGATTTGGTTTAACAGACACGCGAAATTCGACACATGGGTCAGATTCTGAGGAGACGGCAAGAAAGGAAATTAATTTTTTCTTTCCGGAGTTCAGTATTGAACAGTGGTACAAACAGGAAGCTAAATACTTTGAACACGGAGAAGTTGTCTTTGATAAAAAGTTAGATGTACACTTAAAAAAGACTGAAAAAGATAAACCAAGTTATATGGCTTCGGAAACTGAAGTTTAGATCATGTACAGCACATCTTGGGCAGTATTCAACCTTTCTAAATTTTTATTGTAAACCCTTAGCCTGCTAAGTGGGACTCACTCACCTTTTGCGGACAGTGTAGATCAAGATCAGACTGCACAGAATGTGCAGTCTGATCTTGATCTACACTGTCCAATGAAGAGATGTTTTTCTCCAGAAAATAAGTTTGAAGTAGCATTAATATCAACTTGAAAGTTTCGTTTAACCCTTTACCAAACAATCCATGGTTTTTACGACCCTGAGATAGAAGCCTTTTGAAAACATTGTGGGAAAAGGAGAAAATGCTGGTAACCAGCATTTTCTCCTTTTCCCACAATGTTTTCTACCCTATGGGAAACAGATTTCAATTTTTGAGTTATGTTTATTTTGTTGTCTGCAAGTGCTTTCAATTTGCACCAGTCTAAAATTTTGTCGTTCGGTAAAGAGTTAAGTTATTAAGCAGGATAAGGGTTAAACTGCATAACTAACCATTTGATTGGATGTCACAGCTAATCAAAACCAGCCATCAGATTGGCTAGCCAAACACAGCTAACCATTCGATTGGCTTATAAAAGAGTCTCAGCCAATCACAACCAACCATTTTTTATTGGCTATACTACTACTGCAGGATGTCTTGGCTAATAAGATTGCTAGTTTTGGAAATATGAATCAGAATAGCGTATAGAAAATGGTTAGTGAATTTTAAGTCTGAGATCTATATATTGTATACATGGATACGTGGATATATACACGCGTCGAAAAATTTACAATTTACCGATTACAGATATTTTGGGTACGGAAATGTATGCATATTCAAGACACTCATTATTTGTTAGTATATTTGTAGTAAAATATGCAAAAAGAAAAGTTTGCGAATTTTTCAAATTGGCGAAATCACAAAAATTTCCACTCGCAAAAATTTCCACAGTAAAAACTGTGGTTATTGACTCTACCAGTTGACAAAAATCAAAATTTTAGGCTGGTCCAAGTTGAAAGCATTTGCAGATGACAAATTTCATGTTGCACAAATTATCAAATTTTTCTTTAAAAGGATAAAAAAAACATCGTGGGAAAAGGAGAAAATGCCAGCATTTTCTCCTTTTCCCACAATGTTTTCCAAAGCCTTCTTTCTCAGGGTTGTTAAAACTTGGGATTGTGTGGTACAGAGTGCCAAATAAACCCAAGGATAATTTTCAGTCTCTGAATAAGACCAAACAAAGTGTGATACCGGTATTGCTTTTGCTCTAAATGAACCAGCAAATTTGACAGAGTAGATCAAAGATCAGACATCATGTTCTGTGATGTCTGATCTTGTTCTACATTACCTACCGAGCCCCGGTAGCTCAGTCCATAGTGTGCAGGACTTGAGCACAGGGGGTTGCTGGTTAAATCCCCGGCTCCACCAATTTCTTTCTGAGGACTGATGATTGTCATTGCGACAGGATTCATTCCTCTATAACCACTGGACATCGCTTCTGCAGTGGTTATGTGGGAAAGCAGCCAGCGGCTTGGAAAGAATATTGTGCAGAGTACTGGTAAAAAAAGAAATTCCAGGAAAGCATGGATAGGTGCACCTGCCATTTCAATATGACTGAATAATGTTGAAAGTGGCATTAAAATCTTTAGTTGTAAAAGGCACTTTCAGGGTTAATTTTGTCATCTGTATTAAGAGTTGACTTTTATATTCCAAACCTATTTTATGTGTAATTATTTGAATGCTTCATCTGTTAGAATGACAGTTCTGATGAGTTCACACAAGATAGGTTTTTAAGTGATAAACTTGCGAACCGTGCACGGTTATCTTTTCACCAAATGACAAAAGTTATAGACTGGTCCAAGCTGACAGCACTTGCGGATGACATGTTAAATTTAGCTGTAATAATGGTAATTGTCTGTGAAAGTGTAGAAAGACTTGAAAAAAAAGGGGTTGCCAGCATTATCTACTTTTCTCACAAGGTTATCAAAAGGCTATTTCCTCAGAGTTGTTATCTCTTTACTAAACGATAAAATTTTAGACTGGTCCAAAAAAAAGCACTTGCAGACGACAAAGAAAGCGTACCATGAAATATGAAATTTGTGTCTGAAAGAGAAGATAACGTGAGAAAAGGAGAAAATACTGGTTACCAGCATTTTCTCCTTTTCTCTCAAGGTTTCCATAAGGCTATTTCCTCTCAGTTGTTAAACTCGGGATTGTGTGGTAAAGAAGTCTTTACCATACCACAAAATTTTAGACAGATCCAAATTGGAAGCATTTCCAAAAGACATAGTAAATGTGGAACAAGTAATGGGATTTGTCTCTAAAAGATAAGAAAACATTGTGGGAAAAGGAGAAAATGCTGGTAACCAGCATTCTCTCCTTTTCCCACAATATTTTTAAAAGATTTCTTGATCAGGGTTGTTAAAACTCGGGATTGTGTGCTGAAAGGTGAAAGCTTGGGATTGTGTGGAAAGTTATATACATGTTGCAGACATAAAGTGAAATGAAAGCACAAAACTGTACAGTCTGATCTTAACTGTGTACCAGACAGCAAAATTTTAGACCTGTCCATATTGACAGCATTGTAGATGAAGAGCTTAATGTGGCTGAAACGGTTGAAGTTATCTTGGAAAGGGTAGAAAACATTGTGGATAAAGGAGAATATGCTGGAAACCATGAACTACTACTTATCACTGGGCTTAAACCATAACAATATTATCATGTGTAATTTACGAGGTTAGCTGTATGCCACAAGGAGATAAGTGGGTAGATTGGGATTCAAACCCCAGACTTCTTCCTCAATATGCCGAGCCCCAGTAGCTCAGTCGGTAGCGTGCAGGACTTGAGAACACAGGGTCCAGGGTTCGACCCCTGGCTCGGCCAATTTCTTTCCAAGGATTGATGATAGTCACTGCGACAGGATTCATTCCTCTCCCACTGCTGACCATTGTTTAGACAATGATTATATGGGAAAGCAGCCAGTGGCTTGGAAAGAAAATTGTGCGGAGTACTGGTAAAAGAGACTCCAGGAAAGCATGGATAGGTGCACTGGCCGCCACGATATAACTGAAATAATGTTGAAAACGGCGTTAAACACCATACAATCAATCAATCTTCCTCAATATGCACATGCACAGAAATTGTTAAAAGTGTACAGGTTAAAAGAAAATTTTTAATTGTCACATGGAATTTTCCAGAATATCGGCTCATCAAAACTGGGAAAGTTGAAATCCGTATAAGCCTTACGCTGTTATGAGGTGTTTTAATGCGTCTGCGAAAAGTATCGACCTGTGCAGTCCTACAGTCTGACATGGTTAAACTTTTTGCTTTCGGTCAATTATCTGCATGTCAAAGGACCACTCTTCCTCATGTTTGAGCCGGTTGTTAGACAAAATGGATTTTATGGACCCATAATTACTTTATAACTTGACTGGAATAATGCATGGCACATTTGTTATTTAATTGTCAAGAGCAACTTTGTCAGCTTATGGATCGTAACCTTTACCAAACAATGCCGGGTTTAACAACACTAACCAAGAGGGCTTTGAAAACCAGCATTTTCTCCCTTTCCCACAATGTTTTTTGCCCTTTCACAGACAATTTCTGTCACTCAAGCAGTTGCTTTAAATATGAAAAATTCCAAATTTTTGTTAAGATCAAACAGCACAGATCAGAACGACGTATAGATAGTGGTTTTGTCAATATATAAGAGTCATGCTCTGTGAGGGGACATATCACATTTGCAAAAATCATCGACCTTGATCAGCCAGTGCGGTCTGCAGTTGAAACTTTTTGCTGTTGGTAAAATTCTTTGCACGTCAAGGGACCATTCCACTTCATAATTTATACAAAATAGACCTTACTGATCCATACTGAATACTGCCAAATATGTTCATGAAATTGAAGATGAAGTAACAAACTGTAGAAAAAAGATTAGTGTTTACCTATAATCACCAACCAAAAGGGAAATAAAAGGAATTGGAAAATGAAACTTAATTTCTAAAACCAGACTGTAGGAAAAAAACAAGTGCAAAAGCCAGCTTAGAGCGCTGAATTAGCCAAACAGGCATTTTCAGTCTAGAAATAAGACCCAAATGGTTGCACCAGAAATAAGACCCAAATGATCACACTAGAAATAAGACCCAAATGCTTGCACTAGAAATAAGATCCAAATGCTTGCACTACAAATAAGACCCAAATGATTGCGCTAGAAATAAGACCCAAATGGTTGCACTACACATAAGACCCAAATGATTGCACTAGAAATAAGACCCAAATGATTGCACCAGAAATAAGACCCAAATGATTGCATTAGAAATAAGCCCCAAATGATTGCACTTATAAGGTTGCTATTGTGCAGAATGTCTCAGCATAGTGCTGAGCCCTGGTAGCTCAGTCGGTAGCATACAGAACATTGAGAACAGGGGGTTGCTGGTTCGATCCCTGGCTTGGCCAATTTCTTTCCGAGGATTGATGATAGTCATAGCGACAGGATTCATTCCTCCCTCACCACTGATCATTGGTTATATGGGAAAGCAGCCAGTGGCTTGGAAAGAATATTGTGCGGAGTACTGCTGACAGAAAATCCAGGAAAGCATGGATAGGTGCACTGGCTGTTGCAATATAACTGAAATAATGTTGAAAACGGCATTGAATAACTTACAATCAATCAATCAGTCTCAGCAAAGTAGACAGTGTTGATAAAATATCAGACTTTAAGATTTTTGGTTTTGTGCATTTTGATCTTGATCTACATTGGCTGCACAGATAACAACATTTGTAAAACAAAGAACTGAAAGGCCAATTTACACAACCTACATGTACATGTACTTTTTCACATGTTTTGCAACATAAGTGCTAGATCATACCATGTAAACCCCTTTTTAATGGGGGATTTGCTAGCAAAATTGTAAAGCAGAGAAAATAGAACTTGCTATATTTTTACTGCTTTTTCACAAAGAATGGACCAGTCCGTGCTTAGTATGGTGGATTCCAGCCGTTTATCTTGATATTAATTATACCTGTCGGGGTCTGTTTGCCATCTGGTAAGGAGTTACCCTTCATCAAACAATCTCGAGTTTTACATGACCCTGAAAAAGCCAGGCCTCTGAAAACATTGTAGGAAGAAGAGAAAATGGTTACATGCATTTCTCATTTTCCCATGTGGTTTTTTTATATATATATATTTTCAAAGACAAATTGCAGAATTATAGCCACATTTATTATTCCGTCAGCATTT
The DNA here is from genome assembly GCA_946811185.2 of Hippopus hippopus. Lineage (NCBI taxonomy): Eukaryota > Metazoa > Mollusca > Bivalvia > Cardiida > Cardiidae > Hippopus > Hippopus hippopus. The sequence goes on from OX328100.1 coordinate 66,118,592, forward strand.
GGGTATGTGTAAAGAATTGTCATCTTGTGAAAGTTTAAACATCAAATTACACGTGGTTATTATTCTCCACTGAAGAGATAAACTAGATAAAATGACGAAGATCTTGTGAACATACCGTGTAAACGTGAAAAACACAAGTACTATAAATAAAACCTTCTTTATCAATCCTGAAAAAAAAAAAACATTCCGTGTAAATTAGCCTTTAATAGAAGGTGATGATAGAAATTTGCTAGCAAATCGGTTTCTAACAGTGGACAGACTTATTAAAAATTCATTCATCTGACGGTTGACAACATATTTTTGTTCCCCCGAACATTCATAGCATTATTTCATGATTGTTTTTAATAAAATCGTGTATCTAAGCGTTTGGCATGCGGTTTTAGGGTTCATGAAAGTTGTTTGGGTGAAATGACGGCGGTTGGGTGTTTTTCGAGTGGTTTGGGATGTTTGGAGTGTTTCTCGTCCTCATTCATCCGCCATGTATATATGTAGATGTTATGAACCAGGTCTTGTAAAACTCGGCCGGGTAGCTCATTGGTTTGCGTATCTGACTCGTGACCTGGAGGTTACGGGTTAGATACCCGGTTGTAGCGAACTTTCTTTCCGGCGACATTTCGTCTCTCACCTCTGATGCATGTGAGAAAATTAGTCAGTGACTTTGGAAAGAAAGTTGTGTCAGTACTGATGTGAGAAAGCCAGGAAACACGTGGCTGCGTCACTGACCGCCGTGATATGACCTAAGCCGTTAAAATGGCGTTAAACTCCAATACAAACAAACAAAGTCATGTAAAAGCTGCGAAACGAGGCTAATTTCAAAACTAGGGCTATTTCTATGACATTTAAATCTGAAGTTCATTGTTTGTGTAACTGGCTTGCACAGATTTTCAACCCCGCGTGTTATTTTCATATCTAAAATGATACAGAGGCGTCTGTTCATTTATCTGAGGAAATTTTTTTTTCTTGAAAGAAAGGGTCTTCACGGGACTTCAGTTTGATGGTTGCCATAGGAAGATGAGGCCTGAAAGATCATCACCTTCTAAAAAGCATTTTGATTAATTTCCTCTTCAAACAAATTTGTGGCGCACAACTTAGTAAATATTAAATAAGCCATGCTCTGGCAAAAGGGGGCCTAATGCATCCCTGTGATCCATGGTACCAAGCAAGCCATCATATAATCATGGATCCATAATATCCACTTTTTTTAACAACCGACTTTATTATGAGGTACACTAGTCCTTGGACATACAGAAAATTGACCATTAGCGAAAAGTTTCGGTCCAGGTCAGCCTGCGTAAATTGCATAGGCTGACCTGGATCGATACTTTTCACCGATGCATTAAGCCCTCTTTTTTAGGGCATGGCTCAAATGTAACAGAATCTGCATTCGACAGGAAAGTGACTCTGGGCAAGGTACTGTTGAGGCCTAGCCTTGTATCGGTGTAACTCGGGGATACATGAAAAGTGAATTTACAACGCCATATTACGCAAAACGCAGGCATAGTAAACTATTAGAATCAAAACAATTCAAAGGACTGAAAGTCACGAAAAGCTGGTTTGTGCGAGGGCATGTATTAAAGGCCCAGTAGAGGCCAAAATATCAAAGCAGGTGTCGTAATATATTTAAATCATACCATTTTATAGTATGAAAAATATTGTGGAGATGACAGTCTGTTATCGTGTCCTCGCGCCATATGTTAGTCGCTGGCAGAAAAAATAGAATTTTAAAATCAGGCAAAAAGTAAACAAAAAACACGGCTACCTTGCAGGTTTTAACCTAGTTTTGAAATAAATTTCTCTGTCAGCAACTAACACTTGGACCGACCGTACAATGACAGATTGCCATCTTCACAATACTTCCATACTTTTAAATAATATGATATGAATTCAAATGTATTTAAACACCCGCTTTGTTTTTTTTTTTTTTTTTTGCTTTATTGTTACTTTAATCCGGATTTAGCAAAGATGAGAAGGAATGAAAAAAAAAAGTATTAAAGATGCCTGTCTACAGCCGGTGAGCAAAAACGCTGTTAAATTTCAAACAATTTAGAATGGTACAGAAATCAGTCCTTTGTGTAAACATGGATAAATTACTGACATATATGGTGTAACTGAAAAAAGAAACACGGAGATTTGTATTAGAAACCGAACATTGGTCAGAAGAAAACTGGCTGACGATCGAAGCTGTAAACAATGGCGGTGCGTCACGGAAATTTATCGTTGGTTTCCGCCTAGAATCGGATACGGTGTAATTTGCATATAGGCTGCAACAGAGAAGCCTCCACTTTCCTTTGTTTACCTCATTAGACGCAGGGCGAAGGTCAAATATAGTCACGTGACAGAATGCATGATCATTATACGAATCTACCCGAGTGTATAACGATATATCGAAAATCTTCGATTCAAAAACCGGAAACGGCGAGTGTGTTTACATGGAAGGCCGCAACTCAGCGAAATGCATTTTCTATCGTCCGTAATCTAAGCAACCTTGCAACCGTCAGGCGCAATATCTGGCATGAAGATATACGTGTAAGAATGACTATATTTTGATAAAATAAAGACAAAATGAGTTAAAACTGGCTTAAAATGAGTATAAGGGCCTCTTTAATATGTGTAATTCGTGAATTTGAGTGATGAAATAATGACTACGTTGATTGATTATGATTGTATGGTGTTTAATGCCGTTTTCAACAATAGCCCAGTTATATCGCGGCAGTGCATCTATCCATGCTTTCCAGGAGTTTCTTTTACCAGTACTCTGCACAATATTCTTTCCAAGCTACTGGCTGCTTTCCCACATAACCATCGTCGAAACAATGATCAGCGATGAGAAAGGAATGAATCCTGTCGCAATGACTATCATCAATCCTCGGAGAGAAACTGGCAACCCCCCCCCCCCCCCGTTCTTGAGTCCTGTACGCTACCGACTGCGCTACCGGGGCTCGGCTACTATGTTGAAGAAACCGGCAAGGGCAAGGAATAGTCTGGATCAATGAGTATGTCAGGCATAAACAATGGTAACCATATCTTAGGCAAGATAAAAGAAACGTAAAAAGCCGTGGCAAATAAAAGCTACTGTGCTCCAATTTCTGCACACACAGCAAACATTTAAAAGTTTGCAAAAGGCTGAAAGCTGTGTTAAGGATCATTAAACCATGATAAGTCGAGGATCATACCTTTGCAAATGCCAGCGCGCTCATGTAATGGCCTTCCTTTGCAAAGGCCAGCTAGCTTGTGTCATGGCCTTCCTTAGCAAAGGCTTCCGTGCTTAAGGTAGTAGACCCCTAACGCTTCTAGGGGAACATGGAATAAAATTTCTTTTTAGTTGATAAATACGGATTTATACTAATATAATACTTTTGCACATATTTGACCAGAAATTCCTTTGATGTTTGTCTTGAAATTATTTGTTGAAACTTTTGTTAGTTTCCTGAAAAGGGAGGTAATTATTATCTCCCTTTGTAATGAGAATATAAAGGTTTAAGATTTATAAATGATAATTCTAAGAAGGAAAAAAAGGAAAAAGTGGCTCGGTAAAAGTAGTACAATAATACTCATTTTTAATCATACGAAGCCGAGCCCCGGTAGCTCAGTCGGTAGCGTGCAGGACTTGAGAACACGGGGTCCAGGGTTCGATCCCTGGCTATGACCCCTGGCTCGGCCAATTTCTTTCCGAGGATTGATGATAGTCACTGCGACAGGATTCATTCCTCTCCCATCGCTGACCAATGTTTCGACAATGATTATGTGGGAAAGCAGCCAGTGGCTTGGAAAGAAAAATGTGCGGAGTACTGGTAAAAGAGACTCCAGGAAAGCATGGATAGGTGCACTGGCCGCCGCGATATAAATGAAATAATGTTGAAAACGGCGTTAAACACCATACAATCAATCAATCAATTTAATCATACGAAGTTTTGTAGGATAATATTATAGTGGAAATAGCTGTTTTCTATCAGGGGGTCTACTACGATTAAGTCATGGCCTTACTTTGCAAAGGCCAGCGCGATTAAGATATGGCCTTCTTTTGCAAAGGCCAGCGCGATTAAGACATGGCCTTCCTCTGAAAAGGCCAGTGCGCTTATGTCATGACCTTCCTTTGCAAAGGCCAGCGCGATTAAGTCATGGCCTTCCTTTGCAAAGGCCAGCGCGATTAAGACATGGCCTTCCTTTGCAAAGGCCAGCACGATTAAGTCATGGCCTTCCTTTGCAAAGGCCAGCGCAATTAAGTCATGGCCTTCCTTTGCAAAGGCCAGCGCGATTAAGACATGGCCTTCCTTTGCAAAGGCCAGCGCGATTAAGACATGGCCTTCCTTTGCAAAGGCAAGCGCGATTAAGACATGGCCTTACTTTGCAAAGGCCAGCGCTATTAAGTCATGGCCTTCCTTTGCAAAGGCCAGCGCGATTAAGACATGGCCTTCCTTTGCAAAGGCCAGCGCGATTCAGACATGGCCTTCCTTTGCAAAGGCCAGCGCGATTAAGTCATGGCCTTCCTTTGCAAAGGCCAGCGCGATTAAGACATGGCCTTCCTTTGCAAAGGCAAGCGCGATTAAAACATGGCCTTCCTTTGGAAAGGCCAGCGCGATTAAGACATGGCCTTCCTTTGCAAATGTTCGCGATTAAAACATGGCCTTCCTCTGCAAAGGCCAGCGCGATTAAGACATGGCCTTCCTCTGCAAAGGCCAGCGCGATTAAGACATGGCCTTCCTCTGCAAAGGCCAGCGCGATTAAGACATGGCCTTCCTCTGCAAAGGCCAGCGCGATTAAGACATGGCCTTACTTTGCAAAGGCAAGCGCGATTAAGACATGGCCTTACTTTGCAAAGGCCAGCGCGATTAAGACATGGCCTTACTTTGCAAAGGCCAGCGCGCGTATGTCATGGCCTTGTGTCCGTCGTGCGTCCTTGCATGCGTTCGTCTGCGCTTGCCATCACTTTTTTTTTTTTTGCAAACATCTTTTGTAAATGGACCAACCTTCAATGAAATGATACTGCATTCTGCTCTTGATCTACACTTTCCACAAAACAGGTCTGTGAATAGCGCCTAGCAGCCTTAGGGTCAACAGGAGTTATATTTAACTAGTTTAAATAGTGGTTTTTTTTTTTTTGTTTCTCTCTCTCTCTCTCTCTCTTCGCAATCGCTTTAAATAAAATCTACTTGAAAAATAGGCACAAACTTTTTTTTTCTTTCTTTGTTTTCACAAGGATAACACATCGTTGGAAAACAATTTTGTTAACCCATAGTCTGCTAAGCGCGACTCACTGAACTTTTTCGGACAAGGCAGATCTAAGATCAGACTGCACATTGTGTGCAGTCTGATCTTGGATCTACCCTGTTCGACACAGAGATAATTTTTCATAAAACATACCTTTGAAATAGCAACATTTCGGGTTTTAATATCGGCTTGAAAGTTTCATTTCAGTTGTTTAACAGCTACGGGTTGAAAGGAGTGAACTTACCATTGCTTTCTTTACGTCTCTTCCATGGTAATATCATATGTCTTGGCGTAAAAATAATAAAACATCCATGTTGAAAGAAAGAATTTATTTAAGAAAATGTTAATGCATTGTTCATTCTATTGCGGCTAGCCATAGACATAACAACCACAGTTTCCGGTTTAAATCGAAGAGAAATCCTTTTCACAAATCATGGCTGATTTATTTTTCTTCTAAATGCATTGTTCAGCGTAAGATTTCAGGTTCAAAAGCAACATTTCTAAAACAAAGGTTTAAAGATACCAATAATACATCTTTACCGCCAGAGAGTAAACAAAGGCTGTCAAAGCTTAGTGTGTAGAATCTAGTTAGTGGTGTAAACGTAGATAAAAAAATCGATACAAGGTGTTTGGGATAAAGAAACGCAAGGGATTTGTTTTCGATTTAAACCGGAAAATGTGGTTGTTATATCTATAGCTAGCCGCAATAGAATGAAATGCATTTTCTATTCGTCGTGATCTGTGCAACTTTGCAACCGTCAGGGGCAACATTTGGCACGGAGATACAAGAATGATTATAGTTTCATAAAATAAAGATAAAATTGGTTAAAAAACTGGATGAAAACGAGTATAAAGATGTATCTTTAAAGATACCTCTTCACTCGTTTTCATCCAGTTTTCTAACCGCCTTTTTTTATGAAACTATAATCACTCTTGTATCTTCATGACAATTTTTGACCCTGATGGTTGCAAGGTTGCACAGATTACGGCAGATAGAAAATGCATTTCATTCTATTGCGGCTAGCCATAGATATAACAACCACATTTTCCGGTTTAAATCGAAAACAAATCCCTACAGTTTCTTTACCCCATACACCTTATATTGATTTTTATCTACGTTTACACAGATGACTAGATTATAACACCGTCAAGTTTTAACAGCGTTTGTATATTCTCTGGCTGTAGAGATGTCTCTTTAACCATTTATCGAACAATTTCGTATTTAAGGCTTCATACAACCACCAAAGTCTTGACTCGTCCAAAGTCAAACTATTTGCCTACAACAAATCAAAAGTGGCTAAAATGATGGAATTTGTCTTTGATATGGTTGAAAACATTGAAGGAAAAGCAGAAAATTCTGGTCACCAGCATTTTGTACTTTTCCCCCATTGTTTTCAAAAAGCTTTTTCTTGTGGTCGTTAAATACAGGATTGTATTATTACGGACTAAGGAGAATTGTGGATTAAGAAACTTGGGTTTATGATGACATTTAATTGATCTGTATTCTCCGACCATTCTTAAGAACATTCTTTGTCGTGTTCTCCATGATTTTCAAAATTTAAAAATAACACAACTTCTGATTGGCTAAACCAAATGGTTTAGCCAGTCAGAAGTTGTGTTAGTTTCAAAGATAGAAAATTCTGGAGAACAAGAATGAAAACGTTCTTGAAAATGATTGGTGAATACGAAGCCGGTACTCATGTGGATTGTGCCGAGTTCCGGTAGCTCAGTCGGTAGCGTGCAGGACTTGAGAACAGGGGGTCGTGGGTTCGATCCCTGGCTCGGTCAATTTCTTTCCGAGGATTGATGATAGTCATTGCGACAGGATTCATTCTTCTCCCACCAATGACCATTGTTTCGACGATGCTTTTGTGGGAAAGCACGCAGTGGCTTGGAAAGAAACTGTGCGAAGTACTGGTAAAAGAGACTCCAGGAAAGCATGGATAGGTGCACTAGCCGCCGCGATATAACTGAAATAATGTTGAAAACGGCGTTAAACACCATACAATCAATTAATCAGTCATGTAGATTGTAACAATGATTTACAGAAGCAGTAACGCCGCAACGGTTTTTCCGGGACACAAACTGACGTATTTCCGTATTTGTTTGTTCTACTCACTTCGTCCAACAACTCCATTCCATTCCCTATATGCACATTTACCGTTGCCTCGAACATTGCATTTCCGGGGAATGTTTCAAACACAACAAGGACTCGTTTATGTTTCTCCACTTCCGGTTTTGAAATGAATCTATAAATAGTCCAGCGTTTTTCTTCCTCGCCTCGCGCTGACAAACCTAGAGAAATTTGTTCTGCTTCGTGCACTTTTAGTAGTGATAGTTCAGCACAAATGTCGTTATATTTATGTAAAATTTTGTTCAAATGATCAACTGAAAATTGAGCAACTTCTTGAACCATAGGATCCGTGGTTGGAATTTTTTGAGAACCATAACATGCGCAAAAATGTTCTGGAATGGAAGCTTCTGCGCAGGACCTGGAAACAGGGATTGGTCTAAATAGACTTGTACCTCTACTTACGGACTTAGCGAGACGATAATCGTCGGAAGAATCAAAATTGTTTAGAAGAATGTCTTTTATAGTCTCGTGTAAGTCAAAATTTGATGTAAGTCTTTCAGTGTTGTCTTTGAGATTTTGTAGAAGTGATTTGTGTTTTATGACGAATGACTCTGGAGGAACAATAGATAGAAGCGGCATCCTTTCTTCAATTCTCCCAACAAATGTGTTCCTAATGTCATCTATACGTGACCCATGGTCACTGAAAAATATCAAAAATGCATTCTTCAGGTGACCCTGGTCTTTCAAATATTTGAAAAATTTCATAAAATTGTCATCGCCAAGTTCTAAATAATTAACAAACTCATGACATATTTGTGTCAACCACGAAAATCCAAACCGAAGTTTACCGGTATATTGTGCAGCAAATCGTTTGTAATAGTTGATCAAATGCTGGTGAACAGGCTTATTTCCAAAACACAGAGAAGATGTTTTCTTCAAATTGATATTGTTGTATTCAAAAGGCAAAAGAACAGATTTAAGAACCTCCGACGCAAATCCAACTTTTTTCATGCCTAACATCCAAGGCCGCATGTAATGGTCTGTTGGCTGTTCCTTGAAGCCTCCCGCTTCTGTGTCAAAAGTTGCAATGATTGGATAATCTTCCGCATACAGCGTTGCGTAATTAGCCGCAGAAAAATTACTCCACAGAAAATTGACAAGCGTATCAACATAGTGCTCTTTATAATTTACTTTTGGCAGATCATTCGTCCATGGTCTTTTTCCTGTTAAAATTGGAAGCAAATTAGGGAACGTATTATCACCAACTTTCATATAACCTTTAAATATAAAAGCCTGTAAAGTTTCTGTAAGGTAGCTGTAAGTTTTTGGTAACTTTCTAATGGCGGCCAGACGTGATGTAGAATCTATACCGAACATAAACACGCTATAGCCAGAACTACTTTCACGTTTTATGGTTTTCCTGTTAAATACTGAACCGGTAAAAATACTTTCATGTAAATTGTCATACACAACGTCACGTCTTGAATTTCTACACCTTACTCTAAAAAAGTCACTGGGAACTACAACTGGCGGCTCAAATTCAACTTCCTCTTCAAAATAAACGCTGTAGTCGTCACCCGGCTTTAGTTTGAGCATACTGTAAGTGCAGGTAACTGAGGCACCATTGTTTTGTGATAAGGCACTTTGATTAAACTGTAAAATTCCTTGGTCGTTGACAAAGAGGAGATCTGGAATGGGGCTACAATGTATAGGGTCTGGGCTCCAGACATATTTCATCACAGATTTATCGAATGGGTCCAAATCCGGAATTATACACTGTTTGTCGACATTTTCATTGACAAATAAAAAGCGCACTGGCATAGTCAGGGTTTGGTACAGATGGTAAGTTAGAAATACTGATAGCAGACCAAAGACGAGCTTCTGGCGTTTGTCTCTAGCCCCATTTATACGCATTCTGCAGGTTACCTTGCAGAAGGTTCGAACCAAAGACTCCAACAGCCGGTATGGTAGAACCATCAACTCGTACAACATAGACATCCCGACTTGTGCCGCAATATTTCTGAAATACACAGTTCATGGAAATATTTAGACTTACATGTAATACACACATTTTTTACAGTGCTTAAGCCTACTTGCCTATATTACAAAACATACATACAAACGTTTTCAGTCTTTGCAGACGACAAAAAACCGCCGACTTGTTAAAATTGAAAGCACTTGCAGACGACAAATTAAATGTGGCTGAAACGATCGAATTTGCCTGTAAAGGGATCGAAAACATTGTGGGGAAAAAGAGAAACCAGCATTTTCTCTTTTTCCAACAATGTTTTCAAAAGACTTCTTTCGCAGGGTCGTTAAAACTAGAGTTGGTTTGGTAACGGGGTTTAGAAACGGTCGTTTTACTCGTAATGGTAAACGAAAATTGGTCAAACAAGGAACCTGACGTGCTCGTAAATTCAAACAGGATTATAAAAATTGTGAGAAAAAGGAAATTGGCTTTTAGAGCTTCTATAGCATAAAGTCTAGTTTATCATTTCCGTGTTTTTATATATCATTTGGTTGGTTAGTTGTTTGGTATTTAATGCCGTTTGTGTACAACATTATTTCGGTTATATCGCGGCGCCTGTTCACATACCCATGCAGTCCTGGAGGTTCTTTTACCAGTACTTTGCGAAACGTTCTTTACAAGCGACTGGCTGCTTTCCTACATAAACATCATAGAGACAATGCGCAGCGGGTGTAAGAGGAATTAATCTTGCGGCTATGACTACCATCAATCCTCGGGGAAAAAAATGGCCGAACTTGGAATCGAACCGCTGACCCCTTGTTTTCAAGCACAATACGTTAATGTCTAAACTACTTAGCTCGGCTGCTATGCTTTGAACAGATGTGAGCCATTCTCTGACAAAAGGGGGTTTAATGAATCTCCGTGATGCATCTTATACCATGCAAGTCATCACATAATCTTGGATCTATATAAACCATTTTGTATAACAACAGATTGAATCTGGAGGTAGACTGGTCCTTTCACATGCAGAAAATTTACCAATAGCAAAGAGTTTCGACCGAGGTCAGCCTGCGCAGTCAGCGCAGGCTGACCTCGGTCGATACGCTTTGCAGATGCATTAAGCCCCCTTTTCACAGAGCAGAGCTCAATCTATAATTTTTATGTAACCATGGGTTCATTTTGTGATGTCCTAGTATTTGTCTTGTGTACATACATGCTTGTTAATGTCTTTCATGTTTCTTGTGCTGTCCTTTGTTTAGGTGAGATGTGATCAGAGAGAAAGTGTGTATGCATGTATGTTTTTATTAATATCTACTCACTAACAAGTTTTTCTCTCTGGCACACTAATTCACTTTCACTCAGTCTTCAGTCTGCATTGCGGCTAGATCGTTCTTTTTGACAACCTACCATAGATTATTTCACCATAATCTTTTGGAAACCTTATTGTTGGACTCCGGTAAGCTATTTTTTACCTTTTGCTGTAATTTTGTATTGTTGCAATTCTCTCTTTTTTTTTTACCAATAGCTTACTTTGAAATATTTTTTACTGTTGTACTTAAGCATTGAAAAGATACTTAAAATGATTTATTGTTCTTTCAGGTTTTTTCTGTATGCTTATACAACACTGTTTCACACAGAATTAAACTATCGAACTCAACCCAGAACTTTGTTTCCTTAGTAAACCCCGGTTGACATTTAATAACTATTTTTTAATAACGAGCAAAGCTCGTTTTGCGGTAACACTGTTCTAGATTTTCAAAAATGAAATTCCGACTTCATTCTGGGTTTTAGTCTAAATCTAAATAGGGATGACTAAAATTTGAGTGTCTTCCGGTTAGTCGCACAACGTCACACATATGACAATCTTTCGCACAAGTACCTGATTGGTAAAAAATGACAAAAATTATCTACCGATCGGACGATTACTTAAAAATCATTATCAGTTTAATGAGTACAGATGATCTAATTTATTACTTACTTTCAGCGTATTAAGCGTCTGTTTGTGTATAAACATTACGCAATGATCTATGCTAGCAAATAATGACGTCATAAATCATACTATTCTTACGTCATGCACGAGCCATTTTTCGCGGAAAACATTGTGTCGAAGAAATTATGACTAAACTAGTTTTTTGGCTGTTTCAAAATACCATTTACAGAGAAAGCTGGATTTATGGTCTGTAAGAAAAGGGGGCTTAATGCATTAGCAAAAAACTATCCACCCAGGTCGGCCTGTGCAGTCTGCGCAAGCTAACCTGGGTCAAAACTCTTTGCTAGATCTATTTTTCAACGTTCTACATGTCAAAGGACCAGTTTGCATGCCTTTTGATTCAGTTAGTTCACACAATATGAATGTATAATTATGTGATGACTTGCTTGATATCATACATCACGGTGATGCATTAAACCCTCTTTTACCGTAACATGGCTCAAATATATTTATTTAATGTTACGAAAGCTTGTTGATAGATCTAAAAGTTTTGCGTTTTTTTGCCATAAGTTGGATATCTATCCGAAAACTCGGCAAATTTCTTTCCTAGGATTGATGATAGATCTAGATCTAGTCATTGCAACAGAATTCATTCCTGTCTCTGCACTGATCACTGTTTCAACGACGGATGTGTAGGAAAGCATATGGGATGAAAAAGAAAAGCCACGTAGTCTATAATCTGATTTTAGCGATCTAAGCACTCTGATTGTAAAGAAACTCCAGGTAAAACGTGGGTAGACCTGTGCACTAACGAAGAAATTAAAGAAAGATTTTGTTTGTTTGTTTGTTTGTTTTTTTCCTTTTGTGTGTATATTCATTGCGGCGGCAAGTGCACCTACCATGCATTCCTGAAGTTCCTTTTTCCAGTATTCTGCTCAGTACTAGTATTCTTCCCAAACTACTGACGGATTCCTCGTAAAAATCAAAGTCTCTCTAATATAGAGCTAGATCTACATGTAGTGAGGAAATGTTCCCATAAGATGGTCTTTACATGTTGACCAATAATCACTCCAAGATATTTTTTCTGGACATAACGAAATTGTCAAGGAACTGTATTTATTTTGTCCAGAAAATTAGGGACAGTTCGCCCTATTTCACATGTATAAATCTGCGAAAGAAAAATGCTTTCTACTTTTTACAACGCTCAAAATTAATTTTGGCAAAGACGGAATTCGAACTCAAAACCCTTTGATTTCAAGATCAAGAATCTAGCTCGTCATTCGAATAAATAGATATTTGTTCCACAAATCATTCACGTCGCTCGTATTGAGGCTTTGCCTTTTTCATATTAACATACTGTGGATGACCATTTATTTCAGAAAATATCATTAACGTTACTGTAGGAACCTCTCTCTTTTCTGCTTCACCGAGATAAGTCACTCCGTCGGTAAAGTATCGCTGGTTCGAACCCCCAATTCGTCCAAATTTTTTCCTGAGAGAGATGAAAGTCATAGCTACGGAATTCATTCCTCTCTGATCGACGATGGTTTTTAGGGAAAGCAGTCAGTGACTTGGTGAGAATATTGTGCGAAGTACTGATAAAAGAAAATCCTGAAAAGAAAGAGCGCTGGCCGCAGCAATATGACTTAAGGTGTTGGACCCCTAACTCTCATATTGAAAGACGGAAGCTGGCGAGATTGGCCGAATAGCCTTTACGAAACGTCGATGTTACACGATATTTACCGATGAGTAAGTGAATCTACGTCACCTAACTCTCATATTTAAAGACGGAAGGTGCCGAGATAGCCTTTACGAAAACGTCGATGTTACACGATATAAATTTACCGATGGGTTAAGGGTCGTAATCCTTAAATAATGATGAAAATGGCGCTTAATATAAAAACCGGCATGCGAATCTTTTCTTCCTTGTCTGGCGTAGAGCGGATAACAAATTAAATCTTTACAAAACGACAAACTTAAGATTTGTTCTAATTGAAAGTACTTGCAGACGACATTTTAAATGAGACTAAAATGTATGGATTCAGCTTTCAAATGGCAGAAAATATGGTGGAGAAAGGAGAAAATTGTGGTTGAAAGCATTTTCTCCTTTTTCCACAAGGTTTTCAAAAGCCTTCTTACTAGAGGTCGTATAAAGCTAAGTGTTAAGTGGTTCATTTTCACAAATCTAGTTATTTTTACACAGGATCTGAACAACCAGTCATACATTAAAAGCAGGAAAAGAAACATGACATGGAAAACGTTGTCGGAAAAGGAGCAATTGCTTGTTACAAGCAATTGCTCCTTTTCCGGCAATGTTTTCAAAAACTGTCTGCAAAGTTGAACTTGTACATGCAGATGGTTAAATCGCCAGAATAATCGCCAACATAGTAAAGGCTAAAAGCCACTACCTCCTTCCGTATACAAGTATATGTAGCTTGATCGCTAAGTACATTTAACATACAGATGTAACTGAAAAAGGCATTACATCGTCTCTCGAAATCAGCGCGGCGCAGTGGCTTTGTGATGATTTTTTTTTTCCAAAACGTTATCTAAAAAGTTAAGCATGCCATTTGCACTTTGATCCGGCTGTAGCTTCATGTATTATTACACTGTCACCTGAAGTACATTTAAAAGGCGCACAGATTCGAACAAAGAAAAGTAGATCAACGGCCATTATATACTATATACTAGGGTTGTTATTTCGTAATCGCCCTTTTGTTTGTTTTGCCGCTGTTACTCTCCGAAGTTTGCATTGTCAGTGTACATTTTTAGCGTATATTAATTTAATTTGATTTTCTGTAATTGTTATACCACGTGACTGTTTTAGGCAAAGGAACTATTTCAGCTTCTATGCTTACGTTCCAATCCTTTTCGCAATGCTTTGTTGTATTTGATATAATACATGATTATGTCATTTATGCAACAATGGCGACACTGAGGATGAATTTTTTTTTTTTGTTTTAAAGTGCATCAAATTTCAAAATTTAAGGCCACAATTTATTAAGAAATAATATTATAAAAAACCCAGTATGTTCAAATTCGTATCTCTCTTGAAAACAAATAATAGGAAAGAAACTATAAATCTAGGTAAATTCTTGTTACAGGCATTCGAAGAAAGAAAGAAACTTTTGTCGTAGTGTTATCCCTCCCCCCCCCACCCCATAATCAAAACAAATTTAAAAACTAATTCAGACATTAACATTCCATAAACATCGTTGGAGACAAAAATAATTTAGCCGTCTCCTAAAATAAAAACTTTTAAAGTCGAATCATAATGAGATCTATCCTTTTACTACATCTAGAGATATATAGGAAAGAAAAGAGGAAACCTGGAGAGCGAAAGAGAGAGGGAAGGAAGGAGACAGAGAGAGAGAAAGGTTGAGAGAGAGAGAGAGGGTACTTGTATCTTGTTATATATGTATTAATTAAATATATTGGACATAGAAGAGAGACAGAGACAGAGAGAGAGAGACAAAGAGAGAGAGAGAGAGAAAATAGAGACAGAGAGAGCGGTACTTGCATTTTGTTATATACGCATTAACCCTTAACCAAACAAGCCCGTGTTTTCAACCACCCTGAAATGGGAGACTTTGAAAACATGGTGGAAAAAAGGAGAAAATGCCGGTAACTGGCGTTTTCTACTTTTTTCACCGTGTTTTCTACCTTTTTAAAGATATAATCCATCATTAAAGTCTTACTTTATTTGTCGTCTGCAAAAATGTTTAATTTGGAGCAGTCTAAAATCATGTCCCTTGGCAAAGAGTTAAATATAAATATATTTGTTCGAGAGAGAGAGAGTACTTTGTATATTTTATATTCGTAAATTGATCAAATATACAAACATGATGTAATTTTGAGAGCGAAAGAGCGGTGATAGAAAATGTGAGAGAGAGAGAGGGACTGAGAGAGAGTTGTATCACGTGGGACACTTTGAAAATTATTTTGATTGTAACTGACTATGTGCAGGATGTATAAGTCTATAAAGTCATTTATTCATTCATTCATGTAAATATATTGAATAATATAATGTTCAACCTACTATAAACTTTCAAATTATTCCTATGTATTTGCTTGGGATGAAAGTCTCCAGTATTTTTACCTTTTTTCCTGTAAAAGGCCCTATAGCTGCCAAAAGTAAATATTGCGAGTGTTTTGATTTTGAATTAAATTACACCATTAATAATTATGTATGTAAATTATTGTGAAGATGGCAATCTGTTAGTACAGTCGGTCAATGGCCGCAAGGAAAATGATATGTATAACTAAGATTAAATTTGCCGAGTCGCTCTATCTTTTGTTTACTTTTTACATGATTTGAAAATTCATTCTTCTGCCAGCGACGAACTCTTGGACAGACCGTACAATAACAGATTTTCATCATGACAATAACTTCCATACTTTCAAATGGTATGATTCAAATTTAAATGCATTTCATAATCCAATTGTTTTCTTTTGGCAGGTATATAGGCCTTTAATTTCTTTGACAACTGCTTAAAATATGTACATGTATAAGTATAAAACGTGTACATTTTATTTTCTCTTATCATATTGGACACTTGATATTGGATGTACGAAGCATTATAGAACTGTCTACATCCGGGGCGGAGCAAATCGTATTTTTACAATAACTGGTCAAATAACAGATGGACATATTTGCCCTTAAGACAGATTCTTGTCGTAAAAGATAATGTATCGAAAAGGATCGTTTCTGTAACCGATGTACCTGTCGCTTTTCTCCCTTTGTCATCATTTAACGCTAAGGCTGCTGAGCGCGTCTCGCTAATCTTTTGCGGGCAGTATAGATCAAGATCAGACTGCACAGAACGTGCAGTCTGATCTTGGATCTACACTGTCCGATATGGAGGTATCTTTGCCCTAGCAAAATACCTTTGAAATAGCAATATTTAGGCTTTGTACTATCGGGTTTAAAGTTTCATATCAGTTACTTCGCAGGTTAAGAGTTAAATACACACTTCAATGTGCTTTTGACAGACAGCTTTCAAAATATGAATGAATGTTACTTTTGAGGAATTGATAGCTTGTTAGAGACAATGCTTTAACCATTATGCCTTAACTCTTTCCTGCTATAGAAGTGGAATGAAACTTTCTAGCCGATATTAAAAAAAAAAATCAAGGTTTTGCTATTTCAAAAGTATTTTTTGGGGGAAAAGATATCTCGTTATCGGGTAGTGAAGATCAAAGATAAGACTGCACGTTCTGTGCAGCCTGATCTTGATCTACACTGTTCGCTGAAGGTCCTTGAGTCCCGCCTAGAAGCCTAAGAGAAAATGACTCAACCCTTTACCTAGCAATCCCGTGTTTTAACGATCCTGAGGCAGATGGCTTTTGAAAACATTGTTGGAAGGAAAAAGAGAAAATACTGGTAAATACTATGTAACTCTCGTACTAACATTTGATGATAGCTTTCTCGCTCGCTGGGAGAGAGAGAGAGAGAGAGAGAGACGGACAGACGGACAAAGGAAAGAGATGGAGAATGAGAGACATGGAGACATGGAGAATGAAAGATGAAAAAGAGAGATACAGTGAGAATGACAGGCAGACAAACAGAGATTGACAGAGAGAGATTGACAGAGAGATTGACAGAGAGAGAGAGAGAGAGAGAGAGAGAGAAACAGAGAGAGAACCAGACAGACAGACAGACAGACAGACAGACAGAAAGGAGGTACAGAGAGAGAAGGAGAGAGAGATTGGCAGCAAGAGAGAAAGAAAGAGACAAACAGACAGAGAGAGTGATGGGGAATGAGAGAGAGAGAGAGAGAGAGAGAGAGAGAGAGAGAGAGAGGGGGAGAGTTAGGGAGAGAGAGAGAGGGGGAGAGAGAGAGAGAGACAACAGACATACAGAAAGAGGCACACAGACACATACACATACAGACTATCACCGCCCTCTTCTATTATTACCATAGTTTTAATATCGAGGTATCAATTTTCTCGCTTCCATAAATCACCAGTATTTTTTTTCCAGAAAAAAAAGAGAAATGTAACATTAATAAGCTGATAAAAAAGACACGTGTGTGACTTGCCCTTTCAGCTTTGTAGGTGTAACAGAGTTTTTTGCGGACAGCTTAGATCAAGATCAGACTGCATAAAACGTGAAGTCTGATCTTGGATCTATACCGTCCTTTTGTTTTGAGAAGCCTATACGATGAAAAAAAAAAAATGGGCGTTTCTGTGAATTTTATTTTCAGCTATTAAAAGATGTCGAATTTATATATTAGGCTCTAAAAGAGTCAACCCTTATCCTGATAAATAAGTGAAATGAAACTTTCAAGCCGATAGTAAAAAACCCAAATTTTGCTGTTTTAAAGGTTATATTTGGGGAAAAGATATCTCCTTATCGGACAGTGTAGATCAAAGATCAGACTGCACGTTCTGTGCAGTCTGATCTTGATCTACGATGTCCGCAAAAGGTCAGTTAGTCGCGCCTACCAGCCTAAAGGTTAAATTGATTTTTTTTCCTGTTAGCCTCAGATAATTACCATTAAGGCTTTTAGCATGCCTTAGTAACCAGGTAGATTTCTTCGTTATTTTTAAAGATAAGATAACCAGAGAATATTCACCATTTACAAATTTTAACAAAATTTTACACTTGTCCAGATCGAAAACGTCTGCAGACAATAAATAAAATATGACTATAGAAACTGAAAATCCCCTTTTGAAAGGGAGGAAAGCATTGTGGGAAAAGGAGAAAATGCTGGTTACCAGCATTTTCTCCTTTTTCCCACGATGTTTTCAAAAGCCTTCTTTGTCATATTTCGTTAAAACTCGAGACTGTTGGGTAAAGGGTTAAACCAAATAAAACCGTATGAATATGTTTATTCTGTATAGAAATAACCCTTTAGCAAACAATCCAGTGATTAAACGAACCTTAAGACAAAGGTGTCTGAAAACAATGAAGGAAAAGGAGAAAATGCCAGTGGCCAGCATTTCATTCTTTTTCTAACAGTGTTTTCTAACCCCCATATTTTGTTCTCTGTATCAGCGTATATCTATTTTATTTTAATTCCATTATAGTATCATTTCATAACACATCTTTCATCATTATACTCATGACTCACATTCTTACATCCTATTATTTCCTTTCATTACTTCTTTTTTTTTGCGCGTCAAATGACCCTAGATGTTGATGCGCCATAAAACATCCCTAACATCATTCATTCATTTGTTCTCTAGTAATCAAACTAAGTACTGAAAGGGGTCCGAATGGATCAGTAATAAAGAGTATGACTTGTAACTTTGATGCCCCGGAATCGAGCCTCACTGAAAGCTTTTGTTTTTGTGGGAGTGTCCTTGGGCAAGACACCTCAGAGCCCGAATCCTGGTACTGGCGAAACTCAGGTTATACTTGAATATGAGAGTTGTCGCCGTGATATGACTGTTATAATGTTGAAAGCGGTGTAAAAACACCATTCAACCAATCAACCATTTTTCAAACTGTATAAAAAGAAAAAACTGTAGTTTCAAACAAGCGCTCCTTTTGCCACAATGTTTTCATAAGCTTTAACTTTAGGTGCATGAAAAGCTGTATTATTACTGTATAAGGTCATAGACAACCAAATTTTACCTGTGCTAAAAAGTCTACGTCAGAAATTTTAGAGAAATGAAGAATAAAAGCAACTCATGTTGAAAAACAAAACATTCAAATTTTCAAATGCGACTTAGATCCATTTAGATCTACCGTTTTTTTTTACACGATTCTATCCTCAATTCTCGCACTCTCGTGACTGAAAGTCAAATGTTTCATATCAGTATGGGATACATTGCGAGGAAAAGACCTGAATAATTGCCTGGTACACGTATGTAAATGCTCTTTTTTCCATGTGGTTTTCACAATCAATTGTTACTGCGTGAAAAGACGTGATTTCTTCTTTAAAGGTCATTTTATCATTGAGAACAAAATTTTACCTGAGCAAGAAAATCGAATTCAAAGATTATTTGAGAAATAAATGAAGCTTCTTTCGGAAAACAAACCGTCTAAATTATGCCAAAGTGACTTAGATCTAACTCACCGTATTTTTAGACCATTTTAACATCCATTTTTTGTTTTGCACTCGCGTGTGGACAAAACTTGACCGAGATCCTTCGACCGTAGTTCACGTCATGTGAACGCGAGAGACAAACACTTGTGTTTATCTATAGTATGACGTCCCTGTTCCCTTTCTATACGCGAAAACATGGGACTTTTGCGGACGGCATAGATCAAGATCAGACTGCACAGCAGCCTGATCTTGGATCTATACCGTCCGTTGGTTCAGTCAAACCTTTAAGATAAGAAAGTCATTCGAGTTTTAGTTGAGTTTTTTTTCAACCGTCAATTTAGGTCTAGTTTATATACTTTAGGTTGATAGAATTAACTTTTTTTTTTCTGAACGCATTACAAAACCGCAGCACTTTACGCTCGTCATAATTGAAAGCATTTGCAGTAAACAAACGAAATGTGGCTGTGAGGATAGCATTTACATGCGACAATGTGATAAAATAAAAACATTGTGGGAAAAGAAGAAAATGCTGGTTATCAGCATTTTCTCTTTTTCCCGCAATGTTTCTGAAAAAAAAAAGATTTTTCATTATTGGATAAAGGATTATTTATCAACTTGTCAAGATATATAGAGGATAATCAACTGGTGGTGTGTGATATTAAAAATCTGTCACTAGAATGGGGTGTGATGCGGTTGAAAAACGAGTCCGAAGGACGAGTTTTTTAACCGTATCAAACCCCATTCGAGTGACAGATTTTTAATATCACACACCACCAGTTGATTATTCTATTTATAATATTCCTAATTCTCCCTTTGTTTGCTAATAATTATCAAGAACGGTAGACATACATGTATAGGACTTTTCTTTACAAATACATGATCAACTTTTGGCAGAAACAGCTGACGCAACAGATGACGTAACGCTCGAGGGTGTTACGTCATCCATCTCTCCATTTGAAGGCATGCATTGTTTTGCGCCTATACGATTTAAAACCAGCCATATGAAATTAGAAGAAGAAACGGTTAAACCTTTCCCAAATGACAATATTTAGACTTTCCCACATTAAAAACATCTCCAAATGACAAATACTAAATTGGTACAAAAGATCTTAGGCTTTCTGATAGGATAGAAAACACTACGGAAAAAGGAGAAAATGCTGGTTGGTACACAATAGATCTATTTTCCAAGAGCTCTCTCCCACAAAAGCTATCTTCTTTTCTCGAAATGTTTTCAAAAGAACTCTCCCACAAGGTCGTTAAGTCAGGGTTGTTTGGAAAGACTGTAGACCGAAAATCTTTTCACTGTGCTATTGTTTACTAAAGATGTTTGAAGCAGAGACAGAAACATTAGACTGTGAGAAATACAGGAAAAAAGTAGTTCCGGCAAACGTTCTAAAACTATATCATCACTAGTGATGATAACATCGTCACTAGTGATGTTATTCACTGTGAGAAACTGAAAAAATAATACACTGAGAAATCCCAGTAATTCACTGATAGGAATATAATAAATTGTATTTACTCTATCTCTACCGGAGCAAAGCTCTGGACAACCTAGTCTGATGTTGGGTCTATATACTGTCCGCTTTTGCAGGCAATCCTAAGACTAAAGTTATGAGCTTTTAACCCTTAGGGTAGGCGCGACTCACTGACCTTTGGCAGACAGTGTAGATTAAGATCAGACGGCACAGAACGTGCAGTCTGATCTTGGATCTACGCTGTCCGATACGGAGGTATTTTTTCCATAAAAAAGAACTTTGAAATAGCGCAAAATTTGGGTTTTTCCTGTCAACTTAAGTTTTATTTCACTTATTTAGCAGTATAAGGGCCGAGTCCCGGTAGCTCAGTCGGTAGCGTGCAGGACCTTAGAACAAGGGGTCGTGGGTTCGATCCCTGGCTCGGCCAATTTCTTTCCGAGGATTGATGATTGTCATTGCGACAGGATTCATTCCTCTCCCACCGTTGACCATTGTTTCGAGGATTGTTATGTGGGAAGCAGCCAGTGGCTTGGACAGAAAATTGTGACGGAGTACTGGTAAAAGAAACTCTAAGAAAGCATGGATAGGTGCACTGGCCGCCGCAATATAACTGAAATAATGTTGAAAACGGCGTTAAACACCAAACAATCAGGCAATCCTATGACTAAAGTCTGTATCGGCTTTTAAATTCTTCATATAATTGCGTTTTTTCAAAGGCTACAAATACAGTTGTGCTGGAAGATCAAGGCAGAGTTCATTCATAATCGAGAATAAAGCAGTGGACAGTGTAGGTCAGATATCAGACTGCACATTCTGTGCAGTCTGATCTTGATCTACACTGTCCACAAAAGCTACTGGTGTTGTCTATGGTATGGAAAGGGTTAAAGGTGGATTGTGTAGGTCTATTCAGCCGTCAGGCTCCGTGGTAAAGTGTGCGATTCTTAACCTGGAGGCCCCGGGTTCGAGCCTCACTGAATCTACTGGGTTTTCGTGGAAGTGCCCTAGGGCAAGACACTTCAGAGCCCTAGCCTAGTACTGGTGAAACCCATGAAATACATGTACATGAATATGTGAGCTGTCGCCGTGATCTGAATGAAATAATGTTGAAAGCGGCGTGAAACACCAATCAATCAATCCAATCAATCAGTCAACTATTCGGTCGATTTTATATGGGCCATGCTCTGGGAAAAAGAGGTACAATGCATCTGCAAAAAGTATCGACCCATTTCAGCCTTCACAGTCTGACCTGTTTTGAAACCTTTTGTTAAGGGTAAAGGTTCTGTATGTCCACGGACCATTCTACCTCATGATTCAATTGGTTGTCAGAAAAAAAAATTTTTTTTTCGTATGGATTCATTGTTAAGAAATGAATGATTTGCGTGGTAAAATAAAATGTATCATGGCAATGAATAAACCCTTTATCCCAGAAAGCCACTCATATAGTAGTATTTAATGCTGAAAGACTTGCCGACCAGTGTAGATTCAGATCAGATTGTGCAGCTAGTGACAGCTTATCTTTTAGTTTGTTTGTACGTAAGAATCATGTTTACGTCGCTTTCAACCGGATATTTTAGTTATCTCACAACGGCAGCTCACATTTTTTTTATGTTTTCTCACGCTTCATCAAGGCCAGAGCTTGTCAGTGCCCTACCAAATGACACTCCCACGTTACTTACGGCTGCTAGCGGGGATCGAACAGGGAACTCTATCCAAAGTATTCCAAACACAGAACACAAATCTAATTTAACACCACATTAATCTTTCTGCCTGCGTTGTTACTCATAATGTAGATTCAAACAATTAAACTGACTACAAAATTAGCGTCTATTCCTGCTTTACCACACAATCTTGAATTTTAAAACGATCCTAGGGAAATAGACTTTTGAAAACCTTGTGGGAAAAGGAGAAAATGCTGGTAACAGCATTTTCTCCTTTTCTACAAGGTTTTCTACACTTTTATTAACAATTACCGCCAATTAAGCTTTATTTTATATGTTTTTCTGCAAATGCTTTCAATTTGGACCGGTCTTACAGTTTGACGTTTTGTAAAGAGTTAATTGTTATCCTGTAAAATGATACTTTCAGGCAGATAGTAAAAGTTCAAATGATGCTATTTCAAAGTTATTTATGGGGGGTAAAAATATCTACTCATCGGACAGTGTAGATCCAAGATCAGACTGCACGTTCTGTGCAGTCTGATCTTGATCTACACTGTCCGCAAAGGGTCAGTGAGTCGCGTTTAGAAGCCCAAAATGTACTCTTTTCCAACTGATAAACTTTTCGGACTTTTCCAAATTGAAAACAATTGCGGAGGACAAATATTTAAAACATGCCTCTGATGATAGAAGTCGCACTTGAAAATGTGGGAAAAAACATTGTGGAAAAAATAAGAAAAAAATGCTGGTTACCAGCCTTTTGTCCTTTTCTCGAAATGTTTACAAAGTTCTTTCTCGAGTATCGTTTCAACACGTGTGTGTTTCGTAAATGATTAAAAGAACGCATTTGACAAATTTATGATGTCTCATTTCTTTGAGGTTTGTGTTACTGTTCTAAAATTGGTGGAGATCTTTCCGTATGCACAGACGATTTTGGCATAAATTTTATCAGCGTGTTGAACTTACACACGGAGAATGGGGGCCATATCTGTAAGTTAAATGATTACCCTTGCCAGATAAAGACTAAAGGTAACCGAATAGCCGATTGGTCTTTTTTACCTGTATTTCTTTGTTTTTATCCTTGATTCCCTTGGGGATGTTGCGATAAATTTAACAATGATTTATGACGTATATGTAAGGTTCGCATGTAATTCAAATCGAATTCCATTCTTAATCATCAGGAACTACGTATATATATCGATTTGTAAAACAATCTAACTAGATTTACTTGAAATATTATCTCAAGAACATAGATGTTCAGTGCAAGAAAGTCAAGGATAAAATCCGAGTAATCCCCTTATCAGAACAAATGTAGTACTGGTGAAGAATCAAAGGAAATAACTGAAGAACGGCCCTCATTAGTTAACAGAAAGAAGTCGTGAATAATCAAATCCGAATTGGTTATCTTTGTGTTTGTGTTAGACTTGCTATGTAGTAACATAACATGAGATTTCTGAATTATACGGTTACTAGACCATGGTCCATCCTATAGACCCTTTTAGTCACTGACTACTTCCTGGTAACGAAACTTGAAAACTGCGCATGTGATATAAGCTATGCTCTGGCAAAAGGGGGCTTAATGCACCGCTGGTGAAAGTCGAAGGCTTAAAAATTCATCTCCTTAACTCTTTACCAGACGACAAAATTTTGGACTCGTCCAAATTTAAAGCATTTGCAGACGACAAATTAATCTTGCTAAATGATGATTTCTCTATTTCATACATAAGAAAACATTGCGGGAAAAGGAGAAAATGCTGGTTCCCAGCATTTTTCTTCTTTTCCCACGAGGTTTTCAAAAGGCTCTCTCCTCAGGGTCTTTAAAACTCCGGATTGAGTGGTAAAGGTTTAACTATTTCAGGCCTGGGGGATCCTTTGTTGGTGCCGCCTCATCTGTATCTATGTTGTTTGTTCTCTAGACTGTTTTTTATTTCCATTTAACATTTCTGCTGCTAAGCTTGCTGAAGGACGCTTGTTAGGACAATGTAGATCAAGACCGGCTGCGCGTTTTGTGCAATCTAATCTTAATTTACACTTTCCGCAAATTAATTAGATCTTAATTGACTTCATTGTCGGCGAATTATTATATTGTTTGCTGTTAAATTAGTGATTTTTTTTTTTTTTACTAAGTAACACGAAGGCTGCTAAGGGTGACTTAATACCTTTTTGTGTAGATCCAAGATCAGACTGCACGTTCTGTGTAGTTTTATCTTGATCTACACTGTCCTTGAAAGCAGACCAAGTCACACTCAGCAGCCGAAGTGTTTACATTGTAACTCTTCACCAAACGACAAAATTTTAGATTTCTCTAACTTGGAAGGATTTGCAGACGACAATTAAGATGTAACTCAAAACATGAAATTTGTCCTTCATAGGGTAGAAAACATTGTGAAAAAAGGAGAAAATGCTGGTTGCCAGCATTTTCTCCTTTTCCCACAATGTTTTCAAAAGGTTTCTTTCTAAGAGTTGTAAAAAATCGGAATAGTGTGGTAAAGGGCTAATTCTTTGCCAAACGATAAAAAGAATCATACTTACCCAAATTAAAACCACTTGCAGACGACAAATTCAATATAAGTCAAACAATGCGACTTGTCAACGAAAGGGTACCAAATATTGTGTGAAAAGGAGAAAATGCTACCGACTTCAAAAAGCTCTATCCAGCAGGGTCGTTTGAACTCGTTAATGAGAAGTAAAGGGATAAATTTTCCGAAAATCATTCAGATTTTCTCTAAATTGAAAGGTTTTGCAGACGACAATTAAGATGTAACTCAAAACATGAAATTTGTCCTTCATAGAGCGGAAAACATTGCGGGAAAAGGAGAAAATGCTGGTTACCAGCATTTTCTCCTTTTCGCACAATGTTTTCAAAGGTTATTTTCACAAAGTTGTAAAAGCTCGAGATTGTGTGGTAAAGGGTAATTTAAACCACTTACAGACGACAAATTCAATATGAGTCAAACAATGCGACTTGTCAACGAAAGGGTAGCAAATATTGTGTGAAAACGAGAGAATGCTAGCGACTTCAAAAAGCTCTTTCCAGCAGGGTCGTTTGAAACTTGTTAATAAGAAGGCTAATTCTTTGCCAAACGATAAAAAAAAAATCATACTTACCCAAATTTAGCATTTTCTCCTTTTCCCTTAATGTTTTCAAAAGCCATTTCCAGCAGGGTCGTTTAAAAATTGTTATTGAGTATTAAAAGGGTAACTTTTGTGCATTTCATTAAAGTAACAATAGAGGCCAAATGTAAACAAAGCGGGTGTTTAAATGCATTTGAATTTACATCATACCATTTAAAAGTATGGAAATAATTGTGTAGATGACAATCAACTCCAAGTGTTGGTCCCTGATAGAGAAAATGATTTCAAAACTAGGTTAAAGTCTGCTAGGTAGCTGTGTCTTTTGTTTACTTTTTGCCTGATTTTAAAATTCTTTTTTTTTTTCTGCCAGCGACTAACATATGGCCCGCCCACAAGGTAACAGACTGTCATCACCACAATATTTTCCATACTTTTAAATGGTATGATTTAAGTTTTAATGTATTATGACACCTGCTTTGATATTTTGGCCTTTACTGGGCCTTTAATAAGAAAATTTATTTTACATCCGTCTCTTCTTACCACGATAACAATCGGCTGTTTTTTTAAACAATGTACATTGTACATACGTGTACAATATTTACACTTTACGAAACAACCTTTTTTTTTTTAATTTGTATAACTTGAAAGCATTTGCAGACGACAAATTAAATGGGGCTCCTATGATGGCATTTGTCTTTGAAAAAGGGTAGAAAACATTGTGGTACAAGCATTTTCTCCTTTTCCTGCCAACGGTTTGCAAAAACTTTCCATTTCAGAGTTGGTAAAACTTGGGATTGTGTTGCAAAGGGATTAACTCTAAAGCTGCTAAGCGCGACTCACTGACCTTTTGCGGACAGTGTAGATCAAGATCTTGGATCTGCACTGTCCGATAAGGAGGTACTTTTCTCCCCAAATATAAATTTGAAATATCATCAATCGTATTTTTACCATCGGATTGAAAGTTTCATTTAATTTATTTGGCAGGATAAGCGTTAAACACAAGCAAGGCTTGAACCGATGCCCGGTATCTCTGTTTTTTTTTTCATTATTACATTGTTCTTTTCTTGACCCTTAACCTGCAAAGTAAGTGAAATGAAACTTTAAAGCCGATAGAAAGAAGCTAAATTTTGCGTTTTCAAAGTTATTTTTTGGGAGAAATATCTAAGTCTACTTATCGGAGGGTGTAGATCAAAGATCAGACTGCACGTTCTGTGCAGTCTGATCTTGATCTACGCTGTCGCAAAAGGAATATGAGTCGCGCTTTGTAGCCTAAGGATTTAAAGAAACAGGAAGTAGATATAGTCACATGTTAAAATACCATTCGTCACAATTCGGCCAATTCCGTAATGTCTACATGACTTGATCACACTCGTCACAACTCGGCCGATTCCGTACCTACATCTAACCTCGTCTGTATAACGGTCGTTTCCATTTTGAAATGAGAATCACGTGATTCTATATATAGCGCGCCACTGACAGTCGTTTAGCAACGACATAAACAACCTCGATGAAGTTATTCACATCTGTTTATCTGTCGGTAAAAATTTCAATCGAAATTGATAAACCACGTTAAATAATGAATGTACGAACTGTTTGTCAACTGAACTGAAATATAGTTAGAAAGGTTTCGATAGAAAATTGAAACTCAAGTTTTCTTTTTTAAGAGGAGCCTTACAATTTTCAGAACGGTTAACCGGCGTATTTCCGGGTATGTACCGATCTGGTGCATATCAATCCACCAGTTACAGCCGAGGGATATGATCGCTCCCATCACCCGAAGTATGCCGAATGGACTTGATCAATGGAGCAGCCGAGGTTTGCCGAATGGTAGAAATATATCACATACACTTCCGTTATGAAGAGAGAGAGAGAGAGAGAAAGAGAGAGAGAGAGAGAGAGAGAGAGAGCTCTGGCATTTTGTTTGTTTGTCTGTATAGTACGCGGCGGCTAAATCACCTTGTGGTGTCCGTGGTGGAGGGGTAGATCGTCAGCCTCGCAACCGTAACCCATAAGGTCCCGAGTTCTATTCCCGGGGCCGTTCATAGGCCCACACTTTCAGCGCGAGTACAGGCGTAGTTTTCTAGAAGCAGGATCGAGAGAGATTAATATAATTTGCAAGAACTTGTTTCTTAGTCGATGTAAAATGTAAACCAGTTCACCTATCCATGATGTTCTGGGGTTTCTTTTACCAGAGTTTCTTTTGCACAATATTGTTCCCAAGCCGCTGGCTGCTTTTCGACATAACCATCGTTGAAGCAATGATTAGCGACGGACGGACGAACGGACAGAGAGAGAGACAGAGAGAGAGAGAGAGAGAGAGAGAGAGACAGTCAAAAGGATACGCATCCTTAAAAAAAAATTTTTTTTTAGACACGGATCTTAGAGAAAATCATTCCAGGGAAATCGAAAAACAGAACAACATATTTTTTTTTCATGTCCTTCAGACTTAAAGGCGTTTCAGCGAGTTATTTCTAGCGCAGAGAATTTCGTGAAATTTGACACAGAAACACTTCAAAGTATGTTCTTTCAATATGCGAAGAGATAATCAGACGTTGCCTGATGAACCAAAAAGTTTTGAGCCCACGAAGAACATAACCCTTTTTTCAAATTACACAAAAACCTAATTATTGCAGCATACATCAGAATTTTGTGATTAAAAGCTGTAATTTCAGTCAAACCATGTTCTCTGTGTTTTAAATTCATAGTGAAACAATGGATCCTCTGACTTTGATGAGAAATTAACAGATATTTCAAATTAATGATACGCTATCTATGTTTCAATAAAACCCTTAGCCCACAAAAATGCTTATTTTATCACAGAAAATCAGGACATTATTTGACCCTCAAAAAAATCTAGATAAAAGGTTTTTTTCATTTTTCTCAGAAATATACATGAGTATATCCTTTATCAAAAAATGCAAAAAAAAAAAGATAGGTTGCCAGGCTACTTTTCCCAATATTCGAACTCAATTACCTCCCTTGGAACAAAGAAAGTGACACAAAACACCCAAGATTTCAAATTACTTAGTAAGATGTATTATTTCTAGCACTAAATCATGTTTGTTTCACGATAAAGATTGTACTCTGTCAACCCTTTCCTTGATATAGTCTCGATTTAACATTGGTATGGGACGGCTTTGGAAAACATTTTGGTAAAAGGGGTAATTGTTCATTACAAGCAATTGTTCCTTTCCCCACAGCCTTTTCTGCACAAACGGTTCTTTTGATCTCATTTAAACCTTGTTTAATTTGTCGTCTGCAGCTTCTTTCAATTTTGAAGTTCCAATTTAATTCATTTAGGAAAGGGTTAATACCAAATACATGTGGTATATTTTAATAGATGGGAGAATGGAAGAACAATACAAGTAGAACTGTCCAGAATTACTCAAAGGCATAGATTACTTACGAACCTTATAGCAAAATGAATCAAACGATCCTGATTTCTATCAATACCCAGGAAAGAGGGTTAGAAAACGTTGAAAAGGAGAAAATACTTGTAATTTTCTCTTTTTACCACACTAAACTTACTATCCGGCTAAGTAATTTCCGACAAATGTACATGTTCCGTTTTCGCTGTTTAGGAATGATTTACACCTTCATAAACTGATCTTTAAAAAAAAAAAATGTATCTCTCACTACTTTCTCCACGTCTTGCAGGAAAAATTAGTAGTCCAATAATAGTACAGGGTGATTCATAATATCTGTCATGGTCTTCAGCTTTAATGGTATAAATACAGTTTGGAATGGTTGTACTCACTCCCTATATACATAATCTAGAGACCTGTAAGTTTTGTTTGATAGTAAAAGCATTACACTTACACTTTCATCATGGTCTGTATCTCAATTTATAGATTTACATCATATGCTCAATGTGACGTCCTTTTTGGGCAATAATGACGTCAAGTCTCTTCTTGAAATTGTCAATCACGGACTTACACATTTCCGGTGTTATTTTCTCGATTTCTCTACGGATGGCGTTTTTCAAGTCTTGAAAAGTTGCTGGTTTAGGTGTGTAGACCTTATCCTTAAGGTATCCCCAAAGGAAAAAGTCAAGCGGATTGAGGTCTGGGGAGTGGGGAGGCCAAATCTTTTCAGTTTTGAATGAGATGAAATTTTCACCGAAAGTTTCATGTAACCAAGACAACACATGTTTTGCTGTGTGAGGTGTCGCCCCGTCCTGCTGAAACCACATATTTTCTATATTTATACCAATTCTTCTTAAAGCTGGCATAAATTTATTCTTGAGTAATTGAATATAACGCTCACTGTTCACTGTCGCGTTCTCACCTTTTACCTCAAAGAAAAACAGCCCTATCACGCCTGCACTGCTTAAGGCGACCCAAACAGTAATTTTGTCATCTTGCAAAGGTTTCTCATTGTGGAAGTTCGGCTTTTCCGTTCCCCAGAAGCGGCAGTTTTGTTTATTTACAACATCATTCAAGTAAAAGTGGGATTCGTCGGAGAACCACATTTTATTTACGATTTCTAAATGGTCCTTCATCCATCTTGCAAATTCAATACGATTTTCGATATCAGATTCCTTCAAGTGTTGCATCACAGATATACTGTATGGAAAATATTTCAAGTCAAACCTTAACATCCTGTAGACACTTGAGTAATTTGTCACATTAGTGAGATCACTAACAACTTGACGTACAGACTTTTCAGGCGTTTCATCAATTATGTGCTTTACCTCTTGAACATTTTCAGAACTCCTGCTAGATCTTGGTCTTCCAGCATTATCCTGGCGTTTGTCTGCAACTGATCCAGTTTCCTTGAATCGTGCAACAAGCCTGTATAGCTGTCTAGCAGAAAGTTTTCTTATTTCTGTATCATTTGGGTATCTTCTTCTCATGGTTCTAAGTGCTTTAGTAGCAGAACGACTCTCAAAGTAGAGCTGAAGTGCTTCAGCAGCCATTTTCCTGGACAACGCCATCTTGGAAAACAAGTACTGCATGTTTATGACGTTATGAATGACGTCATGACGTTAACGTCTTTCCCGTAATTTTGTAGTAAAATAAAACTTACATCTATCCTCTCTCCAACAATATTAAAAACTTATTTAAATCGTAAGCGGATAAAAAGTTATTTAACAATGAAATCATGACAGATATTATGAATCACCCTGTGCTACAATCAGACAAAGTTACGCGCTACAAAACAGAGAAGCGAAGTGACATGCGCAAAAATGTTGCGCACTGACAACCCGACGAAACGTCGTTAAAGGCATAACTAGAGGCGCTTGAGCGCCTGTATCGCTCCACAGGCCTGATATTTCTATAATGGCGAAAGGAAGTTTTTAACAATTATCATTCAATCCTGCATTTTAGCTCACTGAAGAAAAAGGGTATGGAAAAAACTTGTGAGAAAAGAAGAAAAAAATGGTAACCAGCATTTTCCTAGTTCCAAAGGAACATTCCTAAGAAATTTGGTAAAAATCCAGTCAATAGTTTCTGAGGAGAAGTTTTTTAAAGAGAAAAATTACGGACGCACGCACGGACGAAGGGACGGACGAACGGATGGATGGACGGACGACGGACACAATGCCATGACAATAGCTCGCTTGTTAAAGTGGCGTTAAACTCCAATACATCCAACCAACCAATAATCATTCAGTGACGACCGATTACAGTGCTTACAGCACATTGATTTTAAAAGGAATTTGGTAGACAACCACCATAGAAACAATTTGGTAGACAACCAACATAGGAACTTACCTGCAAAACAACAATGAAATCCAATGAATAGTTTTAGAGAAGAAATTTTTCAAAGATTTTACTTTATACCATAAAAGGAAAATGAGTCTCCCCTAAAAGCCATGTTTTTTGACAGATCATTTTTTTTTTTTTAAGAAATTCTGTAAACCTGTATCTAAGGAACATTCCTGCAAAATAATAATGCTATCCAAATAGCGGTTTGGGAGAAGATTTTTAAAGGTTTTTTACTTTGGTTGCCATAGCAACCAGAATTCTTCATGGAACACAATTATTTGAAGGAATTTGAAAGAGGACCACCAAAGGAACATTCCTGTGAAATTTGGTAAAAATCCAGTCAATAGTTTCTGAGGAGAAGTTTTTTAAAGAAAAAGTTTACGGACGCACGCACGGACGGACGGACGGACGGACGCACGACGGACACAACGCCATGACAATAGCTCGCTGGCCTTCGGCCAGTGGAGCTAAAAATGAAAAAAATGATTTTCAAAGTTCTGGCACCTCCAAGTAAAATGGGAAATTTCGTAACTAACTAAACGAATGAGGCCATGTTCGATTAGTGCATAACATCTGGGTGTATAGTTTCAAAACAAAGCGACCATGTCTTCTGCCCGAGATAGGTTATTCTACTCCATCCCCAAATTTGGACAACTAGAGGATTATGAACAGAAGAAAGATAATTCAAAGCTTCTTTCCTACATCAGAAATAACATTATAGGTCAACGAAAGCAGTTTAGTGGCCCTTTTGGATTGAGGGAAGGTTAGTAATGGGTTTTCGCGACGTTATTAAAGTTCGCATTACCTGGCTCATAGTTTTGAAGTAAATCAGAGGAGAAAAGTGTGCCCGACGCGGGACTCGAACCCACGACCCCCGGAACACTAGTACCGCAGCTCTACCAACTGAGCTAGCCGGGCATCTGGTCGTGACTCCACCCAACGTCAACTACAACACTCCTCCCCCTCCTGATTTTTTGGGAGTAATCAACTCACCCTTCAGTCCCTATGGACCGCCAGTGCCGCTGTCCCGCGTTCACCAATGGATCTCGTCACCAATGAAGTAAATCAAGGGAGAAAAGTGTGCCCGATGCAGGACTGGACCCCACGACCCCTGGAACACTAGTACTGCAGCTCTACCAACTGAGCTAGCTGGGCATCTGGTCGTGAGTCCACCCAACATCAATTACAACAGTTTCAAATTTCTTTAGCGTCACTATTTGAGTAACTACGCTGACAGTTAACATATTTTGTACGCAAGACAGGTGTTTTATCGACTCCAAAAATCCAGTTTATTGACAGACCTGAGAACTTCAATTTTTCTGTACTCTAAGTACCAAGCCAATCTTTATATAGCCTTGTATTTTGTATCCGCGCTTTTCTGCCAACTTCTTGAATGTTGAAAAGACAATCGTGCATGCTCTAAAGCGACGCTAAAGATCAATACTTGTTTGAAATAATTTGTTTCATATTTATTTGTTCATAATTAAACAGCAAAAGGGCGTAATATTCACACTTGTGGTAAATTCATCTCTGACAGAGGAATGGGGTCAGAAGTCTGACTTGTCAAGGAGCTTCTCAGTAAATTGTTTTTTTGCTTTTCCAAAAAAAAAAGGAGACAAAGGAAAGGTGAAAGAATTTGGCTCTGATAGAGTAGGAAACATTGTGGAAAGAAGGAAAAAAATGCGAGTAAGGAAACATTGTGGGAAAAGAAGAAAAAGCTGGTTAGCAGCATTTTTTACTTTTAAAACAAATGGGGTTGTTAATACTTAGGCTTTTTTAGTTAGGGTAAACTCTGTACTGGACAATCCTGTATTTCAACAAACCTAAAGGAGATGTGTTTTAAAAACACTGTTGGAAAAGGAGAAAATGCTGGTTAATCAGCATTTTCTCCCATTCCCACAATGTTTTCTATCCTGTAACAGACAAACCCCATGTTTTTGAAACATCTTTGATTTGTTGTCTGCAAATTCCCTCAATTTGTACAATTCTAGATTTTTGTTGTTTGGTACATAGATTACCTTACCATGATTATCAATCAGTTCTCCCTAGTATAAAATGTTCTTTATTTTCCAGCTCTATATCTTGACTATACAGCGTCTGGCAAGTAAGTTTATAATTTTTTCCTCAGAAAATGATTGTAATGTGCTGAGTACTTCTCGTTCAAAGAAAATCAGCCTTGTGAGGATATTTATCTGTGCACTGCATGAAAGTGCAGGGCTCATTGATAACTTTTAGGGCAGCAGCCAATAATATGCAAGCTTCACTCTCCATAATGCCAAATCTCATATGTCCCTTTCAAAATTTTGCAGTCCTTTGGATAGCAGCACTGAGCCCAGTCCTTAGTCTTTATGTACAGGGTTTTAAAGCAGGGGGTTGCTGGCTGGAATCTCTAGCTTTTGCCAACTTCTGTCAAAAATTAATAATGATGATTTTGATAAGATCCATTCGTCTTTCACCCCTGATCATTGATTAACAGTGGTTTAGCCCATCAGAAGTTTTATTAATTTCTAAATCTAGAATAAGAATGAAATTCTTATGACTGGTTTGTGAATGATTTTAGAATCATTCCCATTCTTAACACTAGATCAATTAGTGATTTACGTGGCTTTCAATATTATTTCAGTCATATCATGTCGACAGCCCACATATTCATGTATGTCCTGGGTAGTACTAGGCTAGGGCTCTGAATTGTCTTGCTCAAGGGCACTCCTATGAAAAACCCAGTGGAGCCAGTGAGGTTCGAAGGTTATAAGTACCACACTTTACCACTAAGCCATGCGAGACGCCTTAATTGAGGCTATTGATTCATTGATTGTACAGTGTTTAACTCCGTTTTCAACATTATTTCAGCTATGTTGCGGCGGCCAGTGCACCTATCTATGCATTCCTGGAGTTTCTGTTACCAGTACTCCACACAATATTCTTTCCAAGCCACTGGCTACTTTACCACATAACCATCGTCAAAACAATGATCAGCGGTGAGAGAGGAATGAATTCTGTCACAATGACTATCATCAATCGTTGGAAAGAAATTGGTCGAGCTTGGGATCCAAACCAGCAACCACCAGTTCTCAAGTTGTGTACGCTGCTGACTGAGCTATGGGGGCTTGGTGATTGAGACTAGAGCAAAAGTGCTGAATAGATGTACATGTACTTTCTTAATCTTAGGAAAAAAGAAACAAAGAATATTGATATTTTTTTTTATTATATACCAGTATATTTTCCTAGATCAAATACATGCGTTGAGTCGGATGAAATAACACACACGACAGAAAAAAAATCTGTATCTGCACGCAGTGAAATACGGTCCCAAATATGGTATGATGACGTATCTCACGCACAGACTAAGCATGCGTTGAGTTGCGATTTGATTGGCCAAAATGTTACGCTGTAATATTAATCCGCTATTCATGAAAACTGAGTTACTACCATCCGCACTATTAATTGTCTCATTTTGTTTGCCATTTTCGAATAAAATGTCAATAATTGCATAATGTTGTCGTTGAAAGTTGTAGGTATATAATAAAAGGAATATTATGTTGTAGTAACTTTCCTGGTGCTTGTATTTACTTCTCGCTGCGTAAGAAAATTTTGACATCGCGCTCGACCTTCTCGCTGCGTAAGAAAATTTTGACATTGCGCTCGACCTTCTCGCTGCGTGAGAAAATTTTGACATCTCGCTTGACCTTCGGTCTCGCGCGATATCAAATTTTCTCACGCTGCTCGAAATAAATACAAGCACCAGGAAAGTTACTACAACATAATATTCCGTATTTATCTACCAACACCACAACCTTGATTCAACAGGTGTCAACATCTCTAGATAACCTGGAAATTTGGACTCAGTCGATTTCAATTTACTTCAGCATTATTGTTACTTTCAGATCCCTAAGATTCATAGAGGACTACATACGAGAGCAGGTTTTGCCTGAATATGGAAACACTCATACCACCAGTAGTGTTACATCGTTACAAACCACCTTATATAGGCATGAAGCTAGGTAAGACTGTAATGGTCAGTTACTATTGTCTACCGGTCCACACAATCTGATGTTTTAACCACACTGAGTAAGACATTTTTGAAAACGTGAAAAATCTTTTTCCACAATGTTTCCTCCCTTTTGCTGTATTGGTTTCCCCTTAGTTTTTTACCGTTAATTTCCTTTCCTTCTAGTATTTCTACTTTTTAGTTACATGTACTGTGTTTGTGTTGTCGTATGTCTGTATAATAAATGGAGTGGTGTTTACATTATTTCTATTTTAGGGACATCGTCAGAAATGCTGTACATGCTAGTGAGCACGATGCGGTGATATTTGTGGGAAGTGGTTCAACAGCGGCAGTGCATAAGTTGATTCACGCTTCAGACCTAAAGACCAGCCCGGTAAACTATTAACACCTTATTGTATCGGCAAACTTTAGTTTGTGTGGAACGCATTTAACATGGCATTCAACAGTATTGAACAATGACAGCTGACATAATAATGTGTCTCTCCTAGAGTTCATCAGTACTTTGGTGGGGCAGGGCAGTGCCTTGATAATGGACCCTCCATAAAAAACCCCAACTCTGCAGGTGACGGATTGACCCCAGAAATTGTAGGTCACTTATGCACCAGTAGAACCCTTTATCAGGGAACAAACTTTAACCCTTTACCACACAGTGCAGACTTTTAACCACCTTGAGAATGAAGCCTTATGAAAACATTGTGGGAAAAGGAGAAAATGCTGGTAACCAGCATTTTCTCCTTTTCCCACATTGTTTTCTTCCCTATCAAAGGCAACTTCTACAATTTTAGCCACATTTTAATTTGCCCTCTGCCATATGCTTTGGGTGTGGACAAGTTTATAATTTTGTCTGGTGGTAAACAGTTAAGACTTGTCAGAACTTGAAAGCATTTACAGATAACAAACCCAACACAGCTAAAATGATGGGTTTTTCCTTTGAAAATATAGAAAACATTGTTGGAAAAAGGAGAACATGCTGGTGACCACTCATATACCCACAATGTTTTCAAAAGACTTCTTCATCAAGGTTGGTCCAGCCTGGAAAGGGCAGTCGGTGGCATAACAGACTTGAGAATAGGATGGTTCGAATTTCAAGCTCGACCAATGTCTTTCCAAGGATTGATTCTTCTCTCACCACTTATCATTGTTTCAATGATGGTTATGTGGGAAAGCAGCCAGTGACTTTGGAAGCTTATTGTGCGAAGCACTTGGTAAGGGAAACTCAAGGAACGCATGAATGAATGACCTAGCTGCAGTATAACTGAAATAGTGTTGAAAACGGCATTAATATCACATGATCAATTAATCAATCAGTCATTTAATCAATTAAACTATCCGCAAGATTTGAATGTTATTTCTTGTTGTAGAAGGATATGTATGTTGTTATTCTTTCCCATATTCCTATATATACTTTATACATACAGGTAGTGATTGTGGGGCCCTATGAGCATCATTCCAATCTACTACCATGGAAAGAAATTGGAGCTAAGGTATGTTATGTTTTATTTTCATTCAGTACTTTTGACATTAGTCCCTTACTGCTCAATCCCTGGTTTTAATGACCTTGACGAAGAAGGCTTTGGAAAACACTGTGGTAAAAGGAGAAAATGCTGTTAAACAGCATTTTCTCCTTTTCCCTCAATGTTTTCTACCTTTCCAAAGGTTTTTGGTTGCCTGGTATTCAGCATTTTCTCCTTTTCCCACAATATTTTCTACCTTTCCAAAGACAAATTTCAGTTCTTGAGCCATTTGTTGTCTGCAAGTGCTTGCAATTTGGACAGTTTAAAATTTTGTTTGGTCAAGAGTTAACCCTCAAAGTGCCTTTCACAAGTATAGTGGCCTTTGTATCCAGTGTAGATTAAGATCAGAATGCACAAAACTTGCAGTCTGATCTTCATTCTACACTGTCCCCCTTGCTGTTCTGGATAAGAGTAAATGGCATTTAACAACTGTATAGTGAGTCAACCAACCAACCAACCAACCAGCAGCCAGTCAACCAACCAACCAACCAGCAGCCAGCCAGCCAACCAACCAAACAACCAACCAAACAACAAGCCAAACTACCCGCCAGCCATCCAACCAAACAGCCAGCCATCCAACCAAACAGCCAGCCAGCCAACCAAAAAACCAACCAACTCATGCTGTCCTTCTAGACATGTTCTTTTTTTTTACCAGACATGTACAAGAGTCCTTGAAGAAAGACTCGTCCATTGGTCTGATAATAATAATTATTGAATTGATTTTTTGATTTCAGGTACTGAGAGTGAAAGCTGATGCAGAAGGACTAGTTGATCTAGACCACTTACTGCACTTGTTAAAGGTAGGTTTATCACTTTAATAAACACACAGCAAACTTTTAGATTCGTCCATACTAAAGGAATTTACTGATGACAATTCAAATGTCTTTCAAATGATAGTATTTGTCCTTGAATTGGTAGAAAACATAGTGGGAAAAGGAGAAAATGCTTGTTACAAGCATTTTCTCCTTTTCCCACAATGTTTTCAAAAGCTTTTCTACTTAGGGTTTTTAAAAGCTCGGGACTCTATGGTGAAGAGTTAACACTTTACCAAACAAGGAAACTGAGGAAAATGTCTTTTCTAATTTTTCTACCCTTAACCCTCTACTACACATTTCTTAGTTTTAAAGGCCTTGGGCCGAGGCCTGGTAGCTTAGTCAGCAGTGTAAAGGACTTGAGAACAGGGTGTTGCTGGTTCGATCCCCGGCTTGGCCAATTCTCTTTCCTAGGATCGATGATAGTGGTTGCGACAAGATTCATTCCTGTCTCACTGCTGACCATTGTTTCGTTGATAGTTATGTGGGAAAGCAGCCAGTGGCTTGGAAAGAATGCTGTGTGGATTACTGATAAATGAAAATCCAGGAAAGCACTGATAGGTGCACTGGCCCCCGCGATATAACTGAAATGATGATGAAAATGGCGTTTCCACAGTGTTTTCCACCTTTACACAAACAGATCTAATTTTTTTTGAGTCACATTTATTTTGTTGTCTGCAAATTCTCCAAAATTTTCTTGCATGTAAACAGTTGATATGGATATCAGGCACAATGCATTGAAAAAAAGAAATGAAATGTATCTTTTGAAGGGTAGGAAACATTGTGAGAGAAGGAGAAAATGCTGGAAACCAGCATTTTCTCCTTTTCCCAAAATGTTTTCAAAAGCCTTTTTCCTCAAGATCATTACAAATGGAGATTGTGTGATAAAGAGTTAAAATGATTTTGAACCTAACATTTTCATAGAAACTTTAATTGAAAATACTTTTTTCTTTTCATGGTATACAGAAATGGAAAGCTTCTGGGCGACAACTGATTGGTTGTTTCAGTGCAGCGTCAAATATAACAGGTATACTTGTCGACGTGGATGCTATAAATATCATGCTGCACAAACACGGCGCTCTTGCATTCTGGGACTTTGCAACTGCAGCCCCTTATGTACAGATCGATATGAATCCGGTGTCTGCGAGGTGAGTCTTTGATCGTTTGGTGATTTATATGTGCAATGCTATATGAAAAGGGGGCTTAATGCACCTGCAAAAAGTATCGACCCATGTCAGCCTGCGCAGTCCGGGCAGGCTGACATGGGTCGAAAATTTTTGCTGTTGGTAAATTTTCTGCATCCCAAAGGACCATACTACCTCTAGATCCAGTCAATTGTTACACTTAATGAAAAAGGATTTTATGGATCTATAACAATGTAATGACTCAGTTAGAATGGTGCATGACGGATTTACATTAAGCTCCCCTTTACCAGAGCATGGCTCCTATCTATTTCAATAGTATTTTGATTATATCATGGTTGCCAGTTCACCTTCTTACAAACATGGAAGTTTGCAACAAATGCATTGCTGAAATACAAACCACACCTGGCGAGATTCGAACCTGTGTGGACAAGATCCTCGTTTTATTGAGGTATAAAAGGCCAACACCATAACCACTGAACCAAAGAGAATTCTTGCCAACGCAGTTGTCAGGTAATGATTTTATACGGGAAAGCTATGCAGTAAGGAAGGAGTGATCTTCCGTAACAACCTATCCATGTATTTCTAGTGTTTCTTTAAACTCTTTCAGTGGCATATATACAACTGCACCTCAATCAACAGCAAAAATATAGTGACCAACTTTTAACAACCCTGAGAAACAAAACTTTTGAAAACATTGTGAGAATGTTTTCTACCCTTCCTGAAACAAATTTCAAAGTTTGAGTCACTTTTATTTGTCATCTGCAAATGCTTTCAATTTGGATCTGTCCAAAATTTTGTTGTTTGGTAAAGACTTAAAAACCTTTTCAGGCTTGTCTCTGGTCAAACCTATTGCCGTCTTGGTGTTGGGGCACTGCTAATTTTGAACACTAAATTCTAACAGGTATATACAGTCAACAATATATACTTCTAACAAGTTTATGCAGTCAACAAATTGAATGAATCTCAAATAATGAGATATGTCTTAGAAAGAAAGAGAAAATGTTGTGCGGAAAAGGACTAGCATTTTCTCCTTTTCCAACAATGTTTTCAAAAGCCCTCTTCAACGGGGTTGTGAAATTACAGGACTGTTTTATAAAGGATTACAATTCGTAATGTTATTTCAGCGCTGACCAGCCCTACATGTACAAGGACGCTGTGTTTATATCCTGTCATAAGTTTGTGGGTGGAGTGCAGACCCCAGGTAAATAGATACCTGTTTATAAACATAAGGCTTTGGAAGTAGGTGAAATAGACTTTTTTCAAGCTGGGAGATGAGACCAAAGTATAACAATGACATTGACACTGTGATTGTGAACTGTACCTGGCTATAGCTGACTGACTGACATTTTTCCTTTTGCCAAGCATGGTAGCTTAGTCCCTGCCTAAAACCAGGGATCACTGGTTCAAATCCCCAGCTAGGCCATGGAGGAATGATACTGGTCATTACTAGTCATCGCAGCAAGATTCATTCCTGTGTCTTTGCTGATCATTGTTTCTGCAATAGTTGTGTGGGAAAGAAGCCAGTTGCTTCCAAAGAATATTT
Source organism: Hippopus hippopus (assembly GCA_946811185.2). Taxonomy (NCBI): domain Eukaryota; kingdom Metazoa; phylum Mollusca; class Bivalvia; order Cardiida; family Cardiidae; genus Hippopus; species Hippopus hippopus. Next base: position 66,158,712 of record OX328100.1, read on the forward strand.
TATGAAAGAGTGATCTTAAGCAAGACACTTTGGAGCCCTGTCCTAGTACTGGTAAATCCCAGGACATACATGAATAATCCGTATGTCACCATGATATGACTGAAATAATGTTGAAAAGGGAGTAAAATATTATTCAATAAACCCATTGAAACTGGTCTTATGGATATTGATCTTGAAATAAAAAAAAATGATCTAATGGAATTTAATCCCATGGAAATTGGTCTCATGGTTATTAGTTCCATTGGTTGTGGTCTTATGGAAACTTGCCGCATGGAAATTAGTCTTATGAAAATTGGTCCCATGAAAATCGATCTTGTAAATACTGGACCATTGAAAGGAATTGATTTGGCATGGAAATTGGTTGCATGGAATTTGGTCTCATGAAAATTACCACATGTCAGTCTACATTTATGTCATACTATTTGTTCTCACATATTATTTAGTAAGAATTTTTAGATATATAGAAAAAGAACAAAGTGCAGTCAGCAAATTGTCTAAAAAAAGTAATCTTAGGCTCCCATTATAATTTTTTTTTTTTTTGAAACTCATATGGTAGAATATTTCTCCAGTGCCAACTTTTGTCAGGCCATATAAATTAGGGCTGACTATCGGCCTGAAAAGTGACTATCACGATATTTTTACTATCGCAGCATTAATATCATGATACTATCACTATCGAGAGAACCATATTGTGATGCATCACGATACTATCGGGTTGTATAAGATCTTCCTTAATATCCAGTCTCCGGCAGTTGTTTACGGGGCTCGACAGCAAATGTCGGATGTTTGCCCTGCAAATTTGTCGTGTTCCCATCGTGTTTCAGTGTAATATAACGTAGTCTACATGCTACTCGCTTTTTATCAACATTCTCTCCCTCTTTAAGAAATCCGAAATGGGCTCAAACACTGGCCTTTCCAACTTCACGATCTCAAAATTAGCAGCCAACACAGACGACATAAACACGCATATAGACGCGCTCGATTAGTAAGTACGAAAAAGTCATGCAAAATCGATCGTGGACAATAAATAACATTTCCTATAATTTGCCGACTATTCCAGCTATTGAGTACGTAAATATGAAAATTAACTCAAATTTAAAACAATACTTAACTCATGTGAAAAAGGTAAGAGAAATTTTTAACGTCTTGACGTCTTCTCGAACATATGGAATCGGTTTTTCATGTCCAAAAGGCATATACTAAAAACTGAAATCGAGCATGCCTTATAGTAACCATGAAAGTAGCGTAGAATCAATCCTTATTCACTCTTTTATTATTTAAAAAAGAACCGCAATCAAACAGCAGATTAGATCAAGTTAGCGAGCAAAGAATAATTTCATGTATTGACTATCGAAACTATCGATTGTTGAACAAACTATCGGCGATTGTTATTGATGTCGGACATAGCAATCGATGCATCGCTATCGGGACAGTCACAATCGCAGTACATTGATGCATCGATGTATCGTTACACCCCTAATATAAATATAAGTGATGCTCTGGCAAAAGAGTTTTAATGTGTCCCCATGATGCTTAAAATCAAGCAAACATTAAGTAATAAGGGATCTATAAAATCCATTTAGTCTAACAATTTATGAGAAATTAAGGTAGAATGGTCCTTGGACATGCATAGAATATAGCAAAAAGTTTTGACCCATGTCAGCCTGCGTGTATTGCGCAGGCTGACATGGGTCGATACTTTTTGCATATGCATTAAGCCCCCGTTTCACAGATCATAACTCATTTATTTATTTCAGGTATACTGATAGCCAAGAAAAGTTTGTTTAGAAACAGTACCCCTGGGGGATGTGGAGGAGGGTCTGTTTTCTTTGTGAGTATCTTTTCTGAAAGGCCCAATACCGGCCAAAAAATCAAAGCAGGTGTTAAAATGCATTTAATTTTAAATCATCCCGTTAAAAGTATGAAAAATATTGTGAAGATGACAATCTGTTAACCTAGTTTTGAAATCAATTTCTCTGGCAGTGACTAACACTGGGACCAAATGTACAATAACAAATCGTTATACTCATAGTAATTTCCATACTTTTAAATGGTAAGATTTAAATTGAAATGCATCTCAACACCCTCTTAATTTCCTTGGCAGCTGTTGGTACTTTAATCTTTCTTAATCCTTTATCACACGACAAAAAGGTAGAACTGTCTGCTTAAAACAAAGTAAATGTGACTCCAGAATGGAGGTTTCCCTTCTGATTTGTAGAAAGCATCGTGGGAAAAGAAGAAAATGCTGTTTAGCAGTATTTTAAGTTTTCTTCATTATGGTTATTAAAACTTGGTATTGTGTGGTAAAGGGTTAACATGTGTAAAACCAATTTATAAGAGAAATAATTTAATGCTTCAAGGTACAGAATAATTTTACACATATTACAACCTGTCACAAATTGCACCAAAGGCAAATAATTAAAGAAAAGCAAGCAGTTGCTCCTTTTCTTACAATGAATGTCGCTAACTTGAGCATGTAGTGCTCAGGGCACATTTTTGCGATTATGCTGTTTCGGGCATCCCCGATGCATCTTTTGACATCTGTTGTCAATTTTTACCTTATGTGCATTTGAGAGGCTCTATCTTCAGTCCCGTGCTCATAAAATTTGCTTAGAATCTTTGTCTTCACACTTTCTTCCACAGATCTAAGAAAGGGTCTACTTTGGTAAAAAAGTAGGCCACGAGGTCAAATCTTTAAAACAAAAGCACTGCATGTGGGTGCTAATGCTTCGCTGCAAGAGCTTGGTTCAGTGAAAATTCTAAGTCAAAAAAGGCGCATAACTGTGTCAAAAATATTTTTATGCTTACCTGCCCATGTTGTATGGGTTCCCTTTTTGTCATTGACTTGGAAAGAAAGTTGTGTCAGAAAGCTGGAAAGCCAGGAAACACATGCATAGGTGCACTGACCGTCTTGATATGACCTAAACTGTTAAAATGATGTTAAACTCCAATACAATACCATGCAACCCATGAAACATGGTCTGAATGTTTTTCATGTATGAGGGGTCCTGCGTGGCTCAGTGGTAAAGTGTGGGACTCGTAACCTAAAGGCCCCGGGTTTGAGCTGCACTGGATCCACTAGGCTTTTCGTAGGAGTGTCCTTGGGCAAGACACTTCAGAGCCCCAGTCTAGTACTGGTAAAACCCAGAAAATATATGAATATGTGAGATGTTGCCTTGATATGAATGAAATAATGTTGAAAGAGGCATTAAACACCAATCAATCAATCAATCAGTTTTCATGTATGAATTTGAAGGTTCGAAGAGAAGATCACAGATACTTACAAGAACCAGAGCTGAAGGAAGAGGGTGGAACTCCAGCCATTATAGAATCTGTCAGAGCTGGATTGGTGTTCCAGTTAAAACAAGCAGTCTCTACCAGTCTAATTATGGAGAGGGAAGATTACCTGTTTAAGTATGTATCAGTATGGTTAACCCTTTACCACACAATTCTTAGTTTTAAAGACCTAGACAGTTTTTTAAAACATTGTCAGAAAAGGAGAAAATGCTGGTATCCAGCATTTTCTCCTTTTCCAACAATGTTTTTTTAACTGTATAAAGACAAATTTCACTTTTCATGTAAGATTTAATTTATGGTCTGCAAATGCCTTCAAATTTGACAATTTGGAAGTTTTTATTTAATATGTGGTAATAATATTAATCTGCTAAAGTTTGGGGTTTGGACAAGTCTAAAATTTTGCTGTTTAGTAAAGGGTTAATGTAATACAAGTTTTATTATTCTCTTTACATCAATTTACAATTCCTGAGCCTGTGACCTTTGACCTCCCTGCTATGACCTTGACCTGTTGTATGAAACTTCCGCTCTGAATGATGTCTCATTAAGGTGCAACCATTATATTTTGTAAAATATATTCAAAATCAGACAAGGGTTTAAGGTGTATATAGAGCAGACATGAAAATGTTAATGGACAAATGGACTGACAAACAGAAAAATGACCAGGATGATAACATAATACATCCTTAGGATGTGTAAAAAAGGCAACTGCTTGAAGCATGTATGTACTGATTTTCAAACAATGTTTTCTGTAACTTGCAATAAGTTCTGGTAGGTCTAAACCAGGATTTTCTCAGTTACCCACAATGTTTTTTTTTTTTTTCTATCTGTCTAAAGACAAATTTCAGTGTTTGAGTTATATTGCAGTTTTATCTCCTAAATTCTGTTCTTTCCCTATCTCTTACTTGAATCCCTGGGGTACCTTTCACTAAACTGTGTAAATTTATGCAAGTTATTTGGGATTGTATATACACATATACGATCCCTGCGTTACCCAGTTGTATGAGCTGGTGTAAAGTAAGTCAAATATTAACTCAAATTATAAAGTTATGCGGTTAAGTTAAACTTGTTTTCAGACTTGATGCTTGCTTACCTAAACTGCATACACAGATTTCGTGCATAGGCAGTTTAGTGAAAATTAGCCCTGATCTTGAAAATATTTCACACATGTGCACCATGATGAGACAACATACAGCACAGAGGTTTTAGATACCAGGCTCCAAGTTTAAAGTCACAGAAGAGGGGTAGTGGAGATAGCTTCCTTCTTTCAGGCCTTTATTGCCCAGCTTTGCAGACCTCTTATTCCCAGATTGTTTTCTAAACCTGTCAACTGCAGGAATGTGAAATGGTTTATGAGACTTTATATAAAATTGGATATAAATAATATGAGGATTGCAAACACCAAACATATAGAAATTTCAACTCTTTAACCAAACAGTTCTGAATTCTTGCAACCTGGCTTTTGAAAACATTGTAGGAAACCAGCATATTCCTCTTTTCCCACAATGTTATCTTCCCCTTTGAAGACAATTTTTCGGTTTGTAGTAGACATATGGAATATCTCGTCTGTAAATGCTTACAATTTTGATGAGTCTAAAATCTTTTTGTGAGGTAATGGGTTAATTCCTTTTTCAGACGAGCTGTAGAGGCATGGAAAGACCACCCTTCCTTGATCTTACTTGGAAATACTGAGGTCCCAAGGCTTCCAATTTTCTCCTTCCTGGTATATCACAAGGAGTCAGGCAGATTTTTACATCATAACTTTGTCAGTGTTCTACTCAATGATTTGTTTGGAATCCAGGCTCGAGGTGGATGTGCATGTGCGGGGCCCTACGCCATGGTATGATAATTTATGGATGGATTTAAATGCAGTAACCCTTCATAAAACTGTTATTGGAGACCACTCCTTCCTTATAGCATAGCTTCTTCCCATATTAGATCACTAAGTAGCAGCTGCATTAGGGAGAATTCTCTGTAGCTCAGTGATTAGTGTATTGGTCTTTTAAGCTTCAATAAATGAGGATCTTTACACCATAGGTTCAAATCTCAGCAGGGGCGGTTTGTATTTCAGCTATGCATTTGTTGCGAACTTTCATGTCTTTTAGAAAACAATCCTGTATTTTAGCAAAAGCTTTTTGAAAACATCGAGGGAGTAGCTGATCAGCATTTTCTTGTTTTCCCACAATGTTTTCTACCCTTTTTGAGAGAAATGTTATCATTAGAGCCAAATTAATTTTTCATTTACATGTGCTTCCACTATTGACAAGTCCAGAAATTGGTCATATGGTATAGGGTTAAGACAATACATTAATTCATCGGGACATTGTCTACTTCTTCAGAGAGAGAATCAGGAAGTTTTTGGTTTTTCTAAAATTGTTCTGTAATGTGTGTGAATTTTAGAAATAATTTACTGTGCATTAGTTTTATAACAGGGGCGTTTTCTAAGAAACATGGTATTTTCACATCCCTGTTGTCATTTCCATCATTGTCGTTGTACAAAAAAAAGATATAACCAATATTGCGCATATCACCAAAGATTTTTACTTCAAACTTTCGGATAGTTGTTTAATGTCAAAGTGGGGAACCCATGTCAGTAGTACAGGTAACCCCCAACAAATATTTTTGACATGTATGCCCAAATTTTTACATAGAATTTCACAGAAAAAGGCCTTTCTCCAGTCACATACAGGACTTGAGACCTGGTGGAGGGAATTGCTGGTTTGAATCCCCAGCTTGGTGAATATCTTTTCAAGGATTAATGATAGTCACTACCATAAGGTTCATTCCTCTCTCATTGCTGATCATTGTTTCAATGATGTTTGTGTGGGCAGCCAATTGCTTTTTTAGAATATGGTGAGAAATATTGGTAAAAGAAATATCAGAAAAACATGGATAGGTTAATTGATTGATTGTATGGTGTTTTATGCCCTTTTTAACATTATTTCAATCATTTCGTGGCAGCCAGTGCACTTATCCATGCTTTTCTGAAGTCTTTTTACTAGTACTCCGCACAGTATTTTTTCCAAGCCACTGGCTGCTTTCTCACAACCATCATTGAAACAATGATTAGCGGTGAGAGAGGAATGAATCCTGTTGCAATGACTATCATCAATCCTCGGAAAGTTTTTGTAAGATGACAACAATAAAGACAATGACAGAGATGTGACATTATGATGTTTTTTTGGTAGTTTCCTTGGAAAGAAATTGTCTGAGTCAGGGATCAAACCGGCAATCCCCTGTTCTCAAGTCCTGTATGCTACCGACTGAGCTACAGGAGCTCAGCTACATGAATAGGTGCACTTGCCACCACAGTATAACTGAAATAATGTTGAAAATGGCGTTAAGCACCATACAAACAAACAAATTAACCGAAGAAGCAACTAAAGTTGAGGGTTGACCTCCACAAGGTTTGCTTTTGTTTACTTTTAGGATCTACTTGGAATGGAAGAAGACATGAGTAAACAGATAGAAAACATGTTGGCAGAAGATAGGTAAGCCTTGTTGTCCTTTTCCTACACTAAGACAACTTTTTTGTTGTCCTTTTTAGATGGCTTTTGATAACATGAATTTTATACCAAGAATATGATGCTTTAGCAACCCTGAAGAAATAAGCCTTTGAAAACATTGTGGAGAAAGGTAGCGTAATACACACCCAAAGGAAACTATCAAATGCATGTCATTTTTGACCCCTACTTTTACCTTTCATCACCTTGTTTTCACTTTTTGAAAGATGTTACCCATTTGCTCAGCCATACTTTGCTATCTGTAAAGGCTTTTTAGTTTGGACATGTTAAAGTTTGTATTCTTTTGTTTTAGTCGGTTGGACAGAACCCATTTAAGAAGATACAGGGAATATTCACAAAGAGAGATACTAAGGTAATTCTGGCAACATCATGTAATGGGAGACAAAAGACGCTTACCTCCCTTGATAGCTCTCCACTACTTCAAAGGTCCTGAATAAGATACTACATGTACTTGGTTTTTATCTTTGAAATCCTTTGCAGTGTTTAGGAATGTTCAAGTTTAAATATCTCCTTCAACAGTTATCAAACCACAAATTTCATCTACTTGATGCATTTCGATGGTATACAGAGTGAAATTCGATTTGCAAATATTATGAAGATCGTACATATGTACATTACTAGTCAAATTATAATTATCTCAACATCTCTTAGTAATGCAAGAATAAAAACAAAGGAAATCAAATAAAAGGACCTAGTTGCCATTTGGTTACCTTGGTTTTTATCTAACAAGGGAGATAATTTGGATTTCACTTTTTTGTCCCTTTGCATTTAAGCAATGTTTTGTGCAGGGAGGCTTAATGTACCTGCAAAACATATTGACCCAGGTCCGAGCAGGCTGACCTGGGTCAAAACTCTTATCTTTTGGTTGCAAATGTCTGATTGCCCCTTTTCGCGTGTTGAAGGCCAATTATTATAGCAAATTAGCTCAGCGTATGTCAGCATACTAAGATGCTTTTTGAGTTTGATGGTTTAAGCTGAAGTTTGTTAGCTTGTCATTCAAATTTTGTTGAAGTATACTTGGGGTTCCTTGTGACTCAGTCGTAAAATGTAGAACTAATGGCCAGGAGGCCGGGGGTTTGAGCCTCACTAAATGAACTGGGTTTTTCATGGAAATGTCTGTGGACAAGGCACTTCCAAATCCTAGCCTAGTACTGCTTAAACTCAGGACATACAAAATATGGTAGCTGTCCCAATGATATGAATGAAATAGTGTTGAAAATTGTGTAAAACACCATTCAATCAATCATTCGAAACCAGCAGCTGCGGATACAGGTGTTCTGAAAGTTGTTGGTAGTTAGTTATTGTTTTGTTTTGACAAATAGACCAGGATTTACCAGGATCAATCTACCATACTTCATGGATGACGAGACACTGGAGTTTGTACTTGAAGCAGTGAAGATAGTCGCTGAAGAAGGATGGAAGCTTCTACCTCAGGTAAACAATGAGACTTCTGGTCTGAGTACCCCCAACATAGGTTTTAGTGTAGAATGTGAATATAATCTTAAAAACATGAAAGTTCGCAACAAAAGCATAGCTCAAATACAAATCGCCACGGCTGGGATTCAAACCTGTGAGGTGAAATTCCTCATTATTGGAGGATTAAAAGACCAATTCATCAACCACTGAGCTAAAGCAAATTCTCCCTAACACAGTTGTCAGATATTGATTTTATACGAGAAGAAGCTATGCAGTAAGGAAGGAACGATCTCCCATAACACACCCCATCTGAAAAGTCATCATTTTGATGGCAGAATACCTTATTAGGCAGTAAGTCTATTATTTAGACAACAAAATGGTTCAATGGCCAATTCCATACGTGCCCCCATCTTACAAACATGAAAGTTCGCAACAAATGCATAGTTCAAATACAAACCGCCAGGGCTGGGATTCGAACCCATGTGATTCTCACTTTTGGAGGTTTAAAAGACCAATACACTAACCACTGAACTGAAGAGAATTCTCTCTAACGCAGTTGTCAGGTATGATTTTATACAGGAAGAAGCTATGCACTAAGGAAGGAGTGATCTCCCGTTACAATGATTTTTGTAATGGCATTAACACATGCATATGAGCTATGCTGTAGAAAAAGGGGGGCTTAATGCATCTCCTTGATATCCACTTTTTGTTACAAACGACTTAATCATGAGGTAGACTGGTCCATGGACATACAGAAAATTGACCAATAACGAAAAAGTTTCGGTCCAGGTCAGCCTGCGTGCACTGCGCAGGCTGACCTGGGTTGATACTTTTTGTAGTTGTATTAAGACCCCTTTTCACAGATTATGGATCATATCATTTTGTCTCATGGTAATTCGTATTTTTCTGTCATAACAAACACCCACTCTATCTATCTAGGGGCTCGTCTGGCCACTAATTCCAGGGTAACACCTTGATTCAGAAATCAAACATCATCGGTCACTCCCAAGATAATTTCAAGAATACATGTTTAAAATGAGAATCAGCCATGCTCTGTGAATAGGAGGCTTACTGCATTTTCAAAAAGTATTGACCCAGTTCAACAGCAGGCTGACCTGGGCGGAACTTTTTTGCTTTTGGTTAATTTTTCTGCATGTCAAAGGACCAGCGTACAAAATGGATTTTAAGAATGTATAATACTGTGATGGCTTGCTTGGTATCCTGCAGCACAGAGACGCATTAAGCCCCCTTTTCACATAACATGACTGAAAATAAGATATTCATAGAGTGAAATCAGCTTAATCTCCACATCGTTATTTACACCAATTTACCCTACACTTTTTAAATCCTATTCTATTTGTAATTTTGATAGAAAAATTAACCCTTAAACACAATCTCAATTTTTAATGACCTTGAGAAAGAAGCCAGTTGAAAGCATTGTGGGAAAAGGAGAAAATGCTGGTTACCAGCATTTTCTCCTTTTCCCACAATTTTTTTTTTTGCCTTATCAAAGACAGATCTTGTAATTTTGGTCATCTTAACTTGTTGTCTGCAAATGCTTTCAATTTGGTCCCGAGTAAAGATTTGTTGTATGGAAAAGGGTTAAATGGATAATAAAATGAGCTCATCTACAAAATCACTGTGGGATTGATTTAAGGATAGGGCACCCTAATGGGATTCATGTAACATTGCTTTACATCACCGAAAAACGTATGGATTCTGCTAAGACTCGGTAATCTGTAATCGATCAGCCAATAGATGCTGCTTCCTTGCATCGATTATGGATTACCCGAGTCTTAGCGAAATATGTATGATTTTGGTAATGAAAGACAATGTTACACAAAACCCGTTAGATTGCTCTATCCTTAAGAACTAGAATTTAGTTCTTGATGGCTGTCTGTGATCCCCTGTGTTGTGATTATTTTTTTTTTGTATTTACAGTATATGTTCAACCCAGAGACAGGAGAATGGAGACAAGTCAATTTTCAGGTGAGGATAGAGATCAGCCCATTATTTTGTGTGTAATGTATAAACTGTTCTGATTTAAAGTCTGTTGAAGATAGAAGAAACTAGTGTTTGTATTTACCAACCATTCTTAAAAACTTTCTTTGTCTTATTCTCCAAGACTTTCCAAATTTGAAAGTAAAACAACTTCTGATTGGCTAAAGCATTTGAGCTGTGCTCTGGCAAAAGGGGGCTTAATGCATCTCTGTGATGCATTATACCAAGCAAGTCATCACATAGTAATGCACCTTCTAAAATCCATTTGTTTCACAGCTGACTGAATCAGACAGTAGACTGGTACTTTGACTTGCAGAAAGTTTAAAGATAGCAAAAAGCTTCGGCCCATGTCAGCCTGCGCAGACTGCGCAGGATGATATGGGCCGATACTTTATGCAGATGCATTAAGTCCCCTTTTCACAGAGCATGGCTCATTTGGTTTAGCCAATCAGAAGGCGTGTCACTTTCAAATTTGGAAAAAATCTGGAGAGTAAGACTGAATTTTCTTAAGAATGGATGGTGAAAACAGAGCCAGGTTTGTACAATTACACCAGAAAAGGGGGAAAGTAATCCATTCATTGACTGAACAATCAAATTGATTGACCAGTGCAGTTATCTGTTCATTCCTCCTTTGAAGAGTTTTGTGTGACTCGGTGATGAAAGTGTAGAATTAGAAATCTAGAGGCTCCAGGTTTGATCCGCATTTTAGGAGCTGTTTTTTTTTTTGGCAGTATATTTTGGTGAGACACGTTAGAGCCATAGTCTAGTGAGAACTAGGTCACATGGATACCATTTGAGCTGTTGTCTTGATATGAATGAATATTGAAAGTGGAGTAAAATATATAACAAAAAATCAGTTTATCTTTTAACTAACTGAATATCCATGCAGTAACACCTATTCAGTATCTATTTTTGATAAACCCTAAGACATTTATTAATTTTCTGCGGGTAAACATCAGGTTGCATGACGTAGTCAAGCCATTCATGACATCATTATTACAGCTAATCCATATCCATATCATTGGCATATACTGCTAAATTTGTGTTTCTTGTTATTAGTAATAATAAACACCTACAAATTAGATGTTAAAAGATAAATATACATACATAGTGTTGTCATATAGCAAAAATTTCTAACAAGGTTTAGTTTAAACATATTTATTTTACATCGTTTAAGAAACAAGTCACATGTGCATCATTTAAATAATGTGAGAGCACCACAATGTATAAACTGTAATGAACCTTTAACTATAAAACATATTTTATTAAACTGTAAAAATTTCGACCGTATACGGTCAAAACATTTTAGTGTTGATAGCTTACAAAATTTATTTTTACATGTACAACAGAATAACATGTTAGAATACCTAAAAGAGATAGATTTTTATAATAAAATATAGACTCTAATATAGATTTTAATTATCAAATTAACATTTTATTATTCCATTTCTAAATATTACCTTCATGCGCGCTAAATGACCACAGCTGTCGATGCGCCTTAAAACACCAATCAATAATAATAATGATAATAAGAAACAAGTTCTTAAAAACTTATACTAATCTACCTCAATTCTGCTTCCTAAGAACTACACCAGTACTGGCGCCAAAAGTGTGGGCAAGTGAACAATCCCAAAGTTGACACCCACTCCTGGGTATCAAACTTTGGACCTAATGGTTACGAGGCCGATGCTCTAACTCACAACCACAGACACAACACTAACAAAAAGATGAGGTTTGGAGAAGTGATAATTGATGAGCAGTGGCAAGACAATTATCAATTCTCCCAACCTCATTAGAAATTTTTGATATGTAATAACACTCTATTTAGCAATTTCCCTCCTTTGTTTTCCTACATCATTATATTGATGTAGAGGCTTGATTTATGTCAGAAAGATTCATGAGACCGCAGATTGTTTCCTTCCACAGGTGTTCAAAGACAGAAAATGGTTGGGACATATATCCTATGCTAGTGGAGAAATGGCTTACAAAATACCTCCCCCAGTAAATAAGGGACCTCTCCCAGACAACTATGAGGTACTTTAGTACAGTCGACTCTCATTATGTCGAACTCGCTTATCTCAAAACTCCTGTTATGTGAAAGTCAAAGCTATGTCCGAACTTCGTTCCTCTTTATTTCATGTTGATATGTGTTTTTATCTCGAAACCATATCATCCAAAAAACCGTTATGTCGAAGTACTTTTGAGAGCAATTTCGTACTTTGGATCATTTTTTCATTCATATATCTGCCATTGTTTGTCGATAATAGGGTGCCAATTCACACAATACGATATTATCTTAATTGATTCATTAGGTATCGAATTATAAAAGGTGTGAATAAGTTTGTAGCATTTGTAAACAGTGGTTCATGTAAGACTTATACACATCGTGAAAAATACACTGAACGATAAGACTTGTTCGTTTGTCTCTCTTGCTAACTGAACATTTTTTTTGGGGGGGGGGGGTGAACACACGTTGTCAACATTGTCGGTCTGCACGAATGCGGCTAATAGAATTCTTGAATGTTTATAATGTCATCAGAAATGAAACTTGATTGAGCTTTTGCTATGGCCGAGCAAACCAGCAAGGCACCTTAAATTTCCGGGGGATAACTGGTTCAGTCGTTTAATTAAAACAGAGGCACGATGCGTAAGGTTGAAGTGAAGTCATACAGTCAAAATAAAAAGCCATTTTGGAGGTTGTTCCACAAACCCACGACGACCCTGTCCTGTTTTATGTTTACTTCCGTTTTTCGGTACTCTGTCTTCGAATTCTTATATCAAACTCCTGTTATGTCAAATTATTTTTGTTGTCCCCAGGGATTCGAGATAACGAAAGTCGACTGTACTTGTACATGTATAGGCTTGACATATTGTGTGGCTAAATATAAGTCATTTTCCTCACTACCTTTAACACCCAAACAGAAGTTTTGACGATCATGGAGAACAAAGCTTATGAAAACATTGTGGGAAAAGGAGAAAATGCTGGTTACCAGCATTTTCTCTGTTTCCCACAATGTTTTCTACCCATTCAAAGACAAATGTAGCTAAATAAGAGTCATGTCCCTCATTAAGTTAACCCTTTAACACACAAACATGAGTTTTAGAGACCTTGGAGAACAAAGATTTTGAAAGCATTGTGGGAAAAGGAGAAAATGCTGGTTACCTGCAAATCCCACAATATTTTCTACCCATTCAAAGACAAATCCGCTATCTGAGGCATGTTGAATTTGTGGTCTTAAAATACTTTGGATTTGAACCATTCAAAAGTTTTGTTGTGTGGTAAAGAGTCAGTACATTCTAGTGTTCAGCTGTGAGAGAAAAATAAATTGGTACAAAAACTTCCATCAATTTCCTGAAAAATTGCAGTCTGTTTAAGATTAAAAAAGCAGCCAGTTGCTTATTTCGGAGTTTAACACCATTTTAACAGCTTAGTTCATAGCACGACAGTCAGTGCTTCTAGGCAGGTGTTTTCTAGCTTTGTCATACCAGTACTGACATAACTTTATTTCCATGCCACTGACTACTTTTCTCACATGCATCGGAGGTAAGAGGCAAAAATAGCGGAAAAGAAAGTTTGCCTCAAATGAATTAATTATTATACCCCCGCAAAACGAATGTTTTCGGGGGTATACTGGAATCAGCCTGTCTGTCCGTGTGTCTGTCCGTGTGTCCATCTGTGTGTCTTTGTGTCTGTCTGTGTACAAAAAAATTGTCTGTTTCTGTCAAAGCGCTGGCGGGGGTATTAAGTCACATTCAGTGACAGCTCTAGTTTATCTTTATTGTATGTTTAACAGGATTGTTTACAAAAGGCTCGAGATCTGTGTTTAAGATCTTCAAAAAGCCGTTACCAACTTGCTGATCACACGGTGATGTTTGACGAAGGTTCTAGAAAGTATCGCTGGTTTGTTTTACCTAGTGAAGCCGCCCAATGTCTAAAAGGGAATAAAGTTCCTGTAGAAGGAAATTCGCTACCGTTTTGTCCACCCAGTCTACGTGAGACAATTGGACTCCCAGCATTAATCTTAGACAATGCGGATGAAGAGGATGTAAATGATGTGACAGACTTGATTGATCAGTCAGGTGTAGAGAATATACTCAGGAATGGTGACAATATAAAGTACACTGCATCTACAGCAGACAAAGATTCTTTGAAATCATTTTCTGAAGGTTTTAGTGAGTGTATAGAGAGAGGTTTCCAATGTAAAGATACAGAAACATGTAACATGGCGAGTATATGTGATGTGAAAGAAGACCTAAAGACAGATTGTAATGATTCTGGTAATGATACCATAATGTCTACTGAAGGCCCTATGATACAGAAAGATAACTTGGATACTGTAAAGTGCAATAAATCAATCTCTGACCTCAATAAAACTGTTTCAAGTAAGAGTGATACCTTGGGTTGTTTTCTTGCATGTAATGATGCAACAGAAATGTCTAATGGTGTATTGACTGATGACTTTTGCAACTCAGAGAAGAAAAACGCTGCAAGTAATAATAAAACTGGATTAGTAGAACCACAAGAGACATGTGTTCAGGGATGTAATAGTGAGTCAAAAGTTAAGTCTGATATCTTTGAAGACACCAATAGTTTGAAAGCAAATGAAAAGACCAATGTCTTAAATGTAAGGGAAAACACCAATAGCTTAAACAGAAGAGATATTGCCAATAGTTTGAACACAAATGAAAACACCAACAGTTCGAACACTAACGGTTTGAACACAAAAGAAAACACAAACACAAAAGCAGAAGGAAAAACTGATAGCTTACAAAGAGAAGGAAGCACCAATAGTTTAAGTACAAGTCAGCTTTCAGGTTCAGCGAAAACTATTGCAGATAATCAAACAACTGTGATAACAGATGAAGCAAGTGAAAATAAAGAGAGAGTGTGTAGAAAGAGGCCTGTTGCACAGAATTCATCAAATGAGGACAATCAGGTGAAAAAGATAAAGGAAAATGGTGATGGAAAAGTGAATGAAGGACAAGTTGGAGAAATAATTTCTAGTCAAGGGATGTCAAATGGAACAGAAAAGAAGAAGAGAAAGGAAAATAAATGGTGTTCACCACCCAAAACAATATTTACTCCGTTCTTGAAGGTAAGGCCAGTCTCTAAATCTTTATCAGGTCACAAAACTTTTACCTTTATTCATTTGCAGATGACATACAAGGCTAGCATTATGCAATTTGTTCTTAAAGATGCATTCATAATCGTTTTCAACCAGCATTTAACCCAAAACATCTGTATTTTATCAAAGTATAATCATTCTTGTATCTTGGTGCCAAGTGTCACCATTGATGGTTGCAAGGTTGCATAGATTATGAATGATAGAAAATGCTTATTTTCTGGAGGCCACCAAAGAAATCATTATCGTGGCATTTCTGGTTTTAAATCGAAGATTTCCGATATATGTATTTATACATGACAGCAGACATATGGGTAATCTATCTTTATTTACGCAGCTGACTAGATTGTGAACCATTTTACAGTCTATCAGATTTTAACCGTTTTTTTTTTCTCTGGCTGTAAGGATGTGCCGTTAACCCTTAAGGCCCTGAAACTGTCTGAAATTTTTTTCTGTGGACCATGTAGATCAAGATCAGACTGCACAGAACTTGCAGTCTGATCTTGCATCTACACTGTCTAGTAATATGTTACATAAATTCTAACAGAAACAAAAATAGCAATATTTTTGACCCTTTACCACACAATCCCAAGTTTTAGCAACCCTAACAGAGAAGAGTTTTGAAAACATTGTGGGAAAAGAAGAAAATGCTGGTAAACAGCATTTTCTCCTTTTCCCACAGTTTTTGAAAGGCCTTCTTTTTCAAGTCATTCAAACTTGAAATGTGTGGTAAAAGATTAAGTACACTTTGTATTTACAGGCCATTGAAGAATTTAATATGATTCAAGATGGGGATTGTGTGTTGGTGTGTTTAAGTGGTGGTAAGGACTCACTCTCCCTTCTCCATGCTGTTCATCAATACAAGTATTATTGTAGAAAAAAGGTAAATTCTCTTAAGTCCTATTGTGTCCTGTAAAGGAAGTTTTTAATAAGTTTTAGGCACAAGGTGATTCTGTAAAGAATGTGTTAGTGTATGTTAAAAAAAATGATGTGAAGTTACTTTCGAAGGTTTTTTCAAAGAGAACATTGAGCTATTGTCATAGCCCTGGCGTTATCGTTGTTTTTGTCGTCTGCGTCGTTGTGCAAAAACTTTGACATTTTATAATATCTCTGTTATTACTGAAGATATTTAATTTAAACTTGAACATGTTACACTATCAAAAGGGGAGCTTATCAACAAGGATAGGTAACCATCAATGTATTTTTGACACAGTTATGCCCCTTTTTAAAGAGAATTTTCACTGACAATAAAGCAACAACAGCGGAGTGTTGGCACCGGCATGCGGTGCTCTTGTTTTTAAGTGATTTTCCTCCTGGAAAGTAGCAGTATTTTCTCCCTGTTCTATAGTGTTTTCAAAAGCCTTTTTCTCTAGGGTCAGTAAAACTCAGGGTTTTGTGTTAAAGGGTTAACAAGATATTGGGTTTTTGGGAGGGAAAAATTGGGGATTCATGGAATCTTGCTGCCTAGATGACACCCTGCAGTGCAGATGAAGATCAGTGTGCATGGTCCGTGTCTAAATTGTCGCACAGAAGCATCTTGTGAAGTCAAGAACATTGGTAGAATGAAAGTGTCCATAGATAAATTTTGAAATATGTGAGTAAGTTTTGTTCTAGAAAGAGAATGCAAAGGGTGTCTCACAAGAAAAATCACCTACTTATCACAATGTTGTATACTTGTCTATCCCACAGATAGATATAAATGTATAGCTTGTGTTTGTAGAAGGGGACACTTATACTGCCTTGCTATAGAGCTAGCTTTTGTAGCGGCGTGGTAAAGCGTTGACTTTGGGACCTGGTGGTCCAGGGTTCAATACTTGAGAGAGATTGGAAAACAATGTGGAAAATGGACAACTCGTATCTTTGTTACATTGTAGAATATAACCTTTGCCCTTGGAGCAGTAACTGTGGACCCTCAGACCCCATCTTATGACCCAAGTCCCCTTAAACTGTACCTTGCAAGTTTGGGTGTCCCTTATTTCTATGAATCACAAGGTAGGTGCTTTTTTTTATCTTGTTCCACTCCAGGCCCTTTTCGATTCCTCTACTTTATTTTGTACTTAAACCTTTACTACACAATCCTGAGTAACAACAGCCTTTTGAAAACATTGTGAGAAAAGGAGAAAATGCTGGTAACCAGCATTTTCTCCTTTTCCCACAAAATTTTCTACCCTTTGATAGACAAGCTTCATGTTTTGAGTAATATTGAATATTTTGTCTGCAAATGCTTTTAATTGAACCAGGCTAAAGTTACGTTGTGTCGTAAAGAGTTAAAAGCCATGCGACACATGGACAGATTGCTCAAAATAAGCGTTTTTTGTCCATTTTTCACAATGTGTTTGGCTGACTGTTCATCCAAGTATTGTTCATTTGAAAGTTTTGTTTTCTACTGCTGTGAGTCTTCGTCTACTACCGTTCTTAAAATCAGAATGTGGTTAATTGGTCAATCTTTTCTTTATGGTCTATGGCCCTGAACTCTCATATTAAAAGACAGAAGCTGCCGAGATTCGCCAAATAGCCTTCACGAAAAGGTCGATGTTACACAATATTTACCGATGAGTTGGTAAGTCTGCTGCCCCTAACTCTCATGTTAAAAGATGGAAGCTGCCAAGATTGGCTGAATAGCCTTTACGAAAACATTGATGTTTTCAGATGAGTTAGGGGTTGTAGACCTTAATGAAAACTGTTTTTGATATCTTGCAGTAATTACAATGATGAAAGGAGAAATATATGAATAACAGTCAGTTTTGTTCAATTTTTACAAACCTAAAAAATGAATTTTTAGCACAGCTGTGTTTTCAGAGAAAACCATAGGGGTAACTGTATTGCCTAAGCCCTGTTGATATCAGCAATAGATAAATTACTTATTGTGACATGCCATTTCTCCTTTTGTCACAATGTTTTATGATGTATCTATGCATTAATCTGATACGACATGACAAAGCATAAGACTTGTTCCGACCCACAGCATGTGCAGACTGCAAAATTAATGTGGCGCAGATGATGGAATATGTTTTTGATGTGGTAGAAAATGTTGTGGAAAAAAGAGAAAATGCTGGTTACGCCCGAGGGGTATTATGTTCTGGCCCCAGTCATCCGTTAGTGTGTCTGCCCACCGTCCGTCTGTCCATTAGCTATTTCTTGAATGAGCAACTTCTACAGTTTTCATTGGAATAAGTTCAAACTTACCACAATGAATCTCTATGATGTGTAGTTGTGCATGTGACTCTTAAATTTGGATCTCTGTAGGCATTCTAGGTTTTAAATCATTTCACTGACAAGCTCCTTCAGGCATATATGCGCTGCTATGCGAAGCTCTTGTTCCACAATGTTTTTGACAGGCCTTCTTTGTCAGGGTCATAAAAACTTGTGATGTTGTGATGAAGGATTTGACTTTACTTGATGTAATTGATTCTTTTCAGGTATTTTGGAGCAAGCCTCCAACTTGCCTTATGAGTGTGCATCCATCTGCAGTTTTTGTAGCCGCATGAAAAGGGGCAGGATATATGCTTGTGCGAGGAGAGAGGGGTATAATGTCCTGGCCCTGGGGCAGCACTTGGACGATCTTTGTGAAAGGTATTGTTGAATATGAACCTATCTTTCTGAGACATATATGTCTTGTAAACCACCCTCCCACCCCCGAAAAGATTGAAAAAGTAAATAATAAATAAATAAATAACTTATAAGTGGAAATTTTTGTGACATGGAAATTTTTGCAGTTTGGGGAATTTGAAGAATTTGCAAAGTTTTCTGTTTTGGTATTCAACAACGAGTATAACCACAAATAACAAGAGTGTCTTGAATTCGCGAACATTTCCGTGCGCAAAATGTCCATAATCGGTAATTCGCAAATTTTTCGACACGGGTATATATCCACGTATACAATGAATAGATGAATAGAAATAACTAAAACAAGGTAAAAATGAAAGATATTTAGTTTCATCATTATACCCCCCCACAACGAAGTGGAGAGGGGTATACTGGAATCACCATGGCTGTCTGTCCGTCCGTCGACACAAATTTGTCAGGCGAAATACTCCAACACTTTTTAAGGTACTGAACTCAAATTTACACACAGTGTTCCTGTATATATGAAGTTGTGCATGTGTAATTTTCATGACCCTGCTGTGATTTGTTGCAGAATTATATCCCCTTGAACTTTTTTCAACTCTGACTTTTGTACTAAACCATTCTGCATTCTGTGACAAAGACCTGTTTTTGTGACAAGGAGCTGGTGGGGGTTATAATCACGTTTAGTGATAGCTCTAGTTTTTTCCAGGCATTTTTTATTTTGGACAATTTATAAGGAATTATGTTTATAAATAATGTTAAGCCAGTATGGTCTATTTCTCTCATTACTCAGTTCATTTCTTCATGGACGAAAATTATGCAAAGTACAGGGTGTCCAGAAAGTATTGTAACACTCTTGTTCACTTATGACCATGAATTTCAGATGCAGAGATGAAAATATATACATATATGTAAATATGAAAGTTTTTTGTGTGATAATTTCATTTAATTTTCGTTACATTATGCCTTTTTATACAGATTTTAAATCAGTTGTATGTTTTAGTCATTGGCGTCATTTAGTTGTGCAAGTCTAAAATTACTCATATGGTATAGGGTTAAGGGCTGCAATCTGTTACCCATTTTGGGTTTAAAATTGACAGACTCATATTTTTTTAGTATGATATTGTTTGAGTTTTTCCTGTATTTGCTGAGTTTGTCTTTGGTATTGAATGCATCGTTTTTGTTATAAAAACTGAAAAGATAAACAAATAACTAAGCAAATGAATAAATAAATAGATAAATGAATAAATAAATAGGTAACTAAATAAATGAATAAATAAATGAATAAATAAATGACAAATATGGGTGAAAACAGCTTCTTTATACTTTCAGTTTTATGATGTCTGTCTTCCACAATGGTAATCTGCGTACTATGAAGGCTCATTATACAGTAGAGTAAGTTTTGATCTAGATATTGTTGGTTTGTGTGTGTGTTAACCCTTTACCACACAACCCTGGGAAAGAAGCCTTATGAAAACATTGTGGGAAAAGGAGAAAATGTTGGGTTTTCTGCCCTATAAAAAAAATTGCACCATGTGAGCCACATTGAAATTGTCGTCTGCAAATGCTTTCATTTTAGACAAGGCTAAAACTTTGTTCTCTGGTTCACTTAGCCATGGTCCTGTGTCCATCTGTTGGCAGTTTTGTGTCCGCCTTCAATCTCTTCGACCAGTTGTCTGAATTTGATGTTATTTTACACATATGTACACCTTAATCAGGGGATGTTGATAGCAGAAGCTTCAAACTTAGGCACTAAGGTAGAGATCATAGCAAGAAGGGCCAAGCCCCGGTTGCACAGTCAGTAGTGTGCAGGACTTGAGAACAGTGGGTCACTGGTTTGATCCCTGCTCAGCGAATTACTTTCCAAGGATTGTCATTGATGATAGTCATTGCAACAGGATTCATTCGTCTCTCACAGCTGATCATTATTTGGACTATGCTTATGTGGGAAAGCAGCCAGTGGCTTGAAAAGAATATTGTGTGGAGTACTGGTAACAGAAACTCGAGGAAAGCATGGATAAGTGATCTGGCTGCCACGATATAACTGAAATAATGTTGAAAACTGTGTTAAACACAATACAATCAATCAATTAGTACAACAAGACAGCAAAGGTCACATGCTCTTATATTGTGTCTGCTCCGCATCTATTGAACCTCTATTTTGATTTCGAAAATATTTTTTATACGACTGAAGGGTCGTGTTATGTGATGGCCCCGGTCGTCCATACCTCCGTCCGTACATCGGTCTGTCTGTCTGTTAGCAATTTCTTGTGTGCTCAACTCCTCCTACAGTTTCCGTTGAAATAAGTTCAAACTTACCACAATGAATCTCTATGATGTGTAGTTCTGCATGTCACTCTTAAAATTTGGATCTCTTTAGCTGTGCTTGATTTTAACCCATTTCACTGACAAGCCCCTTCAGGCATATATGCGTCGCTCTGCGAAGCTCTTGTTGTAAAATTAGCATTTCTATTATTCCAGACATCATGTGTATGACAAAAGCTTTTTATATATTTTCTTTCAGAGAAGGAGATTTGAGGGTGATCAGACCTTTTGTCTATGTACGTGAGAAAGACCTGCGGACATTCGCTGAACAGGTCAGGTTACCGTATTGTATAAATATGTCTCTTAGCTTATACATATGAACATTTTTTTTTTTTTATTTAAGGAATGAAGAGAATTTTTGTTTTTTCATGGAGGTATGAAAAAAAAAACCTAATCACACTCAAAAGTGTGATTAGGTTTTTGTTTTTCATACCTCCATGAAAAAACAAAAATTCTCTTCATTCCTTATAATTTAATATTACAGACAACATACACCTACGGAAATAATTCAAAATGCATTAATTTACTTTATTTTTAAATCTATCGTTGCAGTTTCTAAAGCCCCTTCTACTCATATTTGTATGGTGCATGAGTACAATAGGGAAGCAGTTGTCAGATCCCCAATACTGAAAGTTAACCAATAAAATGGAAGTAAATGAACACGGCCGTTTGTAGGACCCGCACTGAGTAACCTTTAGCAAAAGTTGTTCAGGCACAACATGATTTTTTTTTTTTTTCATGGAGCTATGAATTTTTTTTCAGGCAGTCAGAACTTGCCAATGTCCATGAAAACAACTGATATCAAATTATTTGTCCATGACTAAAGCATTTCAGGACAAGAAAATAAGTGTGGCTGCAACAGTGAGGGGGTAAATGCAGGTTATCAGCATTTTCTCCCTTTCCCACAATGTTTTGAAGAGCCTATTAACAAATGACAGCACTTAAGATTTACTCATAATTAAAGCATTATTTAGATGACAAGTTAAATGCATCTGTGCGTGTGTGTGTGCATGCATGAAGTTTTATTTCAAACATCTTTTTTTTCTGAAACCATCCATCAAATTTTGATGAAGCTTCACAGAAATGATCCTGCCAGTGCCCTCTTCAGAATTTCTTCCAATGAAAGAACTTGTTGTCATGGCAACAAAACTGAAAACCATTGAAAATCTTTAAAAATGTTCGTGTCTGAATCACTAGGCCTCAGGCTAACAAATTTGGTGTGTAACTTCATTTAGTGTACCTGTACCAGATTTTTTACAAATTATAGCCCTGGGGTCAAAATTAACCTTTCCTGGGAGAGTCATAAGTGTTACATGGGCTTATATAGTGAAAACTGTAAAAAACTTCCTGTTCCTAAACGTAAGAGAGAGGGCTTCCAAGTTTGTCATATAGCATTATCTAGTGAACCCCTACTAGATTTGTTCAATTTATAGCCTTTTGGTCAATATTGGCCCCACGACAGGGATTACAAGTTTTACATGGGCTTTTATTTTGAAAACTTCAAAAAAATTTTTGTTCTTAACCGTAAGGCCTAGGGCAACCAAATTTTACATCTAGTAGACTTCTTCTGTTGTCCCAGTCATTGGTACTTTCTAGGGGTCAAAAGTTTTTACATGGTCTTTCACACTAAAACTTCTGGTGCCTAAACATCAGATCTAGAGTTATCAGAACTTGCATGTAGCCTCAAATGGCTTAAGCTTGCAATATGCGAAAAGGGGCATTTGGACATTTGCGTAAAGTGTTGTCTTGGATCAGCCTGCGCAGTCCGCGCTGGCTAATCCAGCAGGACACTTTTTTTTATGTAATTTTCTGTTTTGCGCAAGTCTACTGTAGCACAAAATCTAATGTAGTCATAAAGTGACATCTCGGATTGGCCTGCGCAGGCTGAACCGAGACGACACTCTACACAAATGTCCGAATGACCCTTTTCATGTGTTGCAAGCCATATAATCATTTTTCAATTATCAAACTTGAGGAAGAAGGCTTTTGAAACATTGTGGAACAAAGAGAAAATTTTGGTAAGCAGCCAAGCAATAATGAAGGCAATAATAAAAGGAGTAATGAAAAATGGTCTTTAAAGGGTTGTTGAAAAAATACATTAGTTCTTATTCAGGGTTGAAGAATGTTTGTTTTTTTTTTTTCCGCCAGAACAAACTACCCGTGATAGCAGAGAATTGCCCTGCTTGCTTTGAAGCTCCGAAAGAAAGGCACAGAATCAAGCAACTTCTTGCTGCCCAGGAAATCATGTTTCCACGGATCTATCCCAGCATGCTCTCAGCCATAAAGCCTATCATGGCAATCAACAAGACTCAGATCAAACTGGCAGACATGATAAACCAAACAGAAGATGAGACTGTGGATGATATTGATATTTGATGTTGAAAAAAATGTATGGCTAAAAACTGAATCTATGAGTAATACGCTGTGAAAAGGGGCCTTAATGCATCTGCAAAAGAGTATCGACACAGGTCAGCCTTTGCAGTCTGTGCAGTCTAACCTGGGTCAAATATTTTTGCTATTGGTCAATTTTCTTCATGTCCAAGGACCAGCCTACCTCATGATACAGGCGATTATAATTTATTAAACAAATAGATTTTATGGATACATAATAATGGGATGACAGGCATAGTATATTGCAACACAGACATGCATTAAACCCCCTTTTGCCAACAAATTGTTGACTTTTCCAAGCAGAAAGTAACTGCAGACAACAGATTTGACATGGGTACAACTGCGCTTCATTTCTTTGATATGGTGGGAAACATTGTGGGAAAAGGAGAAAATGCTGGTTGCAGCTAGAGGTACATATTCAGCCTCACAGGACGAAAGAGCCATGGTTGGCTGCTTTCTGGATTTCCATGAAATCAGTGGTCCAATTTTTGTCAAACTAAAACAATAACCACTAGTACTACGCCTATTATCTTCAGATGATGCACAATCAGCATCACTGTACCCTGTCAAAGCTAGACCATCCATGCACTTTCTGTAACAAAGTTCATAGTCAAGAGTCCCCCATAAACCATAATACATGTTTGATTACCACCCAATGTGATTGAAGGGGTTTGGACAAATATTGTGACAGTCTGGTGAGTACACAACATATATCTGGTCTGGTACAGGTCATTGCATAGATTAAGCTGCCTACAACTTCACGGTATTTTCTCGGATCAACTGGATTTGAGTCCATATAGTCAATTTTTTGATCTGATGGAGTTGACCTTGGCTTACAAATTTATCAAGTATTTTTAGTAAATACCTTCTTTGATTCATTTTCACAAGCCCATCTTTTTGCTTAAAATCAATACCAAGGAAATAGGAGAGTTTGCCCAAGTCTTTCATTTTGAATTGATCCTTCAGCATTTGTTTGCTTCCATTAAGGAGAGATTCATCACTTGCAGCAGTCATCAAATCATCTACCCATGCGACTTTTATCACAATGTCCTTATCAACCTGTTGTATATATACACAATGGTCAGTTGGACTTTGGACAAATTTGTTTGCTTGCAAGTAGTTGTGCAACAGACTATTCCATTTTCTACCGGACTGCTTAAGGCCATACAGAGATTTGTTCAATTTGTACACTAACCTACCCTCTTTTCCTGGCACCTCAAATCCTTCAGCTTGTTCCATGTAAATTTCACAGTCAAGGAGCATTAAGATATGCAGTTTTCACATCCATTTAGTGCAAAATTAGGTCATGTTGTGCAGTTATCTGCATCAAACTACAGACTGAAGTAATGTTAGCAGTAGGTGCAAATGTTTCCTTGTAATCTATACCTTCAACCTGGCTATATACCCATTTGCTACATATCTAGCTTTGTACGACTTGGAATTATCAGAACTTTTCTTAACAGTGAACACCCAGCGACCCCCCACTGACATTCTACCCTCTAGCAAGGCTGTCAGATTAAACGTTTCATTTTCTCTCAATGAATTCATTTCCTCTGACATGGCCTTTTTCCAGTTCTCAGAATCGGCCGAACTAATGGCCTCTTTATATGAATGAGGGAAGGACGACACTCTATAGCAATAATCAATATTGGACATGCATTGGTCTTCATCAAGATCAGTAACATAATCGTCAAGATGTTTTGGGGTTCTTCTCTCACGATCAGGATATCTGGTGGTTCGAGTCGACTGAGTGTCTTGTGTTACGCTTGAAACATTCTCTTTGGAGTCATTAATATCAGACATTGAATTGCCCTCTCCAGAGTCCTTGACATCAGGTCTCTCTCCAGAGGGCCTGATATCAGGTTCTGGATCAGCCTTTGATTCATGAACAAATCATCATCAAAGTTTTCAAACTGATCAAGTAAGATAGTATTTTCCTTTGTAGTGCTTGGGAATTTAACGACCCTGTGTTTCATCAGTTTGCCCGTATCTGGATGGTATACTAGATAGGCAGGGCTACAACCATCATATCCAACAAAAATGCCTTTAATACTTCTAGGATCAAGCTTTTCCTTATCATGAGTGCAGTAAACATAGCATTCTGAACCGAACACCCTCATGTTTGACAGTATTAGTTGTACGGTCAGGTGGCAGGGGACTTGGAAACTTGTTCACGGCTGTGGAGAATAATGTCGCCCCGAAGGCGGGGCGACATTATTCTCCACAGCCGTGAACAAGTTTCCAAGTCCCCTGCCACCTGACCGTACAACTAATACTGTCAAACATGAGGGTGTTCGGTTCAGAATGCTATGTTTACTGCACTCATGATAAGGAAAAGCTTGATCCTAGAAGTATTAAAGGCGGGGCGACATTATTCTCCACAGCCGTGAACAAGTTTCCAAGTCCCCTGCCACCTAACCGTACAACGAACTTATTATACTGCAAAGTTTTACCATTCCAACATGTGTTAAGCGAAATTTAGCTGTTGTTTTGGTTTCAAAAATAGAGTACGCCGACGGGAGTAGAATTTCCCTTCTGAGTGCCCCAATTCAATGAAAAATGACGTCACTGGAAACTGACGTCACTGAAACCTTGGAAAAAACGTGCAGTTTGGTGCATAATCTTGATGTTAATCTTGATCGACGCCGCCATTTTGGATGTCGTGTTGAAAGTGTAGTCATCTATACGGGGCTCCCGAAAGGAAACTGCTTTTACGTTGGTTTTGCCAGTGTACATGATATACATGTTCGGGGCATATTATCCCATCAGATCACGAGAAATTTCTTTGCAGTATAATAAATTTGGTTTCTTACCCGTCAAGGCATGAAATGGTGTTTGTTTCAAATGCCTGCTGCACCTAATTCGGATATATGTAGCGCACATGACTGCATAAGGCCACAACTCTTTTCTTAATCTAGACTGTATCAATAAGCACATACCCATCTCAAATATAGTTCTCCAGTGTCGCTCAGCCGTCCCATTTTGGTGTGGGGAGGAGGGCGCAGAAGTTTCTTGCCTTAAACGATTATTTCTAAGCAAGCTTTTGAAAGCACTGCAGGTAAACTCTGTGCCATTATCGGACCTTATACATTTCACATCGCCAAGCCTCGGTGGCTCAGTCGGTAGCGTGCAGGACTTGAGAAAACTTGTTCCAGGGTTCGATCCCTGGCTACGACCCCTGGCTTGGCCAATTTTTTTGCGAGGATTGATGATAGTCACTGCGACAGGATTCATTCCTCTCCCACCGCTGACCATTGTTTCGACGATGATTATGTGGGAAAGCAGCCAGTGGCTTGGAAAGAAAATTGTGCGAAGTACTGGTAAAAGAGACTCCAGGAACGCATGGGTAGGTACACTGGCCGCCGCGATATTACTGAAATAATGTTGAAAACGGCGTTAAACACCAAACAACCAATCAATCAATCAATCAACATTTCACATCACCAAAAGGGGCAGAATCTGCTAAAAATTTCTCTGTTGCCCTGACAGTGTCACTCTTATTTTGCAGGAAATAGACAAAACTGGCACCAGAATAGTCATCAGTGAAAACTATTGCATATCTAAAACCCTCACTGGAAACTGGATCGATGGGCCCGTCCAGATCTGTATGGACAAGTTGGAGAGGGACTGCTGAGCAAACGCATGGACTTCTGTTTCTGTCATTGGTCATTTTCCCTTGCATGCATACATTGCAGTCTCTCTCCTTTCTATTCTCACTCACTTTCATTCCCTCTACTACATTCTTCAAACTTAAAATGTCATCAAAATTACAATGGCCTAATATTTCGTACCATTGTTGCATGTCGCATGTATAATTTATATTGTCAGTGTCATTGTAGGTTTTCAGAAAGCATAATTGTCCATGCTTTTCAATCCCGAATTTTGCATCACTGCTGTGGATCAACTCTGCAGACTTCAGTTGAAAGTTGACTCTTGCTCCATTTTCTGTAGCAGCCTGCACAGAGAAAATATGTTGTGGGTATGATGGCACCAGTAAAGCGTTTTTTAGTGTTATGTCCACAAGCTGTCCATTCTTGTCCTGCAGGGTGATTTGAGCATCTCCCCTCTTCACGGCAACATTGTTTGCTCGTGTCCCATCGGCTAGTTCCATTTAATGTTTGTCCCCATTAAACGTTTTATCAAATCGCAATAACTTGTTTTTGTCAGTAATAATACGGGCTTCGGCTCCACTACCAATTAAGACTGAGTTACACCGAAATGCACCAGTTTCTCCTCCTGATGTAATCTTAAAGGCAAAAGAGTGTTCATCATCTGCTGTGTAGTCAGACGCTGTATTGAATCTATCTTCACGTCATTTTCCTCTTATTTCTTTCTGCTGGCCTGGTTGCTATGGCTGGAACTTTGGCAGTGGTTGCACCAAAGTTTCTTCTTGCTCTTTGAGCAGTTGCGAGCAAAATGATTTCCCCACAATTGTAGCACTTTAAGGTCTTTTGGCGGTTTAGACAGACTACCAGGCATATTACTCGCCCTCAACCGCATAACCGAGTCATCACTAGCTGTTCTCGCATTTTCAGTGTCCTCAAAACTTCTTAACCCGGCTTTGAATTCACTAAAAGTTTGTTTGCCTTGGCTCTGAGTAACTACTGCCACAAAAGGTTTGAATGAGTCAGGGAGGCCGTTTAACACCATTGGAATCAGCAAACTATCAGTAATGTTTTCACCAAAGTTTTTAAGGGATGCTGCAGCGGTTTCAGCTCGTATAACATATTCAGTTACTGTTTCACAATTAGATTTAACAGGTGAAGTCAGTTGGGTGTACAAACTAATTACTCCTGGTTTGCCAACACCAGCGTAGTGGTCACGTAAAATGCTCAGTGCCTTCCGTCCATCATCGGCAGCATCTCTCATGACTAGGGAAAGGCTCTTCTCGTCCAAACATTGTATCAATTCTGCATATGCTTCCTCATTTTTGTCTTCATCGACTTCCTCGGATTCAGGCACCAAAATGGTAGCATTCAGTTTCCTCAATTTCATGTAACCAAGAAATTTCACTTCCCATTGTTCGTAATGTCTTTCATCTCCATCGAATATGAATCGAGAGTACCGCCCCTGGTTGTGACTGGGCCCATAACTTGTTAAACCAAGCTACTCTGCCATGACGAAGGCCAAAACATCGGATTATTGGAGGGAAAAATAAGTACAATCATCGGTTGTATTTTTAACCGGAAGTAACGAACATCCGTGGTTCTTTTAATAGACTGGGTTTAGTTATAATTACAAAGCTCAAACGAACAGAACAGAATGAACCGAACAGAATAAAGATCAAGCCCAACATACCAAGTCATCACATAATTATGGACCTCTTAAAATTCATTTTGTTTAACAACCAACTGAATCATTAGGTTTCACTGGCCCTTTGACATACAGAAAATTAAAAAATAACAAAAAGTTTCGGCCCATGCCAGGTGCAGT
The DNA here is from genome assembly GCA_946811185.2 of Hippopus hippopus. Lineage (NCBI taxonomy): Eukaryota > Metazoa > Mollusca > Bivalvia > Cardiida > Cardiidae > Hippopus > Hippopus hippopus. The sequence continues at coordinate 66,187,786 of OX328100.1, forward strand.
GTTAAGTTTCTGAATGAAGATTGCAGAAAATCCTGATTTTATGAATGATCGTAAAAATATCTAAAGTGTTGGATGGTTTAGTCATACAAAATGATGATCAGAATTTTCTACAGTCCATTACTTAATTGGTTTTTCATTTATCAGTTTGTTTGTATCTTTAGAGGCTGTATCTTTAGAGGCATTGTAACAATTGGAAGAATTGCTTAGTGTGCGAATGGATCAAAAATGGCCACAATGTTTTTATTTTCGTTTTACATTGTTTTCTTTGACAAACTTACTTGTGGGTCTTTTGACCTTGTGAAAACCCTACAATAAGATCATAAGTTTAATTTTTCGAAATGAAAATAAAAAAGAAGAAATAACAATTAACCATATGAACTGTCAATTTTTAATTTCATGTAACTAATTTTATCGTTAAATAAGTTAATCAGAGGTTTGAGCAAGAAAGTTGAATTTTGATTTACATGTGAAGTCTGTCCTATGTGTACATGTAGGCCTATATGGAGGATCTTGCATGAGTGTTTATGTATTATCATTTTTATCAAACGAGTTGACTAAAATTATATGATGCGAGCCTCGTCAACGAGTTTGATAAAAATGATAATACCTAAACACGAATGTAAGATTCTATTTATTACAAAAAATGAATGAAAGACAAATATGTATCCACTATCATCACCTTCAACCTATATACCTTTCACTGGTCCATGTTCACACAGCAGTTCGGGTTGAAATGTGTACATACACAAGAAGAGAGCTCTGTGACATGTACAGCGAAAGTAGAGTGAAACTGAAAATTAGGGGTAAATCGAACTATTTTCACAATTTTCTTGAATTGAAATGGACTGCGTTGCAACGCAGTCCATTTCAATTCAAGAAAATTGTGAAAATAGTTCCTGTTTTATTGAACATGAAAATCATAGTATTTCTCCGCACGTATACGTCTTAGCAACAATGACCTCATTTTTCCGCGAAATGGCGCAGTAGTACAAATTCCTGTACGTGTTGCAGTTGGTTTCGTCAGCTTCACGCGCTCATAACTACAAAATAACCAGAACTGGAACCCAAAAAACGATAATACACTAGTGCATTATCGAAAATAAGTCATGGGTAAATAGAGGATGATCAACTGGTGGTGTGTGATATTAAAAATCTGTCACTAGAATGGGGTGTGATGCGGTTGAAAAACGAGTCCAAAGGACGAGTTTTTTAATCGTATCAAACCCCATTCGAGTGACAGATTTTTAATATCGCACACCACCAGTTGATTATTCTTTTTATTATATTCCTAATTCTCCCTTTGTTTGCTAATAATTATCAAGAACGGTAGGTATGTATATGTATAGGATTTTCCTGTACAAACACATGATCCATTTTTGGCAGAAGCAGCTGATGCAACAGATGACGTAACGCTCGAGGGTATGTTACGTCATCTGTCTCTCCATTTGAAGGCATGCATTGCTTTGCACCTTTACAATTTTAAACCAGCCATATGAAATTAGAAGGAGAAACAGTTAACCGTTTCCCACATGACAAGTTTAAGACTTTCCCAAATTAAAAACATCTCCATATGACAAATACTAAATTGGGACAAAAGATCTTAGGTTTTCTGAAAGGATAGAAAACATTATAGAAAAAGGAGAAAATGCTGGTTGGTAGTATTTTCTCGTTTTTCCACAGTATTTTCCAAGAGCTCTCTTTTCTCGAAATGTTTCAAAAGATTTCTCCCACACGGTCGTGAACTCAGGGTTGTTTGGAAAGACTGTACCGAAAATCTTTTTCACTGTGCTATTCTTTACTACAGATGTTTAATGCAGAGACAGAAACATTAGACTGTGAGAAATATAGGAAAAAAAGTAGTTCCGACAAACATTCTAAAACTATATCATCACTAGTGACGATACCATATCATCACTAGTGATGTTATTCACTGTGAAAAACTGAAAAAATAATACACTGAGAAATCCCAGTAATTCACTGATAGGAATATAATAAATACTGTTCTCATAAGAAGTTTAAACATTTAAAAGACATTTAAATCTTTACCACGCAATCCCGAGTTTTAACGACCCTGGGAAAGAAGCCTTTTGCAAACGACGTGGAAAAATGTGAAAATGCTGGTTACCACGTGTTAACGACTCTTGGAAAGAGGCCTTTCGAAAACATTATGGGAAAAAGTGAAAATGCTGGTAACCAGCATTTTCACCTTTTCCCACAATGTTTTCTGTAGTTGTTTTAGAGCAAATTCTATCATTTTGGTAGCAATTAATATGTCGTCGTCTGCAAATGCTTTCAATTTGGACAAGTCTAAAATTTTTGTCGTGTGGTAAAGACTGTAATACATCCGTGGAGGACAGAGCTCGCCGTTTTACAGGTGTGGGTTTAATATAGCCTCACATGGGATCACGTGGGCCAATCATGACCCATGAATGTCGTATAACAATATGAATATTCATCTTTTTCCTGAGAAACTCACACTAATACTACCAGACAGTGGGAGTGCTGGGATTTTGTCTATTTGGTTTCTCGAGCGGCTGTCTGACATACACCACGGTATTTTTTAGAAAATTGAGTAAGGTTGATTAACTTTGAACATTTTGTTTCATTCTCTCCCCATCGTGTCGTAAGACATTTGGAGATCTATGTCAATAAATGATTGTTTACACAGATGCACATGTATGTTTATCTCACTTCTGTTTTTTAGAGTGTAATCCCCTACCTCTACCTTCCCTGTCTTTAAACTGTGCCACCCCTTTAGCCGTGAGTGAGCCGCCCTTGTACAGATACAGAGATGGCCAAACATGAAAGTCTATTACAGGACCAGACTGAGTGTATGTTCGAAGGTTTTCATGACGTTCCTCATTGAATTCCAAGTACATGGGCGGATCTTGAATGGTCATCAGCCAGACTAGCTTGATACATCGATCGATGTAGGTTTTAACAGGCTCGTTGTCAATATCGGAGTGACTGGTGTATTTTATCCTGATCCGTTTCATTACTTGCTGCAAGTAAACAAAAAGGCTCAATATCGCTGTACGGGGTTTAGAAATAAAGGTTAATTAACTGGTTGTGTGTGATATTAAAAATCTGTCACAAGAATGGGGTGTGATGCGGTTGAAAAAACGAGTCCGAAGGATTTTTAACCGTATCAAACCCCAGTTGATTATCCTATTTATTATAGTCTTAACTCACCCTTTTTTATTCTAATAATTGTCAAACATTGTACAATATGAACAATATAGGAAAAAAAGTAGTTCCGGCAAACAATCTAAACTACATGTATATATTGTGTGGTGACTGTGTAATGAAGTCTTAACATGTTAATTTATTTTACCAAAGTTGTCAAGCAATTTCTCTTTTTCCCACAATGTTTTCTACCCTTCCAATGAAAAATTTCAGTTTTTAAGTCAGAATTTTCTTGTCGTCTGAATTTGGACTGTAATTGTGTCGTTTGGTGAAGAGTTTAGCAAATGACTCGTCCAAAGTAAAGGAGTGTACGAAGGCTGAGCAAAACCTTCGTGGAATTTGTTGATTAAAGCAAAAGTGCTGGTGCTTTTACACTTAACTGCTAAAACTTGAAAGTTTCAGAATTGATAAAAAATTGTAGTTGCTATGACTCCTTTTAGAACGATTATAACGGCTACCTGGAGCACACCGTGACGTTAACGTCATTTAACTAGATGTCATTTAATGTTATATTGGTGCTCTCTGTCGGATCATCTTCTACACTCTTTTGTCGTTTTTTAAACCGCGCATGCCACTTAAATATTACGTTTTTTTTTTCCAATTGTGGCTTTACCCTAACTTCAATAAACTTAAACGTTTCAGACTATGTTCTATGTTTACATTGAATTGTATCGCTGCGCCACGAGTTTCTACCACTTCCGAAACCAACATTTATTACCTTATTTTCCCCCGACATAATTATGTCTCACAGAAACTATCCGACCAACGTTGATTTTTGGGAGTGACATCAGAAAGTTGGCACATGACTTCAAATGGAGCCATCCATGACGTTGACGTGATTTCAGGTGATTTGAATCCGATAATTTTGATACTTGATCGTTTTTAAAAGCATAACAACAGCGATTTTACAGCTTGCTCTTGGGCAGCAAAACTTGCCCTTTTAGGGTGAAAATAAATAGATCTATATCTAAAATAAAATCAGATTGGTGACTTTTCACCTGGAAATTGATATTAAACCATGCTTACACAAACGAAAATCTGAAAACAATCGGACATCAAAAAGTTATCAAGAAATTCCAGGAACTTTTTGCTCAGCCTTCGTATATGTATTATCAACACATTGAAATTTTATACTTGCGTTCAGAATGAAAGACAGCTGAGGTTTGACAGCTTTTCGCTCGTCTTTGACTCGCTTCAGGAATTCCTTTGGTAAGTCCTTGTACAAAAATGAAAAGAAAAAAACAGAAATGTATCTCTCTGTCTTATTAGCTCGGTTCTGTTCGAAGAAAAAGTTGCGTTATTGTCATAGCCCTGTGGTCTTTTGCGTTGCCGTCGTCGTGCAAATAGGGACATTATATATATTATCTCTGTCATAACTGAAGATATTTTCTTCAAACTCGGACTGGTTGTTTACTATCAAAACAGAAACACAGACAATGCCAATCAAGTCATCATAAAACCATGGATCAATAAAATTCATTTTTCTAACAACCGACTGAATCAAGAGGTAGACTGGTCCTTTGACAAACAGAAAATTGACCAAAAGAAAAAAGATGTGGATTATATTTTCCACAGAATGTTTATAAGATGTAAGAAACTAGGTGATTAAATAACATTAAAATTTCGGCTTCTTTGGAGGGAATAAATGGTTAAGGGAGCATTACTTTAAAAAAAAGGGTTTGACCCAAATTTTTGGTAGGGTATAAAGTTGATTTTTTAAGTAAAATTAAAAGATGACTGTGTACTCATAGTAGGGAGAAACAAAAAAAAAACGTCATATTCTCCGAGGATTAGACCTGTCTGCTATGACACATCACTATCCTGTAAAGGATAATCAATAAAACGCGGTGCGTAATTAAAAAAAGAAAAACTGTCGCTGAAAAAGTAGCAGGCAGAAAATACATGTAAGATATTAAAAATAACTATGTGGAAAACTCAAGCCTACTTATCGCTCCAATTTTCCAGGAAATATGGTAATTTTACACGGGAAAGGTCATTTTTAAAAGATACAATTGTTAACTGAAAATCTTTACATACAATTTCTAAATATAGACATGGGGCAAACCGCGGTCTGTGCAACAGACTTTGACAAAACAAATTAACGTCCCCAACATGCTGGGCTTATACCGGGACTGTTTCTCAAGTGTATAGGGGCTGTGCTTATAAATGACTGGTGCCATGGTTACATGTACATGTCTGCTAGCAAACTATGGCTAGATGAATTTTATAAGGTAGCGTTTTATTGAGTAAAAGTATATTTTATATTCAAATTTACGGTTACGGTTTTGAAAAGTAGTCAGGTTCTGTGCCTAGAATTTCCAAATCAGATAGGTATGTACTGGTATTTGAAAAATGCCACCTAGCGGATGATAAGGAAAGAAAAATAATAAAAAAAAAAAAGATTGAAAATAATTTTAAAAAGATGGTAAAAAAGACTGTTGCATCATCTTGGTTTAGAACCCACAACCTTCAAAACCATAAATCTGGGACTATGCTATTTGAGCTCCCCGAGAAACTCTGATTTTTCGTGTTCAAACTGTACTTATGCCTTACTTGACTTTAAATAACGGTTGTCCCGTTGCTAAAGGAATGGGGAATTTTACAGAAACAAATAAAAGATAATGGGTAATACTTCGAGTTTTCTACATGTGATTCTATCTATATTTTGGTTTTAGTGCCCTCTCTGCATGCACATGACAATTATTAGACATTGTTAAGAGGAAACTCACAAAAGTTGCGACACAAAATCTAGTTTAATACTCCCTTGAATACTTTACCATAGAGCCTTCCACATTTCGTGACTTTGTTTCAAAATCGGTTGCTTCCGCCTGTAAAAGATAGCATATTATATATAAGGCTTGTAAGGAGATTGATTTTTGTTAAATTTTAGGGAAATTTTCCAAACGAAGCTAAAATATGTATCCGTTGTCCTAACATAAATCATTCATGAAATTGTTCCTTTTGAAAATCACTCGACTTTTTCTTAATGTAAGAATTCAATCAAACCGTCAGAGAGGACTACTGAAAACCATTCAATCCCAATACAGTTGTGAACCGAAAACTCAATTAACATCCTAAGTGCAGCGCAATGATTTCAAACAAGAGACACACTGTTTGCATAAGTTGTATTTTATGTTTCTTTTTCTAAGTGTTTTGATCAGGTTGTGCTTCCTTTTTTTTTTGTTCCCGCAAGCTTGATACCGACATGACAAATATTCACGGAATCCGCCCATAGAAGTTTTGATTCTTTTGCCCCGCCCGGGTGGTTCAGTGGTGAGCGTGTCGGACTCATGACCTGGTGGTTGTGAGTTCGATACCCGGTTGAGGCGAACTTTCTTTCCGGCGTATTTTCGCCTCTCACCTCTGCTGAAGCATGTGAGAAAAGTAGTCGGTGGCTTTGGAAAGAAAGTTGTGTTAGTACTGGTGTGAGAAAACCAGGAAACACATGTGCGTCACCGACCGCCATGATATGACCTTAGGTGTTAAAGTGGCGTTAAACCCCAATACAACCAACCAAAATTTGATTCTAAATATCCCGTACTACAGCCTTCCGTTTGTTGACTTTTCAGCTAATTTAAGGATAAGTCATAGAAAACTTATGTATGTATTTATAACAAGAGTGTTTGATAAATACGTACTTCAATCTTTACTAACAAAGTAACTTACAACAGGACTTGTCAGTATTTGCTGTATGAAAACGATTTGCCTTTGAGAGGCTCCCAGGCAACATTCGTAAACAATCTGTAAAATGAAGCAAAAAAGGAAAAGTAAAATGGTGTCACATCACTGTTTTTTTGTTACATTGAACATAGAGTGAAAATCACCATCTTTGACCCTCTGCTTTACCTTTTTTGGGCAAACCAGGTTAGGTTAACTACTGAATAAATGTCCAGAGGCCTACAAGTGAAGCTAAAAAAATGGTACCTTAACAGAGTGCTTTTTTTTTTCTCTCTATTTCAACTCAAACACAAGTACTCTTTAAGAATCATGGAAAATGGGCCGTTTCGGGTGCAGACCATATTCCCATTTATGGGTACAGGCACAAAATAGTGCCCCCAAATTAAAAAAACAAAAACAAAACTTGCACTCAGTTTCCACAAAAGTCATCAAATCACCACAAGAAACACATTTTAGACCTGTTCTTCCATTTTCTCCGATAGAATACTGCAGCACAAATCCTTGCCGCCAAATTTTCAAACGGGACTACTTTTGACTACTGCTACCCGGAAGGATTCCGAAGTGGTGCGACACCGGATGTGAACACGGCTGGCCAAGTCTGTAGTATTTTGGACGACATTTATGATACAGAAATAAAACAATTTGATGATTAAAAAATGGTTGTACAAAGAGTAATTACTTCTTCCAGTTGGCCCTGGGTTAGGTTCTATTCCACCTACAAACAATAAAGTGTTCAGACAATTCGTAAGTCCTAAAAGAGCTCTTCCTGACATTTATACGAGTAAACGTTGGTAACATATAACCTCAAGTTCATAAAGCAATAGAAAAAAATAATAAATAAACAAGTAAAAATGAACAAGGGCTAAGAGAAGGCGTTCCGAGAAAAGATCTATACCATCGCCCTTGCAGTCACTATTATGATTAGCATTACTTGCTGCAAACTTACTGACTGTAGAGGAATTATTCTTTTCGAAAGGTTATCTTTCTTGATTTGAAGTATGCCATTGATTTCTGAAGTCAATTCAGAGCAGTTTTCTTCAGGATCGATCAATAAAGGTACAACACCCATCTTGAGTCCATCTATAGATCTACTGGTTGGATTTGTAGTTTGAATCTTATATTATTGTACATGATATCAAAGTCCTTAACTTAAGAGTATTTTTATAAATATTTTCATTTTTGCATACAGTCGTAGACGCTCATTGAATCAGGTAAGCAATCGGATCGATTAATCAAGCCAGAGAGCCTTTTAAAGATTTCCATGACAACATAAAGGAGGGACGAGGGGTAAAACGAAACTCGACAGGTACTCTAAAATACATTAAACCGATGTCCCGTTGAAGAACAGTCCAACGCTAATGTTTTATAATTATATAATACGGTCTTGGAAAAGACAAGTTCTGGATGTACTCAGCACTCTTACAATGCAGAGACACAGTCAGGCCTAGCTTTGTGCTGCCACGCCAAGTGAACATAGTTATTGTGCAGAGGATAGTTTCGAGGCAAGCCAGGTGGTTTCAGACCAGGGTTACAGGTCTGGGATTGGAGTTCAGTTTTCGTGCTAGTTGGTGGTTCCACACATTAGACATGATGAGAGGACCTGAAATCAGACTTTGATGTTTGAAGTCAAGCAGGTAGGCATTTTTGATTCATAAGTGATTTTTACATAATTCAAAGATAGGAGGCTTTTTTAATTGGTTTGGAATCATTGTGTTAATCATCGTTTACAGTTTCAAATATTTTGTATCAAGTCAGTTTTTGCAAACAGAGCAAAATTAACCTATATCCTGCTGAGAAAAAGAAACAAAGAAAAAGAAAATTGTGAACTTTGAAGGCGATTGTAAAAACCAAAATATTGCTTTTTGAAAGGTATGTTTGGAGGAAATATATCTTATTATCGGACAGTGTCGATGCAAGATCAGACTGCACGTTCTGTGCAGTCTGATCTTGCATCAACGCTGTCCGCAAAAGGTCAGTGAGTCGCGCTTAGCAGCCTATGGGTAAATAGTTCCATTGTTTAACTTTCTTTGTTCCCGAACCAGCTATTGTGGTTTGATAGTGAAACCACCCGTAAAAACATTACACTTACTTTTAGAATATCCAGCAGGAGTTTGATTATTTTCCTTTCCGCACGGTCGTGCTCTAGCAGCAAGGTCATGGCGTCTGTGTATTCACTATCATACATCTCGCTCAATTGCTCGCTTAATTTCGTAGGACGATTTTCGTCACTGAGATCTGCCACGTTCGGGTTCCCATCTCGAAGTTTGGAAGATAATATCTCGCTCAGTCTATAGTAAATGAAATGTTATGCGGTGAACAAGTCAAAGGTAATAGTCATCTGTCGGAAAGAAGTGCACATGATATAGTAGTTAATAGCTGATCTACTTTAATTTTTATCAATGTGTGAGATACTCTATCTATACACTAAAACATCAGGCATAATGCCAATTACAAAACCAATCAGGAAAACGTTCTTAACTTATAATCTATTATTTAAGATCATATTAAATACATTGTGCTTTTTTACCCATGGCTTCCCCCCCCCCTTTTTAACCTTTAGGCTTTTTTATCTATGGCTTTTTAACCTTGACAGGTTATGGGTTATTTATCTAGATAGACTATGGCTTCTTTACCTAGACAGGTGACGGTTTTTTGCCTATGACTTTTTTACCTATGCCTTTTTTCCTAAATACGTTATAGCTTTTTCATAACCTATGGCTTTTTACATATGGCTTTTCAACCATTTGCCTTTTTTATTTATGACTATTTTACTTGTGGCTTTTTCATGTAGGTAGGGTATGATTTGTCAACTATGTTTTTTTCACCAATGGCCTTCGTATTTATGACTGTCTTACCAATGGTTTCTTTACTTATGCTATTTTCCCTTTGGCTTTCTTACTCATGACTTTTTTTTTTAAACTAGATTGGTTATGCATTTTTACCAGCAGTTTTTTTCATTACAAAATTTATGGCATTTTCATCTGTGGCTTTTTTACCTATGACCATGGTCGTTTTTACCTATGGTATTTTCTTTTAACCTTGATATGTTATAGCTTTTTTTTCTTTTTTATGGACTTTTTTGCATTTTTTATTAATGGCTTTTTTTACATGTGGCTTTTTTTTTACCTATGGCTTTTTACGTATGACTTTTCTTCATACATTCATTTTAAATCAAGTAAAAGAAATACAGCACCATATTCGAAATATGGGCTGTAGCGGAAGACACAGATAGGCTAGATCAGACTGCACTGGACTTGTAGTCTTATCTTGGATCTATATAGCCCGCTTGTGTGTTCCATTATAAAAGGTTAAAAAATTTTCTTGTGCATCAGGCTATGTCTTATCACCCGTTGAAAGAGGTCGAGTTACATTGAAAGAGTGAAGTCCACATGGTAAAGGAAACTTCCCGCTTAAATCTGTGGAACAATTTACTTTAACATGAGTCATGCTTCGTGCAGAAGGGGTTTAATACATCTGCAAAAAGTATCGATCCATGCTGGGTCGAAACTTATTGCTATTGGTAAAGTTTCTGTATGTCAAAGGACTATTTTACCCAGTGATTCAGTCGGTTGTCAGACAAAATGGATCAAAAGGATACATATATATTTGATTACATACATGGTTAGTATAATACGTAATGGAGATACATTAAATCCTCTTATACTAGTGTAACCGGACTGCTAGTTCTGAGCATTCATTTCTGCTACACTATAGCGCTGCTCATTTATATGGTTTCAGAGTCACATGGAGCGCATGCGGGAACTTAAAGGGATGCTTTCACTCTAGGCCATTCCAGAATTGCTTTGCGACCTGTTCTCCTGCAACATGTTTTATAAACAATGTTATATGACAATTAGCACTGTATCTCGTGAAGTATGTTGTCACCATTTGCACTGTGCCTCGTGAGGTATGTTGTGACCATTTGCAGTGTGTCTCGTGAGGTATGCTGTGACCATTCACACTGTGTCTCTTAAGGTACATGTATGTTGTGAACGTTTGCACTGTGTCTTGTGAGGTATGTTGTGACTGTTTGCACTGTGCCTCGTGAGGTATGTTGTGACCGTTTGCACTGTGTCTCGTGAGGTATGTTGTGACCGTTTGCACTGTGTCTCATTGAGTATGCTGTGACCATTCGCACTGTGTCTCGTGAGGTATGTTGTGACCATTCTCACTGTGTCTCGTGAGGTACATTGTATGTTGTTACCATTTGCACTGTGTCTTGTAGGTATGTCGTGACCACACTTTGTCTGGGGAGGTGTGTTGTTACCTCACTGTGTCTCTTGAGGTATGTTGTGACCGTTCGCACTGTATCTTGTGAGGTATCAGAGTCATTCCAAAAGTCACAATTGGTCGCAACTGAGCGCATTACAGTTTTGATTATGTTCAACATTCTGATTGACTCGATGGTATGCAAGGTGATGAGAGGTTTTATGATCAGATGAAGTTGACGATGATGATCATGGTGATAGAGAGGGGGTTGCAGGCAGAGGAAATAGTCTAGCTCGATGAAGCAGAAATCATTACCTAAAAAGCGCTTTGTTCTTCTCCTGAACTGCTTCGTCTCTTTGTTTCGTAAGAAGTTCAACAGCAGTATGATTACGATATTCTGTACCGTTATCCGCTTGCTTACGTCTTGAAGTAAATGGAAACTTTTGTTAGACTGGGCCCGATTTACCTACCATTATTAACCTTTAGGCTGCTAAGCGTGACTCACTGACCTTTTGCGGACAATGTAGATCCAAGATCAGACTGCACGGAACGTGCAGTCTGATCTTGGATCTACATTGTCCGATAAGGAGATACCTTCTTCCCCATAAAAAAAAAAACCTTGAAATAGCAAAACTTGGGTTTTTACTGTCTGCTTGAAAGTTTCATTTCACTCATATGGCAGGATAATTCAACATATTTAGACTTGATATCAGATTGGCTGAGATGATTTCTATCAGCGAGTCAAATGACTAGCCTTAAAGAGACATTTCTACAGCTAGAGAGTAAACAAACGCTGTTCAGAATTACGACCCCTAACTCATCGGGAAATATCGTGTAACATCGACGTTTTCGTTAAGGCTATTCGGCCAATCTCGGCAGCATTCGTCCTTTAACAGTAGAGTTAGGGGCCGTAGACCTTAAAACTTGACGGTGTTATAAATTATTCAGCTGTGTAAACATAGATAAAAAGTCAATATAAGGTGTTTGTGGTAAAGAAACTGTAAGGATTTGTCTTCTAATTAAACCGGAAACTGTGGTTATTATGTCTATGGATAGACTCCACAGAATGAAATACATTTTCTGTCTGTCGTAATCTGTGCAACCTCGCAACCATCAGGGGCAATATTTGGCATGAAGATACAAGAGTGATTATAGTTTCATAAAATAAAGAAAAACATGGTCAAAAAACTGGATGAAAACGAGTAAAGATAAAAGGAAATTCATGATTGAAACCAGACTGATATAACTCTTTAACAAACAGTCCTAAGTTTTCTGATGGAAGTTGCTTTAGAAAACATTGTGAGAAAAAGGAGAAAATGCTGTTAACCAGCATTTTCTCGTTTTTCCGTAATGACTTTTACTCTTTTAATGGCGATTCTATCTTTTGATACAGATATCATTTTTGGGTTTACAAATGCTTATAATTTGGTAGAGTCTAAATTTTCTTCGTCTTGGATAAAGTTGATACAGTATAGAAACACATTTGTCGTAAAAAGAGTTGACAAACGCTTACAGAAAAAAAAAATACAATACACGACAGAGACTGGGGGGGGGGGGGGGGGGGGCGGGGGGGGGGGAGAGAGAGAGAGAGAGAGAGAGAGAGAGAAGGACAAACTAGAGAAAGAGAGAGCGAGAGAAGACAGACTGACAAAAAAGAGAGACACACAGACAGACACACAGACAGACAGACAGAGCGACAGGCAGAGCGAGAGACAGACACACAGACAGACAGTTATTGTGAAAAAGTAAAATCTTTTGTTATTGAACTCGTCTGACCGACCTATTCCTGACGAGGTATTCTCTATGGCCCAGTGGTGACGATGTAGGACTTGTTACATGGATTTTCTCCTTTTTCCACAAGGTTTTCTACACTTTCACAGACAATTACCAGCATTTCATCTATATTTGATTTGTTGTCTGCAAATGCTTTCAGTTCCGACAAGTATATACATAATATTATGTTTTATTATATACTAGTAAATTTTCCTGGTCAAATACATGCGTTGAATCGGATGAAATAACACACACGACGGAAAAAAAATCCATACTCAGTGAAATATGGTGTAGTAACTTTCCTGGTGCTTATATTTACTTCTCGCTGCGGAAGAAAATTTTGATATCAAATTTTCTCACGCTGCTCAAAGTAAATACAAGCACCAGGAAAGTTACTACAACATAATATTCCTTTTATTATATACCTACAACTTTCAACGACAACATTATGCAATTATTGACATTTTATTCAAAAACAGCAAACAAAATGAGACAATTAATAGTGCGGATGGTAGTAACTCTGTTTTCATGAATGGCGGATTAATATTAAAGCGTAACATTTTGACCAATCAAGTCGCAACTCAGTGCATGCGTAGTCCGTGCGTGACATACGTCTTCATGCCATGTTTGCGTGTAGATACGGAATTTTTTTCTGTCGTGTGTGTTATTTCATCCGATTCAACGCATGTATTTGATCCAGGAAAATTTACTGGTATATAATAAAAAAAAAAAAGATTGTGTGGTAAATCACTTTCTCCTTTTTCCACAGGGTTTTCAAAAAGTTATTTCCTCAGGGTCGTTAAAATCTTGGGATACAGTGGTATAGGGTTACAACTGTCACTATATCAAATTCAAACTTACCTGTCTCTTTTGCGTATATAAATGTACACAAAATATCCTAAAACGATTAAGATGGCCATTGTCGTGATAAAGAATAAGTCTACCGGTACAGACTGCGTGTCTTGGGCCTGATGCTGACAGGTGCTAACTGTAATTTGGTAAGAAAAGATTTGAGTCATGCTCCGGCAAAAGGGGCCTTAATGCATCTCTGTGATGCATGATATCAAGCAAGTCATCACATAATTATGGATCCATAAAATCCATTTTATTCAAAGAACCAACTGAATCATGAGGTAGAATGATTCTTTGACGCGCAGAAAAATTTAAAGATACTGAAAAGTTTCGGCATGGGTCGATACTTTTCGCAGATGCATTAAGCCCCCTTTTCACAGAGCATAGCTAATATAATGCCTTAGTCCAGAACTTTTTCAAACGTTTGAAAGAAGACATTTTCACTGCGAAATAAATGAAGACATAATAGTATTAAGACATACTAACCACCAAAACCTTTATTTATGAACCCATTACTACGACAATACTACTTTGTATGCCCCTGTATTTTAAAGCTCTCTGTCTCAAAAACAATTAGCACTGCTCTATATGCTTCCAAGATTAATTAAAAATAATCTTCTTTCTATCGTGGTTTTTCTTTTATTCTAACATGAAACGTGAATTCGGCTCTATAAACACAGTGCAACGAAAGCTTGGTAAAATCTACGTCATTGGAGAGGTCATCAGACCTCTCCAATAGTGGTGAGTTTAAAAGGCAGACTGTCTCAGAAATTGCTGTCTAAATCCATTTTCTTTGCGAAATTATTCTGATACACAGTCTGTTTCGTCATAGTTTTATAAATAAACCGAAATCGAAAAACTGAAATAGGAAATAGACGTGGTTTGTTTTTATTTGACGGATTTCAAAAGAGATTTGTTCTATTTGATTGCAAACGTCCTCTCTCATAATTGTATTTTTTTAAATTAAGCTGAATAATCTAAACAAAAGGAAAAAAAAGAAGAATTTCGTTAAAAAAGAGAAAGAACACCGCGGGAAAAGATCACGCGACTTGGAAACGTGGGAAGAAGGTCACGTGACTGCCATGTACTGCATGAGAAGTTTCTACGCTGCGTTTTCATTGAATGTCCAACTTGTTTGTTTACATGTACCAAAATATATTGAAATTAATAGCCAATAAACTATTTGTAAACATTGATGCTGACCTCTCCTGGCTTCTTTTTTAAAGAAGCCAACTTGTTCTACATAGAGTGAAGTTATTCTGTATAAAGTAAGTCGCCTGTGGCTGTTCCATGTCTTCGCCCTGCGATATTTTATCAGTCACAAGTCGTAATTTTCCGATCCTTGACCAAAGAGGAAGGGAAATCCTCGAGGATTAACCGATATTAACTGTTTTAATAGAAATTGACAACGATGGATTTATTTGAAATGTTACCAATAAACATATGTAAATCAAGTGTCTTTTCAAGTTGAAGATCAGTTCAAAATTGACCGGCGTTGCATTAGAAATCGGATTTGGAGGGGGGTGGAGTAATATTCAGATCATTTGAAGCAACTATGACTCTAATGTTTGACAATACATTCGTTCTTCTTTGTCATTTGAAAGGGAGAAAATATAACAGTAAAAAGGTGCGGTTTTTTATGTTTTGTATGATGCCTATGGTTTTTATTGAAATTTTGATTCTTTTCATATTTACCGACTGGGTAGTGGGGTTTTGTTTTTGGTAAGTAATTGGAACAGCCGTGATCTATTCAATGAAATATAATCCGCATCCACGTTTTTACACTAGGTTTGAACTTGTTTTCTTTTGATCAAGAGTTTGTCATATTAGAATCGAAATAATCTTTCTATCGTGGTTTATCGTTCAATAAACCACGTTGTGAGTTATGAGGCGCAATGAATAAACCACTCGGGCTATCGCCGTCTTGGATTATTTATTGTGCCTCACAACTCACAACCGTTGTTTATTGAACGATAAACCACGATAGAAAGAAGAATATTTCTTAAATAAACCAAGTTGTGAGTTATAAGGCACACCCCTATCAATTGATAAAGAAAAACGAATGTCTCGTGCAACATTAGATTCCCATTCGCTTCAAATGCTCTGAATATTATCCTACCCACTCCCAATCCCATTTCCAATTCAACACCGTCCAATTTTGATGCTAATCTTCAATAGGAAAACATACTTGATTTAAACATGTATACTGGTAACATTTGAAATAGTTTTATCATTGTCAAAATTTATCAAAAACAGTAAATATCAGCAAATCCGAGTTTTTCTTTGAGTAGGGGACGACTTGTTCACTTCAAGTGACTTTCATTTTAAAATATCCGAGAGCGGACATATGAACAGCCGGCTTGCGCGACTTACATGTCATATTCGTTGTCTGCACATGTCATATCCTTCGAAGATTCGATCTGTCTGCTATGACACATCACTATCCTGTACAGGATAAATATTGATATACGCGGTGTGTAAACTAAAACTCGCCACTAATAAAGTAGCAATGGAGATAACGGCTATAATCAATACCTCTGTGGAAAAATCTAGCCCGTTTCTCGCTCCAAATTTCTTAAAAATCTGATTATTTGAAACGGAAAATAAGTTTTACAAATACCATTGATTTTACTGCACATCTTTGAATACAGCTTCTAGACTTTGGGAAAACCAGGATTCGTGCAGGGTTTTTCCACAGGCTGATCAACAAGAAGTGTCTGGGCTTATACCGAAGCAATTACTCAAGCCTTTAGGGGCTTTTTTTTTTTTAATGACTGGTGCATAGGTTACATGCTAGCTGACCATAGCTGAATGAGTCGCACCAGGTAGCGTTTTATTGAGTACACGTTTATTTCATTTTGATATTCGAAGTAACAGTTGTCGATTTAAAAAGTAGTCCGGTTCTGTACCCAGAATGCCCAAATCAGATAGGTCTGTATTTGAAAAATGCCACCTAGCGGGGGATAATGCTTACTATTGAATGACGTCGATTTTACCACGCATCCGTTGCGCTCTGTTTATACAGCCGAATTCACGTGTCATATTGGAATAGACATCTATTTATTGACCTTTGGCTAATTGCATCTTTAAGTACATGAGAAAACAAAAAAGTACCTTTGTGCAAAAAGGTGCAATCTGCATTTTTTATGTTTGGACATGAAAATTAAGTCGGTTTGATCTGAAAAATTAATAAACTGTATAGGTCTTGCAGATGTAATTATTCATATAGAAACACATATTTTGACCTGAACACCTAACTTTAGAAGTATTATAAACTTTAAATAATATTTTGGCAAATCTATGAAAAACAGTCATAACTGCATGACATAGACATAGATATAGACATACTTTATTTACGTATACATATGTGTCTTGTAATGAACGCTGTATGTATGAAAATTAAAATAGTACCTTTCTCCCTCAGAACTCTGGCAGAAATTTTGCATCTATTCAGCACCCTAACACAGCCTGCAAATACAGTACAGGAAAATAAAATGTGGTATGTGAAATAAGTATTTCTTTTTTATTTATTTAGCTCTTTACTTAACGACAAATTTTGTACTCGACCAAATTGAAAGCATATTTGCAGACGAAAAACTAACTCAGAGATGACTTCTGTCTTAGATAGGATATACAACATTGTGGGAAAAGAAAGAAGTGCTGGTCAAAGGTCAGGGTCACGGTAAGGTCAGATGTGTTTGTAAAAGTTGTATCCGCTCCTTAGTCAACGTTCATGTTCACTTATTCATGTTCACAACTTACAGGATACGTTTGTATTAAGTTCTGAGGTATCAGTCATGTCTCTTTAACACGTCTTGTCCCGTGCTGTACCTCTCTACACGCGAAAGGCAAGATAAGGTTCTCGTTTGGATTGTATAGAACAATATCAGGATGCACATTCTTTATTTGCTGCTTTTCTCTTCACTACTGCATGTAAACACCTATTTCATTTATAAAGGGAATCTAGTTTTTCAAGAGGCCAGCCTCTTGTTTGTTATCTCACGTTATCTCACAACCTTTCACCAAATTAAGTCAAACGAAAGCTTCTAATCAATATGCACTTTCCTGTGTTACATAAATTGCCAGAGTTCTGAAGTTCATTGATCGTGTATTTAAAACCATCTTCAACAATTACGACTTCGTAGGAGCAATAAGGAAACTTGCCCGTGTATACATGTATTACTTTCAAGATACTAAACCGCGTATATACACGTTTCCTGACCGTGCCAAGTATCCATGTTTATACATTTCACGTTTTCATGACCGTGACATGTACCCTTGTATATATGTGTTTCATGACATGTACCCTCTTATGTATTTGTTTCCTGACCGCGATATGTACCCTTGTATATAAACGTTTCCTGACCGTGACATATACCCGTGTATGTATGTGTTTCCTAGCCATGACATGTACCCTTGTATATACACGTTTCCTGACCATGAAATGTATCCTTGTATATACAGGTTTTTTACCGTGACATGTACCCTTGTATATTTATGTTTCCTGACCGTGACATGTACCTTCTTATATACACGCTTCCTGACCGTGAAATGTACCCATGTATATATGTTTTCCCTGGCCGTGATATGTACCCTTGTACATACACGTTTCTTGACCGTTGGTTACAAGTAATAGAAGTCTAAAAATGGCCCTCTCAAAACCGAAAGTAGCAACCTAGCTATATGTAAACGAGTTCATAGCCGGAACATTTACCTGTGTATTCAGGTGTTCCGTGCCAGAAACCTTCCTGTATATAGGTGTGCTCATAGGCCGAACACCTCTCCTTGTACCCACGTTAGTAACAAGCGAGCACTATTTGTGTAAAATGCCTACTTCAAAACCGAAAGTAGCAACCTATATGTAAACGTGTTTATATCTGGAACATTTACCTGTATATCCATGTGTTCCGTGCCAGAAACCTTCCTGTATATAGACGTGTTCCTAGGCTGATCACCTATCCTTGTATACATGTTAGTAACAGGTGAGCACTACAAAATTCGTAAAATGCCTACTTTAAAACTGTAAGTATGAGCTTAAAATACTCGTAAGTTAGATGGCATAAAGAAGTAAAACATGCGTTACCTGATAATAGTTTACTGTCATTCTCGTTGTGCACAGTATGTACAGACATTTTCTTGCATTGAATTTTAGATGCTTGAGATCCGTATTCCGTTTTGATGAGTCGACACGGAAGGTCCAAACTTCATTAAAGCTACTCGATAAGACCGTGACGACCGAGTCGTTTATTAAACCTTCTCCTGCTAAATAAATAAAATGAAACTTTACAGCCGATTGTAAAAACCCAAATTTTGCTATTTCAAAGGTAATTTTTTTGTGGGAAAAGATCTCCTTATCGGACAGTGTAGATCAAAGATCAGACTGCACGTTCTGTGCAGTCTGATTTGGATCTAAACTGTCCGCTAAAGGTCAGTGATTCGCGCTTAGCAGCGTAAAGGGTAATTTACTTCCTTTTTCGGCATGACTGAATAGCCTGGATTTTGATCTATCCTTTAGTATTGATATAGTCGAATGATAAAAAAGTTATTCGTATTTGTTAAAAACTGCGGGCATATTTATTCTGTGGGCCCCTGCAAGTCTGTTTGCGGGCACATTTATGAGACCAGTATACAACCGTTGCTACCGCTGGCGGATAAGGGGTCCTGCGTGGCTCAATGGTAAAGTGTGGGACTCGTAACCTGGAGGCCCCAGGTTAGAGCCGCACTGGATCCACTGGGTTTTTCGTGGGATAGTCCGTGGGCAAGACACTTCAGAGCCCTGGGCTAGTACTGCAAAAAACCCAGGAAAACATGAATATGTGAGATGTCGCTGTGATATTTCTAAAATAATGTTGAAAACGGCGTAAAACATCATTCAGTCAATTAGCTAACGGATATGCAGGGCGCTCATTCACATCTTAGTAAATGAGTATGATAGTAGGTAAATCTTTTCTTGTATTAATCGGTAATTTGATATTTTTTAAAGTGCTACCCTTAAACCCAGACATTAACCGGTTATCCTGCTAAATTAGTTAATTAAAACTTTCAAGTCGATAGAAAACAAAAACTAAATAATGTTATTTGAAACTTATAATTTGGAGAAAAATATCTCTTTATCGGACTGTGTAGATACAAGATCAGACTGCACGTTCTGTGCAGTCTGATCTTGATCTACACTGTCCGCAAAAGGTCTGTGAGTCGGGCTTAGTAGCCTAAGGGTCATTAGCTACTCGAGTTACTGTGTACAGGAATTTCGCTGTATGTAATTTTCATACATATCATCTTTAGCTACAACTACTCTTTTTCTAAAAATGATTTGGGTCAATATCTATTCTTGCAAAAAAAACAGATCGAATTTAAGATTTCACTTTACAACAACGGTAAAAATAATGAGGAAAAAAGAGGCAATGCTGGTTAGGTTACTTTTTCACTATAAGTCCTTATATTGAACCACGAAAGAGTTTCATTATTCATATTTTAGTACTTCTTACGCCGTCTACCTTTTTTGAAAAGACATATTTCTTGTTTGAGATATTTTTGTCGGTCTCACAGGAAAGTCGTTTGCAGGAAAATCTAAGACCGCACAAAAGCTTTGTAAATTCAGGAAAAACTCGGCTAGAGAAGTTTTTTTCGTCATTTACCAAAATCACACTACCCTATTAAGTGCCCATCAACACTTTAGTTACTTTTTCCGGTCAATGTGGATCAAGATCAGACTGCACAAAACGTGCAGTCTGATCTTTGATCGACCTTGTCCGCTTTGCTGAAACGATATATACGAAACCGGTTATTTTAGGTCTCTTTCCTACTCTTAAAAAGTCTATTGAATTTACCAGGCACTCTAAAAAAGTAGTAATAAGCAAGTCACGGGAAAACAGTATTTAAGGATAGGGCACCCTAATGGGATTGGTGTAACAACGCTGTTCATCTCCGAAAAACGTACAGATTAGGCTAAGACTCGGGTAATTCGTAATCGATCAGCCGATAGACACTGGTTCCCCGCATCGATTACAGAATACCCGAGTCTAAGCTGAATCCCTACGATTTTGGCGATGAAAGGCGATGTAACACGAATATAATTAGGGTGCCCTATCCTTAAACAAAAAACGTCCACATACGTTTTATTAACGGTGTAGAATATAAAGGATAATCAAATGGTTGTGCGTAATATTAAAAATCTGTCATTAGAATAGGGTGTGATGCGGTTGAAAAACGAATCCCAAGGGCGAAATTTTTAACCGTATCAAACCCCGTTCGAGTGACAAACTTTCAATATCACACACAATCAGTGGATTATTCTGTTTATTATATTCCTAATTCATCCTTTTTCATTTTTATAATTATCAAGAATGGTACAATATGAACAATATAAGGAAAAAAGTAGTTCCGGCAAACATTGTAAAACTATATCGTCAATGGTAATGATATCATAATTATCATGACTTATGGTGTTATTCACTGTGAAATTTCATTATTTCACCGATAGGAATATAATAAATATTCTTTATGGACATACCTAAACGAAAAGGAGCAGAAAAGAGAAGCAATGAGCACTGGAAAATGGAATACTTGAGACCTTTACCAAAAAAACTGATTCTATCTTTTCAAAAACAAGATTCATGATTTGAGTCACATTTAATTTGTCTTATACAAATGCCTTCATTTTGGACAGGTCTTAGACTTTTTGGTCCCGTAAAGCGTTAACGGTTTTTGACCACACATTTATACAGACCCGGGGTACCTTTCTTTTAAGGTGTACGGCCCCTAACTTTATATTAAAAGACGGAAGCTGCCGATATTGACCGAATAGTCTTTACGAAAACGTCGATGTTAAACGATATTTACCGATGAGTTAGTAAGTCTACGGCCCCTAACTCTCATATTAAAAGACGGAAGCTGCCGAGATGGCCGAATAGCCTCTATATTTGCGTACACGGTTTAGGTAAGCAAAAAAAATTGTGTAAATCTACGCAGTTTAGTGAAAGGTACCCCTGGTCATAAGACCGCGATATTATATTTATTAACACTTGGGCTGCTAAGCGCGACTCACTGATCTTTTGCGGACAGTGTAGATTAAGATCAGGCTGCACAGAACGTGATCTTTGATCTATACTGTCCGTTTAGGACACATATCCCCCAAAAAATTACCTTTGAAATAGTTAAATTTGGGTTTTCACTATCGCGACTCACTGACCTTTTGCGGACAGTGGAGATCAAGATCAGACTGCACAGAACGTGCAGTCTGATCTTTGATCTATATTATCCGTTAAGGACATATATCCCCCAAAAAATTTCCTTTGAAATAGCAAAATTTGGGTTTTTACTATCGGTTTAATTCTGACTGGCCCAAATTGAAAGTCTTTGCAGACGACAAATTGCAGGTGGACATAATTTGTCCTTGATAGCGTAGAAAACATTGGTTACCAGCATTTCCTCCTTTTTCCACAATAGCTCTCTTTGTCAGGGTCATTAGAAGTTGTCATCGTGTGGTAAGGGGTTAAAAGTTTCACTTAACTTATTTAGCAGAATAAGGGTTAAGAAATTATTGACGCCTGGACCCAGCTACATCCTGTCAAAAGCAACGTCTGTAGTTTATCTATTTTGATTATCTCCCTTGAAAAAGATGGTTCCCGACACCTAGATGTGTATTGATTGTATTAGAGTTTAACGCCGTTTCCAAGTCACTATCTACTTTTCTCACATGCATCAGAAGTGAGAAGGAAAAAATCGCCGGAAATAAAGTTCGCATCAAACGGGTATCAAACTCGCAACCACCAGGTCACCAGTCTGATACATTCGGCTCGCCTCGTGTGATGGAAGCCATCAAGTCCCTCGGCTGTATCTGGTAGCTTGATATGCACCTACACGGTACATTTCATCGCCGGAAATACGCCGGTTCACCGTTCTAAAAATTGTAAGGCTCCTCGTAAAAAGGAAAACTTGAGTTTCAATTTTCTGTCGAAATCTTTCTAACTATATTTCAGTTGACAAATTTCGAACATTCATTTTTTAACGTGGATTATCAATTGCGATTGACGTTTTCACCGACAGATAGATAGGTGTAAATAACGTCATCGAGGTTGTTTATGTCGTTGCGAAACGACTGACAGTGGCGCCGCCATGTATAAGATCACGTGATTGGCATTTCAAATGGAAACGACCGTTATACAGACGAGCTTAGATGTAGGTACGGAATCGGCCGAGTTGTGACGAGTGCAGTCGGAAACGCTAACTACTGAGCTTCCCGGCTGGCACCTCGATCTGTACTTGTCGGTAGAAAATTCTATGGGGCGCTAGAGAGAAGGTGACCCTTTACCACACAATCCCAAATTATACAAGAAAGCCTTTGAAAACATTGTGGAAAAAGGAGAAAATGCTGATACCCAAACTCGATACATTTCCCTCAATATCTCCAACCCTATCAAAGACAAAAAAAGTCATTATTTCAACTACATTCATTTATCACCTTAGCACACGACAAAAATGTAGAATTGGCCAAATTAAAAGATTTGCAGACAGCATCGTTCATGTCCTTGATATGATGGAATTCGTTTTTATTGGGGTAAAAAAAAATAGGGAAAAAGGAAAAAAAAAAAAAAAAAATACCGGCTGCCAGCATTTTCTCCTTTTCCAACAAAGTTTTCAAAAAACTTCTTTTTCAGGGTCAGTGAAACTCGGGTTTGTGTCGTAAAGGGTTATAGTAGAAGTAAATCTTTTTTTTTTTCTTAATTTTCTCTTTCTGTATTGTTTTTAGTAAATTAGCTTTTGCTTCATTTTCGACAAATGTAATAACAAATTAATAAAGGATGATCATATTTGCCTTTTTTATCGTGTTGAACTGATATAACTGTTGGTTCGTTTCACAGCATTGTTATGTCCCGTCTACACTAGCAAAAATTTGTTTTCAAACACGACGAAACACCGTGTTTGCTGTTGCTTGCAAACAAAAGTTTACTAGTGTAGACCAGTCAGCACACACAAGCAGACATCACCAAACAGTATTTGGTGATGTTTGGACATGTTCATTTTTGTTTGCTCGGTTTGCAAGCATTCGGTGGTTTTTGAATGTACTGACCAGGCAGAAGCTGTTTTGATATCATGTAAGGAATGCATCGCGTGATTTTCAAACACCACCAAACATTGTATGCCATTGTTTGTTGTAAATTAGACAAGCTATGGACAAACAGGAACAAACATCACGAAAACAAAAGTTCGGCGATGTTTGCAAACAAATGTTTGCTAGTGTAGACGGGCCTTTTGGGTTCATTAATTATCCACTTGTTGAGAATATTTCAAAAACGTCAATGTCATCTTGCAGTTACTTTTCTGGTGCTTGTGCTTGCTTCGAGCTGCGTCAGAACATTTGACAAGAGATAAAGGCATTTTCAACGCGGAAAAGAAACCAACCGACTGCTTGATAGCTTAGTGGGTAGAATCGCCGACTTCCGTTTTGAAGGTCCTGTGTCCGAGTCCAATCGACGCCAATTTCATTTTTCAACATCTTTTTGTTTTTCCCCAAATAAGGGTAAGTAGTCACGTCCTTTACATTTTTCCTAAAAGATGTCAGCTTTGTCTAATAATAAAAAAAAAAACCCAGATATGAGGCAAAATCTGGCCTAATGCCCTTTCAACTTATTTTCTTCGACAAATGTAGGCTACATGTAGATGATAAAGATAACTGGTATTTATCTGTTCATATCTATATATTTTATAACCTCCTATTGGATTGTAGTAAATCAGTTTTAAGTCCCATAAGTCCCTAGAAAGTGTTTGCAGGCGTCTTCCCTTTTTGCTTTGATCGTGGTCTGAATGTGTGTTCAAGGCTCTGGATTTGTCTGACCTTAATCTTTTTTTTCTCACCCTTGCAAGGATTTCAAAATCACCGGGCACACACACACGAAAAATATGCTCCTTGATGACAAGAAGTGGCTTGTGAAATACATGAACTCATTTGTGTTGGTTGATAATCCAAGCCAAACTTTGAGGTGCGTGCGTCCCAAATGGTGTGGGCCAGAAGGTTTACATTTAGAGATGAATTGCAAAAAAAATGCAAACATTTTCTCCTCTATGAATATAATACAGAACAGAACAGAACATAATTTTATTGCTATAAGTAATTAACAATACTTTTAGCAAACATAAATGAAAAATAAAGTCGTGAAAGATTAACAGCGAGAAACTATTTTGTACATAAAAATACGTGCAATGTGAAATATTTACTCATAGAGACCGATAGTAAAACATAATTAACAGTGATAGAGTAAGACCTTGTCCAAGCCAATAGTTGCATACTTATGCATGTAATAATGATAATAAATAATAATAATAATTAGCTCAGTGGTTATGGTGGTGGTCGTTTAAACCTCGATAAACGAGGATATTTGCCCGCACGGGTTCGAATCCCGCCAGATGCGGTTTGTATTTGAGCTATGCATTTGTTACGAACTTTCATGTTCGTCAGATGGGAGCTCGTCCGGGGTGTTAAGAAATCCTAG
The DNA here is from genome assembly GCA_946811185.2 of Hippopus hippopus. Classification (NCBI taxonomy): domain Eukaryota; kingdom Metazoa; phylum Mollusca; class Bivalvia; order Cardiida; family Cardiidae; genus Hippopus; species Hippopus hippopus. The sequence goes on from OX328100.1 coordinate 66,212,976, forward strand.
TCAAAAAGAAGATTTCATGTATCTTCTTGATGTATTATACCAAGCAAGTCATCACATAATTATGAAGCTCTAAAATCTAGTGTGCAACACAACTGACTAAATCAAGAGGTGGAATGTTCTTCACACAGAATTGACGAAAAGCAAAAAGTTTCGACCCAGCAGGTCAGGCTGCGCGGACTGCGCAGGCTTGCCTGAGTTGATACTTTTTGCAAATGAAAACTTATTTTTACAGAGCGTGACTCGTATTTATAATCTAGCGTCACATGGAACAGTTTTCACAAGGCGAACGATCAGTGTCACACTGGATGATCTTATGATAAAAATCTTCATGTTGTATTGGACAGTATTAGTTGTACGGTCAGGTGGCAGGGACTTGGAAACTTGTTCACGGCTGTGGAGAATAATGTCGCCACCTCGCCTTCGGCTCGGGGCGACATTATTCTCCACAGCCGTGAACAAGTTTCCAAGTCCCCTGCCACCTGACCGTACAACGAATTTATTATACTGCAAAGTTTTACCATTCCAACGTGTGTTAAGCGAAATTAACCTGTTTTTTTTTTTTCAAAAACTGAGTACGCTGACGGAGTAGAATTTCCCTTCTGAGTGCCCCAATTCAATAAAAAATGACGTCACTGGGGACTGACGTCACTGAAACCTTGGAAAAACGTGCAGTTTGGTGGATAATCTTGATGTTAATCTTGATAGACGCCGCCATTTTCGATGTTGTGTTGAAAGTGTAGTCATGTATACGGGGCTCCCGAAAGGGAAACTGCTTGTACGTTGGTTTTGCCACTGTACATGATATATATGTTCGGGGCATATTATCCAATCAGATAACAAGAAATTTCTTTGCAGTATAATAGTTATTTATTGCACCGTTTATTAGTACACGGCAGTTAGATCGGTTCTGTTCTCTAGGTCGTAGTGGGAAATTTGATCCTAAAACTTATATACCGATTTAATCATTCAGTTGGACTTTTGCGAGTCATTAACTCTCCAACTGTCATGTTTTCTAAAGAAATGGAGTGTTCAGTGAGAAAGATATATACATGAACATAATCTACTTCTTTGTCCGAGTGTCATCTTAACTTCCTCCTGTTACGGCTGGTCATGTCAGTGAGAAATGCAAAAAAGATATGTATACATAATAGGATCTTTTTCTTAGTCCGAGAGGGATCTTAATTTATCACATAGCTCCCCATGTTTTTAATGTAATACTGCCATTACAAATTTTCTTGTCTTACACACATTTGAGACAAGAAAATAGTGCCATATTTGGTCAAAGTTCTGTAATTATACACCTCATTTCTAAAACATAGCTATTTAAATTTCCGGTGTGAAATTAACTTTCCAAACTGATGATCGTGACAAGACTACAAATTTTAGCATCTTAAAATGTGTGAAAAAGCATTATATTCAAGTTTCTTTGGATCTATTTTCTTGTATGTGATGTAAACATCTGTCCAAGAAACAAGTAGGCCTCATGTGAATTTCAATACACATGTGCAGATTTTGTTTTAACAATCATGAACTATAATTCTTGTGATACAATTATGTGACAAAAAGAATCTGACATTAGATGGTTTCTGATGTAAGGATTTATCGAACTCATCAACCAAAAAATGTTATTAATCTCGCCAAGGACTCGCTTGATAACATTTTTTGTAGACTCGTTTTATAAAATGTTATCTCAAACACAAGCTCATACTTCATACCATATATTTTTGCTCTTATCGTATTTTATCAGTTGAATTAAATGTTCTTATTTAAATTGTGCCACTCCCTTAGCCATGATTGGACCACCCTTGTATTGATACAGCGATGGCCAAACATGAAAATCTAATTCAGGTCCGGATCTAGTGTAGGCTCTAAGATTTTTGAGTCGGTCTTCATTGAATTCAAGGAACATTGGCGGGTCTTGAACTGTCATCCGCCACACCAGCTCGGCGCAGTTACTGATGTAGGTTGTCAGCGGTGTTCTGTCTAGATAATGAAAGTCGTTGTATTGTATCTTGATTCGGAGCATCACTTGCTGCAAGGCAGACAAAGAATAATCATCAACAGATTATTTACAGGAAGCCTTTCTAATTTGACTTGCACTCTAGGTGGATTTGAACATCATCAGACAATTTTAGTTTAAGGAATGACTGCCCTGGAAGCTACTTACTATGACTGTATGGTCTAAATGTAAAAAAAAGGCAATGTTCTGTGAAAAGGGGGCTTAATGCAACTGGGGGTAAAAAAGTATCTACCCATATTGGCCTGTGAAGTCCGTGTTGGCTGACATGGGTTCAAACTGTTGACTTCTTGTAATTTTCTGCCCAGCCTAGACCAGTCTTCCTCTAGATACAGTAAGTCATTCAACTAAACGGATTTTGTTGAACCATAATTATGTGATAACTTACAACACAGAGATGCATTAACCCCCCTTTTGCAAAAACATGGCTAAAAACTGATAGCAATGGCTTATGTAAAATATAAAAAGGCCGTGTGCAAGTATGAGAGGTTCAAATGAGCGTTAGTTCTGACAACAGTACTATGGTACATACAAACGAGGTATTTATAACATCCCGTTACCGGAACTGAGAACCTGTTTTCTTTATTTCTGTTTAAGTAGAAAATAAAAGAAAATACAAATTATCAAACCATATCCTCTTTTTTTTCATAAAAAGTAGTTTAGAAAAAGGAAATTTAAAGGCAACTTTATTATGACAACAACACATTGTATCGGCTAATATTCCGCTAAGAATAAGCTGTGTCTATTTTTACACATCATACATCGTCTTCTCTAGTTGGAAAACAGACATACACACCATTTTTGCTTGCGAAGCCACAAAATTAGATTTAAAGACATTTAAATTGTATTAAATTTAAAAGTACCAAAACTTACATTCAAAATTGAAGACAGATCAGGTTTGATCGCTTTTCGCTCGTCTTTAAATCTCTTCAAGATTTCCTTTGATAACACCTGGAAAAAATAAGTCAAAACACAAGAAATTTTGTTTCTTCCTCTACATCGTCAAATTTGGTGTTTTCGAAATATATACAGTTACGAATGAAAGAGTAGTTAGGTTTATAATAAAAGTCGTGCCATGGTACATGTATAATACCTATCAACTGTGTTGAAAAGCCTCTGATTACATGTAATCTGTTTTCTTCCGAGTTTTCCATGAACAAATCAAACAAACGCTTTGTATAATTATGATTGTATCGTATGTTATTCCGAAATATGCCGTACCTTCTGTAAATTGGTTCTTTTGATCATTATGTAAGTTTGAAATAAAAAGCTTATGTCTTACATAGAGATTTGATTATACTACCTACTTCTGCAAGTAAGTACTGGTTAACACAAAAAATGCTGACAATATTAGCATTCTCAAGACTCGTAAAGAAAACAAAATGAACCATGCAATACCCATGATGGAAGTAAACTATGGATTTTAATATCATTTGCGAACATTTTCCTGGAAAATTCATCAAATATCTTCGTCTTAACTTACACCAAACTACTATAAACAATTAGTTGATAGTTATAGATATTTAAAGAAATGACACTCTTGAAACCGTAGGGAATTACACAAAACTTTTTAACGTAATGAAATGCCAAATACCTGTACTTACTCATCGATTCGCGACAGAAAGCTAGCCGTAGTTCTCACAAGTAGGTCATCGGATAATTATCTAGAACATGATATATCTCGATCTAAATTATACAACTAAATACTTGATAATATCCAGAAAAATAATCATTGCTGTGCAACAGTCCTGATACATGTAGTTTCAAAGATTACCCAAAGTTTGGGTATAATATGATACATTCCTAGACTACTGTCTCCAGCAAAATACTGCCACACTATGAAGAAAAATAACATATATGTAATACCGGGCGAGTTTGTCCATCGCTTGTGTCCACATCAGGTAATACAGTCTGAAAGAAGAATACGAATATATATATATGTGTGTGTGTGTGTGTGTGTGTGTGTGTGTGTGTGTGTGTGTGCGCGCAATGCTCTGAGAAAAGGTGGTTTACTGCGTTTGCAAAAAGTATCGACCAGTTCAGCCAGCGTGGTCTGCGCATTCTGGATGGAAACCTTTTGCTATTGGTCAATTTTCTGCTTGTCAAAAAGACCATTACACATCATAATTCAGTTGGTTATTTCACAAAATTGTTTTCATGGATCAAGAATTATGTGATAATTTGCACTATATAATGGATCACTGAGATGCATTATACCCCATTTTGCCAAACTGCAGCCGTATTATATCTTTGATGAATACTTTATGCAATGTATATTTTCATGATCAAATACATGACTTAAAAACGAGCCGGCTGTAAACGGCAACATCGCCGCTAGCCGGGCCCCTAAACGCATAGAAAAGACTAAAATTACGTTTTGACAAAAATTCTTCGGTCCTAAAACATATCCTCAATCATACGGTACAATAATTTAGAACAAATGAGGTAGGAAGTAACATGCATAGCTCATATCTGTTATCACTCATCATAGCTAAGACGTTAACCAAGAGTTTTTGGGGGCGCCACAACTAAAGATAATAAAAAAAATCTTCTTCCGACATAAATATAAAACTACCGATAATTTGGGTAGCAGAGGTTGCTAAATATAAATTAAAATGGTGTATCTTCTTATCCCAGATTTACCCAGCCTTACTCATTTACAAAAATTTTAGACAAAACGTACTGATTAGCTTATTCCGACCATGTGTCACCCATTAATCACAACAGAAATTTCCTCTATCGTGATCAAATTACATTATCACTATTGTTATCGTGAACTTAACGAAGGTAACTGCTTCTTCACCATTGGTTTCGATGATGGTTATGTGGGAAAGCAGCCAGTGGCTTGGAAAGAAAATTGTGCGGAGTACTGGTAAAAGAGTCTCCAGGAAAGCATGGATAGGTGCACTGGCCGCCGCGATATAACTGAAATAATGTTGAAAACGGCGTTAAACACCATACAATCAATCAATCAATCGTCACTATTGGAAATATTCTCAAGATGTGTGCCCCTTAGATAGGTAAAACCCAAGATAAAAGAATGTGTACTTGTAGATAAATTACATACATATATAGACCAATACCAAAAAATGTACTCTCTTGATCTCTAATGTTATCAAAATTTATCCGACAGTACATCTTCAACAAGGTACGAAAGCTCTTGGAGCCAGACGGTCACGTTTGATAGATACTACCAATGTTATAAAAAATGATAGAGATTATTGAAAACACGTGTTTTTTTTTTCAATTTGAAAACAACCACTGCCTCAAGACAAAAGGAGCCACAATCGGCTCTAGACAATAATTGTGCCTGTTTATGAATGAGGAGGTTTGTTGAACAAAGTACGCAAGCGCCGAAAACACTGCTCTTCAACACATGTTCCATTGACCACAGACCTTGCCTGTCGAAGCAAGGGGAACAAGACAGTTCCCCGACAAGACAGTTCCCCGACACAAGTTTTCGAGACAGTTCCCCGACAGATTTGGAGACACTTCCCCGACACTTTTGAAGAAAATTCCCCGACGCTTTTGTTTCATGTCAAACGACAAAATAAATCTTATCATGGATAATAAATGTTTGATGATGGATAAATGATCGTTTGTGATTGATTGAAGTATTTGTACATGTGATTGGCGAGTACATTTGGTCACCGTGGTAACGTCTATAACCTTAGTTCGCCGGAACAGTTTGACGGCCTTTCGTCACAAAATATCAAACAATATCGAAATACACTACATTCTCCCAAATGATATATATATCTACAATATACATGTATGTAAAATTGTCCGAGTGTACAAGATAAACAGAAAAGGTATTTCACTCGGGTAACCCCCCCCCCCCCGCCCTCTCTACTGTATTTCTATAAAACATAAATGAATACACATAGCTAAAATACAAATTATCCAAAGACTTTAAAAAATCAAATCTAAATAATCTTGAATCATATCCTTTTATCAACTCTGATGCTAGCTAAAAGTCTTCTTAAATTTCTAATATTTTCATGACAGTCGTGATTCAATTTGAATGCACCCATGAGAGAATAACTACCTCTCATTCTATAAAGAAATCTTCTTCACAAGGTACAAATGATTCGATCACAACATCAATTATCCACGAATATTTCTAATTTCTAATAATTATCAATCATAATTGTGTATTATACAGTATAAAAGGTTATTTGACATGAAACAAAAGTGTCGGGGAACTGTCTTCAAAAGTGTAGGGGAACCGACTCCAAATCTGCAGGGGAACTGTCTCGAAAAGTTGTGTCGGGGAACTGTGTTGTCGGGGAACTGTCTTGATACCGAAGCAAGATGGCATTATATGCTTTAACCACATACACAAGCTATGTCCATAAATCATCAAGCCCGAACTTAGGCTACGTAATCATCGAAATTAATTTCTTGACAACAAAGTGAGATGACATATTTATATTGACCTATACACCAAACCTACTGGTAAACGACTTAATACAAAATCATGTCACCCACTTTCCACAGGGAAAGTACTAGCCCATTTGTTTATTGCTACTACGATTGAGAGGCAATTGTGTAAGAAAAGTGAATCACCGAAAAATCAGACATCATTTAAATGTCCAATTTAAAAGAAAAAAAACAAATTGCAATACACTTCCAGAGAATTGACACGATAAATAGAGGCAATCTACTAAAGTAAACCAATGAAAACGAAAGAAAAAAGCTCCACAGTACCAATGGTGAACTGACATATTGAACTGTATTGCCAGATGTCTTAATGATGACAATGAAACGTACCAAAGTACTCCACAGTTCTCACCGGATGAAGCTATTTTTTTGTAGGGATGGGAACGAGTACTCGATTAATGGAGTACTCGATCAGACGTCCGATTATCGATTAGTAATATCTGTAACCGAATACTCGTGAAAAAAAATCGACTTCCGGACTTCTCGATTCAAAATAGCTTAAAATTTAAGCTTAAGAGAGTAATAAAGATGACAAGGGTGATGTGAAGGGTCAATTATCTGTAACACCTTACCATCAAACGACCCCTTGATCCGCCATATGCAATTAGCAATGTGGTGTCAACCAAAATCGGGAGTTTTTACACCAACACCTGTCACTGTATAGGCATTTTAATTTTACGCTTGCGGTATTTACATGCTTATCAACTTGTTTAAATAGACAATTAAAAATTAAAGATGGCCATAAGTCGTTGCTGATCATTTCAGATGCTAAATATGACCTTGATTTTGATAACGTATATTTTACAGTGCGTGTAAATATTACGGGCACCTGTTGCTAGGTAAAGAAAACGATTTACATTCACAATTAACCCTTAGGCTGCTAAGAGCGAACTTTTTCAGGCTGTGTAGGTGATCAAACTGCACAGAAAGTGCAGTCTGATCTTAGATCTACAGTGTCCGATAAAAAGATATTTATCCTGCCAAAGATGTCTTTGAAATGGCAAAATTTCGGTTTACTATTAGCTTGAAAGTTGCATTTCACTTATTTACCAGGTTAAGATAACAATTGACTAAATGAACCAGACTTTTTTTTTTCGCGCATGTTCCAGTCATTTCCCATTTCTATTTCAATTTTTTAAAACGTGTATATTGTCCAACTCCCTATTTGGTATCTAGCCTATTGATGTTTATTGATAACACTAGGCCTATACCTCGGAATGGTGACTTGAAAACATTCCGTTAAAAGTCGACATATCCTTTCGAGTACTCGAGTACTCGATCGAAAGAGCGACCGATTACTCCATTAATAAAATTAGTAATTGATCCCATCCCTATTTTTTTGTAATCCAAGACTGATGTATTACAGGGCAGATAGTTGTTCAGCCTGTAATTTGATTTTGTGTGCATGAATCACACGCCATTATACTATAATCAGAAACATTTTGCAGATTCATAATTCTCGGCTTTTTGTTACTTTATATGCCCTGTATTTTAGATCGCTAGATGATCTATGGACACCCAAAATGCTACTGTTCTGTAAACACTATTATCTTCCCATTGCCTGCCATTTACTTTTGAGACAACCAAAGCCATAGTCTTTTTGGATTATATATATATTTAAGATTGCAAGTGACCATCGTTGAAAGTAAAAAGAGGATTTTATCTGAAAGCCTACATGTGGTCTTAATATACTGTTGATGGAAGCTTTATGAGATACTCTAGACACTGGTCACAAGTAATTCTAACCCTGCTAAGCGCAACTCAGACATTTTGACTTATTAAACAAAGTTAAGGGTGAATTCACAAAATGAGATACTTACTGCCGGAAGTCTCACGAGTTGATTTATGAGGGCTAGTTGTCTCTCAGAGGCTTCAGCGCATGATTCATACACAACCTGTTAAAATAAATTAAAATTTAAGACATACTCTGGAAAAGGGGGGTTTAATGCATCTTCGTCATGCTTTAAATATCCAGTAAGTCATTGTATAATTATGGATCCATTAAATCCATTTAGTCTTTACTTCGAATGGATCTGGAGGTTGAATGATCTTTTACAATGCAAAAATTCAACAAACAGCCAAAGGTTTCAACCAATACCAGCCTGCTCGGACTGCGCAGACTGACATGGGTCGACACTTTTGCAGATGAAAATGGCTTATTTACTGACTGAAAATATTCAGTTAACATATAATTATACTAGCGTTATCTAAACACTCTGAACTAAACGATAAAGCACTTAGTTTAACGTAAGAAGTCTAGTCTTTTATCGTCCAAAAGCAGACAATAAATTTCTGTTCAACCGATGCAGGTTGATGTTATTGAAATTCAATGCAGTATCTGATCAGGTAAATAAAATTTGTTGCTTATATTTCTCTGTTTTTTGTCAATGCCACAAATAAAAGTGCTGTAAATAATTGCCTTGTTCTGGATGATTTATTCATTTTTACACTCAACCATTAGTCTTAATGTGCGATTATCTTATCGTATCATATAGATAACGAAACAATTCTTTACCAGCAGACAATACATGTAATTTCGATTGACCAAATTGAAAGCATTTCCAGACGACAATGTAAATGTTGCATGAATTCGGAAATTTCTCCTTGAAAGGATAGAAAACATAGTGGGAAAAGGAGAAAATGCTGGTTATCAGCATTTTCCCCATTTCCCACAATGTGTTCAAAAGTCCTTTTCCTCTGATCGTTAAAACTCCGGACTGTGTGGTAAAGACTTAATAGTCTAGTGGCACCATGGTTTCATGTTTTGTATAAGCGAATGATACACTGTCACAGACAACCTCTTTGTATTTGCTAGGGGTAGTAGAAAAATAAACAATCAAAACACTATTGTACCGTGGTTCTTGGATTTTCATGCTTGCTTTATTTGGGTCATTCAACATATAGTCATGACACCATTTCAACTGATGTCATACAATACTGTTTTTTCAAAATAATAGCGATGAAGGTCATCCAAGATGGCGGCGGTCAAGGTTGAGTCTCATCAGTAAGAAGGACAGCTTGTGTTCACAGACTACTACTTAAATAAACCCACATTTTCATGCTGTAAAACATGCCAAGTTGCTCTTACTTACTTGTGGTGTCCGTGGTCGTGAGACCTGGTAAGGTTCTGAGTTCGATTCCCGGAAGCGGGTGTCAACTTTGGGACCCTTTTTAGCCCACACATCCGGCGCGAGTACTGGTATGGTTTCCGGGAAACAAAATCGGGAGAGATTAGTATAATTTGGAAGAACTTGTTTCTCAGTCGGTGTAAAATAAATGTTTCAACTTACTCTCAAAATATCCAACAAAAGCCTGATTACTTCCCTTTCAGAAATGTGGTTATCAAGTAACAAGCTCACTACGTCTGTGTATTCGTTATCGTACAGCTCGAGTAATTTCTCACTTAGTTTAGTGGGACGATTTTCGTCACTTAAATCTGTTATGTTGGGATTCCCGTCAAGAAGGTTGACAGACATTATTTCGCTTAATCTGTTTTATAAAAGTGAAAATCGACAACAGTATTAGCGATAATAGAAACAAAGGATGGTAAAGAAGTGTATACTTCAACGTCGATATTGCGGCACTTAGATATTGCTAAACAAAATTGGCCTGTCACTCATTTACTTTTGTCAATACTCGGTGAATTTCGTGATTTATACTAAAACCTTTATCGTACAATTTCATACTTTTTTTTTTTCAAAGTACCCCGCAAAAATTCACTGAATATTGACCAAAGTAAATGAGTGATAGAGTAATACTAAAATAAATTTTAAAGAAATAATGATAATTAAATAATAACCCAAGCCAGATTCTAACCTGTGACCCTAGAATCGAGTTCCAACCACTTTCCCAGAGTAGCTATTTATCTGTACCGTTAGAGAGGCGTAATTTTTGTAAATTATGATTTGAAAATACATATTTATCATAGGCGTAGCCAGGATTAAATATTTATACGCACAATGAGGTACGAGGCGTTGATGGGGAAGGATGGCATTTATTGTAAAGCATTGAGAAATTTCCTAGTCATCAGTGCATCCATTTAACCCATCTATTTATTTTGAAAAGGCTCTCAGATCTAGAGAAAAATCATTACATGTATACAACTTTGTGATTTATAACTTTGGTTGCGCAGTTCTTATACGCAAGTGCATATTGTGCGTAATGGGCGGTACGCCCTTGTTTAGAAAGTTCGAACTGACAACTTATGAGGGCCAAAAGGAATATAAATGAGGGACAGGTTAATTCTGTTAAGTAGTGCACACACAAAAACGTTCAAAACAAGAACACAGAGCTGTTATTATGAATTTCGTAATTATTATATGGCTTGCAACATGGGAAAAGGGGCAGTCGGACATATGCGTAAAGTATCGTTTCGGATCAGCCTGCGCAGTCAGCGCAGGCTAATCCGAAAAGACACTTTCCGTTTTTATGTAAATTTCTGTATTGCGCATGTCTACTTTTGCATAAAATCTAATGTAGTCGTAAAGTGCCGTCTCGGATTAGCCTGCATGGAGTGCGCAGACTGATCCGAGACGACAGTTTACGCAAATGTCCGAATGCCCGTTTTTGCGTGTTGCAGGCCATATTATAGAAATGTAACTTATTGTTTATAAGATCTAGTTACGTTTTATTTTACATTTTCTGGGTTCACCTTTTTACAACGTGACAAACTGTCGCGATTATACAGTATAACTTTAAAGACAGTAATAAGTCACTTTCAATGTTCTGGTGGAGAAACCCACTATTATTATAACCAGCAACAATATGCAGGTGCGTAATATAAAACAAGAGGGCCATGATGGCCCTGGATCGCTCACCTGAGTCAATAGACGAAATTTCACTCCACGTGCAAAATTAAATTTCTGACCAATTGTCAGGTCAATTGAGCTTAAAATGTGGCATCTAGAGCATCACAAGAAATTTGGGTAAGTTGACCTAGTGACCTACTTTATCACCATACGTGACCAAATTTAGAAATCATCAAAATATTTATCAAGACAAACATTCTGAACAGTTTTCAAGTCAATTGAGAAATAAATATGGCCTCTACAGTGCCCTAAAGCTATTTCTTTAATTTGTCCGACCTAGTTTATGATCCAAGAAGACCCAATTTCAAACTCATCCAATATTTCATAAAGACAAACATTCTGACCAATTTTCAAGTCAACTGAGCAAGAAATGTGGCCTCTAGAGTGCCCTAAAGGTATTTCTTTAATTTGACCTAGTGACCTAGTTTATGATCCCAGTTGACCCAAATACAGATTCATGTGAGATTTTATCAATACAAACATTCTGACCAATTTTCAAGTCAATTGAGCAAAAAATGTGGCCTCTAGAGTGCCCTAAATGTATTTCTTTAATTTGACCCAGTGACCTAGTTTATGATCCCAGATGACCCAAATCCAAACTCATCCGAGATTTTATCAAGACAAACATTCTGACCAATTTTCAAGTCAATTGGGCAATAAATGTAGCCTCTAGAGTGCCCTAAAGGTATTTCTTTAATTTGACCTAGTGACCTAGTTTATGACCCGAGTTGACCCAAATTCAAACTCATGTAAGATTTGATCAAAACAAATATTCTGACCAATTTTCAAATCAATTGAGCGAAAAATGTGGCCTCTACAATTCCCTAAAGAAATGTCTTTAATTTGACCTAGTGAACTTCTTGATGATCCTAGTTGACCCAAATTCAGACTCATGTGAGATTTAATCAAGACAAACATTCTGACCAATTTTCAAGTCAATTGAGCAATAAATGTAGCCTCTAGAGTGCCCTAGAGGTATTTTTTTAATTTGACCGAGTGACCTAGATTATGACCCCAGGTGACCCAATTTTGAAATCATCTTAGATTTCATCAAGAGAAACATTTTAAGCGATTTTCAAATCAATTGAACAATGAATGTGGCCTTTAGAGTGCCCTAAAGGTATTTCTTTAATTTGACCTAGTGACGTAGTTTATGACCTCACGTGACCCAAATTCAGACTTATGTAAGATTTGATCAAGACAAATATTCTGACCAATTCTAAGTCAATTGAGCCAAAAGTGTGGCCTCTAGTGTGCCCTAAAGGTATTTCTTTAAGTTGACCTAGTGACCTAGTTTATGACCCGAGTTGACCCAAACTCGGATTCATGTGAGATTTTATCAAGACAAACATTTTCAAGTCAATTGACCAAAAAATGTGGCCTCTACCGTGCCCTAAAGGTATTTCTTTAATTTGACCTAGTGACCTAGTTTATGATCCCAGGTGACCAAAATCCAAACTCATCCGAGATTTCATCAAGACAAACATTCTGACCAATTTTCAAGTCAATTGGGCAAGAAATGTGGCCTCTAGAGTGCCCTTAATGTATTTCTTTAATTTGACCTAGTGACCTAGATTATGACCCCAGGTGACCCAATTTTGAACTCATCTTAGATTTCATCAAGAGACACATTTTGACGTATTTTCAAATCAATTGAACAATAAATGTGGCCTCTAGAGTGCCCTAGAGGTATTTCTTTAATTTGACCTAGTGACCTAGTTTATGATCCCAGTTGACCCAAACACAGACTCATGTGAGATTTTATCAATACAAACATTCTGACCAATTTTCAAGTCAATTGAGCAAAAAATGTGGCCTCTACAGTGCCTAAAGGTATTTCTTTAATTTGACCTAGTGATCTGATTTATGATCCCAGGTGACCCAAATCCAAACTTATCCGAGGATTCATCAAGACAAACATTCTGACCAAATTTCAGGTCATTTGAGCAATAAATGTAGCATCTAGAGTGCCCACAAGGTATTTCTTTAATTTGACCTAGTGACCTAGTTTATGACCCCAGGTGACCCAATTTTGAACTCACTGAACATGTTGTGCTCAGGTGGGCTAACAAACTTAGAACAGGTTCACTACATACCAAATATCAATGCTCCAAGCCTTCCAGTTTCACAGAAGAAGAATTTTAAAGTTTTCCCTTTTTTGTTCTTGTGTTCAGACTTGTGACCCCTGGGGCGGGGCCAGTTTGACCCCATTGGCATCATATGAACAAACTTGGTAGAGGTCCACTGGGAGATGCTACATACCAAATATCAAAGCTCTACACCTTCCAGTTTTAGAGAAGAAGAATTTTAAAATTTTCCTTCTTTGTTCCTTTGTTCTAACTTGTGACCCCCGGGGCGGGACCACTTTTGACCCCAGGGGCAGGGTATGAACAAACTTGGTAGAGGTCCACTAGGAGATGCTACATACCAAATATCAAAGCATGCCTACCAGTTTCAGAGAAGAAGAATTTTAAAGTTTTCCTTCTTTGTTCCTATGTTTAACCTTGTGACCCCCGGGGCAGGGCCAGTTTTGACCCCAGGGGCATCGTATGAACAAACTTGGTAGAAGCCCACTAGGAGATGCTACATACCAAATATCAAAGCTCTGGGCCTTCAAGTTTCAAAGAAGAAGAATTTTAAAGTTTTCCCTTTTTTGTTCTTATGTTCAAACTTGTGACCCCTGGGGCGGGGCCACTTTTGACCCCAGGGGCATCATATGGACAAACTTGGTAGAGGTCCACTAGCAGATGTTACATACCAAATATCAAAGCTCTGTGCCTTCCAGTTTCAGAGAAGAAGAATTTTAAAGTTTTCCTTCTTTGTTCCTATGTTCGAACTTGTGACCCCCGGGGCGGGGCCAGTTTTGACCCCAGGGCCATCATATGAACAAACTTGGTAGAGGTCCACTAGGAGATGCTACATACCAAATATCAAAGTTCTATGCCTTCCAGTTTCAGAGAAGATTTTCAAAGATTTTGCTATTTTTTTTCCTTTTGGTTGCCATGGCAACCACAGTTATGGGTGGAATTCAATCTCTTCAACAACTTTTGTAGAGCTTTACCCAAGGAACATCCCTGCCAAGTTTCATCAAGATTGGCCCACTGGTTTAGGAGGAGAAGATGTTTAAAGAAATTGTGACGACGCACGACAGACGACGGACGACGGAAATTCGGCGATCACAAAAGCTCACCTTGAGCACTTCGTGCTCAGGTGAGCTAAAAAGGAACGTGAGAAATATTCTTTTATCATTTTGTAGAACAACTCAATGTTCATAACTAGGCCTAAAATTGCTCAAAAAGAGAAAATATCCAACCGATAATTACACGCCAAATATTGAGATTTCATCCGTTTTCTACTTGTTGGAAAATCTCACTTTATCAGACAGTGCGGATCAAGATCAAACTGCAAGTTTTGTGCAGTCTGATCTTGATATACACTGCCCACAAAAGTGCACTGTGTTATGCTTAGCAGTCAAAGGATGAAATAGCACTCTCGATTCTGAACCCCTGGTTATTATACTGCAAAGAAATTTCTCGTGATCTTATTGGATAATATGCCCCGAACATTCAAGTATATATCATGTACACTGGCAAAAACCCTCGTAAAAGCAGTTTCCCTTTCGGGAGCCCCGTATCAACACAACATCCAAAATGGCGGCGTCGATCAAGATTAACATCAAGATTGTGCGCCAAGCTGCCCGTTTTAGCACGTATTACCAAGGTTTCAGTGACGTCATTTCCCAGTGACGTCAGTTTTCATTGAATTGGGGTACTCAGAAGGGAAATTCTACTTCGTCAGCATACTCAATTTTTTAAACCAAATAACAGGTAAAATTCGCTTAACAAACGTTGGAATGGTAAAACTTTACAGTATAATAAATTCGTTGTACGGTCAGGTGGCAGGGGAATTGGAAACTTGTTCACGGCTGAGGTGAATCATGTCACCACCTCGCCTTCGGCTCGGGGCGACATGACTCACCACAGCCGTGAACAAGTTTCCAAGTCCCCAGCCATCTGACCGTACAACCAATAAAGTACCGACGGGCGATCGGTAGGTCGGGTATCTGCCATGTATATGACAGAATAAGAGGAATGATAACCTCAGATTCGCGTCGTCCCTCTCTTTAATTGCACTGAATGCTTGTGTCCGCGCATCGTCCCTCTCTTTAGTGGCGTTGAATGTTTCTTTCCGTGCATCGTCTCTCTCTTTAATCACATTGAGTGTTTCTCTCTGTGCATCGTCTTTCTCTTTCATCGCATTGAATGCTTCTTTCTGTGCATCGTCTCTCTCTTTCGTCACACGTTGCAATTCATCGACAAGATACTCTTTGTCGTCGTTCACTGGATTGTATCTTTGCCTAAAGTAAAAAAGACAACAGTCGAACGTTGACCAAACGATCCAAAAGTAAAAAAATAAAAATCCTATTCGCCGAATACTAGATCTACCTGATCGATTATTAACTCTTATCCTGCCAAATAAAAATTGTTGACGATTACACAAATACATTCTGCTAAATGTACGGGCATTGGGCTGGGCTTATATGACCCAAACTACCGATAAAGCAGCGGAGGGTGTAGAGCAAGATCAGGCTGCACGTATGTGCAGGCTGATCTTGCTGTACACTCTCCGCAATAGCTATCCATGGTCGCGAACGGCAGGATAAGGGTTAAACACTCTCTGCTAGCATTCGCCTACTGTGGAAAGGTGATCTAATGCATCCGCAAAAAGTATTGACCCAGGACAGCTTAACCTGGGTCAAAACTGTTTACTACTGGTCCATTTTCTACATGTCAAAAGACCATTTTACCTCTTGATTCGCTCGTTTGTTGGACAAAATGGATGTTATGAATCCATAATTATATAATGACTGGCTTGGTATAAAGCATCACAGAGAAGAACTAAAGCGTTGCTCATTTGTATTACTCGAACAAATTGACCTGAAATTGACCTTAATGCAAAGAATAATTAAAGAGTGAATATTTATATCATCGGGTATAATCGGACGGTACGGAAATTCTGTTCACGGTAAATGTTGGGTTTGACCCGTACAATGCCATGGTCAAAATATGAGAGCATTTGCCGATGACATGGGTCAAGATCAGACTGGACAGAAAGTGCATCATAGATCTATGTTATTCGCCACGTATTACCAATTTAAACCAACATAGTCATGTTTATTTCATGTATTTTAAGTATTTTATCGACACAATAAAATCTATTAGCTGCATAAAGAGTTGAAAATGGTTGACATAGTTCCGCATGCAGACGACAATAGCCGAAGCTAAGTTTGGACAATAATTCAAGCATATAATATATGGTAATAGAGTTCGTTTATTTCATGTCAATTTGTTCCAGTAATGTGTACAATGGGGATCAGTTTAGCTTCAGATAGACTGTTATCCCTCGGAACAAAAGTGAAGTGTAATGCAATGGAAGGATTGTGCATAATCGACGTTAATGCATTACTTTACGCCATCTCCTACCTTTGGGTAAAGCAGGGATTGTAGGCTATGTGTTTATATACATTATTTGCGTAAATCTACGCAGTTTTATTGAAACGCAGCCCTGGTCCCGCAAACCATTTTCAAGAAAATTCTTAGTCTACTTCTTTATAATTTTCTTGATGTATTTTCTGCTTGGCCGCAAGTTAATCAGATGGTTTAAAGCCACTCACAAATTGCGTTACTTTCTAAATCCAGATTTAGATCAATCTGAATGCAATTAAGTGTGATTGGTGACTACAGGCCCGGGTTTATGTAGTTGTACCTGGATCAGATAGGATATTGTGGCTTGGTTACTTCACCTGATATGTACAGCTAAATGTATGTACATTTGCATGTATATCTATATACACAACGAGGATCAGTATATGTACATGTATTTATAACAAAAGTTATGGTACACTACGTGTAGTTAGTTCGGAAAATGAGCTTTTGCGACATGGAGCTCTCGGTATATATATTGATAGTCTCAGTCAAATACATTTTCAATGCTTTTACAAACAAAACAACATGCTATTTTAAGCTATATTTACCTTCGTCTCTTGATGATCCTCCATAAAGCATATAACAGCAAGCAACTAATTACACCCAAACCAAAACCACTAACTGCAAATAGAACGTAGGCAATCGTCTGTGATGGACAGTCTGAAAAACACACGTACACACACACAAAAAAGATGGCCATTATGTGGCTCCTCATCGCTTTCAACGTTTAAACCCTAATCCCATGTTTTAACGACCCCTAGGAAGAAACTTTTTCAAAACATTATGGGAAAAGGAGAAAATGCTGGTTACCAGCATTTTCTCCTTTTCCCACAGTGTTTTCGAAAGGCTCCTTCCTCATGGTCGTTAGAAGTTGGTATTCTGTGGTAAGCTAAAGGGTTAGCTCTTTCTAAAGTCGACCCATTCCGCCTACTGAAAATACATTCCAATCAAACTAAACAAAATTTTAACCTTATAGGCTTTGTCTAAACAAGCTGGTGGTATGGATCCATGATCAGGCCGCGCGTTCTGTGCAGTCTGATATTGGAGCTATGCCGTCCGCAAAAGTCGCCACTTATTCTGCCTAAGTAACTGAAAAAGTTGATCCGAGAAAACTGAAAAAACGTCGTGGCAGACTGATAAATAGCTCGTTAACAGCAAAATCCCTGATTGTAAAAATGTTTTCAAATGTCGTGTATTATACAATGGAGGAAGTAATGTGCATGCATAAGCCTATGTCCATGTGTGGTGTCCGTGGTTGTAAGGGTAGAGCGTCGGCCTCATAACCATAAGGTCCCGAGTTCGATACCCGGGAGCGGGTGTCAACTTTGGGATTTTTCATTGGCCCACACATTCGGCGCGAGTACTGGTGTAGTTCCCAGGAAGCAGAATCGAGAGAGATTAGTATAAGTTGTAAGAACTTGTTTCTCAATCGATGTAAAATAAATATATTTAAACTATGTCCATATCGAAACCGAAAGTAGTCACTCATACAACCTTTACGACACCAGCTAATAATTAGCTAGACAATAATGTTCTGAAAATTTTACCTTTCATGTTGCAGAGGTCTTGAATCATCGTTTGGCAAATCAGCGTCTTTCCTTGAACCTATGGATATATTTTAAATATACACAGTAAAAAAATGGATGTACACTGCTCGCTGATTGAAAACTTGATGCATGACTAGTTTGTCTTATTTACTTCCTTGATCCTGCACCAAACGGTAAAACTTTAAACTCGTCTAAATCCAAAGCATTTGCAGACGACACATTTAATGTGGTCCCATTAGATTAATTTGCTTTAAAAGGGTAGTAAGCAATATGTGTAAAAGAAAAAGTGTTTGTGGCGAGCAATTTCTCATTTTCACACATTGTTTTCAAAAAACTTTCTTTTTTAGGGTCGTTAAAATATTGGCTTGTGTATAGGGTTCAGTTGTCTAGATATTTATCTACAAAAACTCATCACAACAATCGAACATATTTTAACCCAGTTCGTCACAACTCGGCTGATTCCGTAAAGTTGTACACCTTAAATTACC
Organism: Hippopus hippopus; assembly: GCA_946811185.2. Classification (NCBI taxonomy): domain Eukaryota; kingdom Metazoa; phylum Mollusca; class Bivalvia; order Cardiida; family Cardiidae; genus Hippopus; species Hippopus hippopus. The sequence goes on from OX328100.1 coordinate 66,231,765, forward strand.
AAGGGATCACCCGATGTTTGCCGAGTGATTTTAGATCATATTGATCCATACTTAATTCTATTTTAAACTATCAAGAAGACAACTTTTATTGAGTATATTCATATATCATGCCTATTTTACGGTTGAAATCAAAGCTACTTAACGTCCAATAGTGCGTCGCAAAGAATTTGTGGCCTGTTAGTTGTACTAGCCTCTGGATAGTATACGAGGATGAAAATTCTTTTTATAAAAAGAAATCATCAAAATCTTAGAAACACAGATCTGTTGTCGAACATTCTCTGAAGTAAAGAAACCAAACAACGGGCTTGAAAAACAGGTTTCGTGCATAGTGTTTATAAATAGATTGGACAGCACAGTATGTATCCTTCTCTTTCAATACTGTCGGTGCTTTGATTGGAAAGGTCACAAATCGAACAAATATTGTGTAAGTTATGCTAAAACCGTTTTACCTTAAAATTACAAATATGCAATCCTTCAAAAAAAAAAAACATATGAAGGACTAATATAACAGTTCTAATTTTCAGCCAATTCATAAATTCCCTGCGTACAGGCAGACAGGGACCCTGGATTGAGCCAACAGCAGGTGGCGCAACACATAGAACAGATTACGCATGTCCGTCATTCTTTTGGATCGTACGCGTCTGGTTCTGGTATTCGTTACCTATTTTCGTCGTAAAATATTCTGAAAACAACAATAAATATGACGTCTAAAATTGGCCCGAAGAAGAAGAAAGAAGGAGGTGGTGAACCAATGTTTGATCTAGAACAACAGTTCATCATGAGACTGCCACCGGTAAGATATCATGCAGCTTTGATATACTGTAGTTCTAGCTGCAGTCTTGTGTTTGCTTTAAATAAAAAGGTACATGTTTGGATTATTGATTTTTATATCTTTCCTGCAGGAAGAGTAAAAAGCTATGAAGGACGAGCGATCTGGATAAAATTTTCAAGCCCTGTGTTGTAGGTGACGTTGGGGATGGGAAGAAGATTCGGACCCAAGAAGATTCGGCTAAATGAAAAAGCGGCCCCAGTTTTAGATTATGTTCTTTGTTTTGATATTGTTGTGTTACGTAACAATTGTCGATTCACCTTCATACTTCATACCCAGAGGCAACCAGTCAAAAAGTAACATCGCCTTTGGAGACAGTTATCTGTACTATTGGTCCATGGTACCTTCAGTCTGAAGGGTTGCTCCGATTTTATTTTTGTGATTGGGTCTCCACATACCTTCACAACCGCCGTTCTTTAACAGTATCTGGAAATTTCAAAATCTTACTGGTCATCTTTCAGCTTAATGTGTCTTCAGTCTGCTTGTCAGCTATCAAAATGGACATGAATTGATAGATAAATGATTTAACTTCACGTTGACACCGAGTGAAGTGCAAGGTTTTCAGCCATCTTTTTGTAATTTACCTTTTATTTGAAGGCCCAATAAAGGCCAAAATATCAAAGCAGGCGTCATAATACATTTAACTTTAAATCGTACCATTTAAAAGTATGGAAAATATTGTGGAGATGACAGTCTGTTAGCATGTGGTCAGGCCATATGTTAGTTGCTGGCAGAAAAAAAAGCATTTTAAAATCAGGCAAAAAGTAAACAAAAGACACAGCTACCTGGCAGGTTTTAACGTAGTTTTGAAATTAATTTCTCTGTCAGCGACTAACACTTGGACTGACCGTACAATGACAGATTGTCATTTTCACAATAATTTCCATACTTTTAAATGGTATGGTATAAATTCAAATGTACTTGAACTCCACCTTTGTTTACATTTGGCCTATATTGTTACTTTGACATAAACACACCTAGTTAATTTGTAAACAAACACTCATTATAAATTCAGTTAACTGTGCATGTGTGGTCATTTTCATTTGAAAAAATGACATTGTGTGATCAGCAATTTAAGTGATAAATATGACTCCTTGTAAATAAAATATATCCAGTACATTTTTGTCTCCCTTTCCATGCCCAAGCTGATAAAACAAGCCAATAAATTGTAAAAAAAGAAAAGGACTGTACTGTACCGAAAATGACTTCTGGATCATGCACAGTAAATGTAATTTCCTGGGAAGTAGGTCAACGGATATTTACATCTCAAAATAATGGAATTACAAGAAAGTAACAGAAACATTTTTTAATTATTTTGGTTTTTGTAAAGATTAATCATTCTTCTATCGATTCATGTGCATTTTCATTGCTGACAAGCAGATTAAAGACACATTAAGCAGACTGAAAGATGAGACGATTCTAATGAGTATCCGTAACATAGAGTTTAGTTGAGAATAATTAATATTTTCAATTTTGAAATCAAAATCACTCCCTCTGTATGGAGCTCTGGTCTGGTAAAGACATTTATGAGTAATAGATCATTATCTTTTAACAGGGGCCTGCAATGGCACTAAGACAAGAAGTGAAAGCTGGAAGCATACATCTGAAAGACCAACTGAGTATTGAACTTCAGTCAGATTTGAGGCGAGGTGCCATTCGATATGGAAATGATTATTTTTCTGCTAAGGTAAGGTAAAGACAAACTTTTGTGTTGTGGTTACTTTTCGTGGGCTTTTGCTGTAAGCTGCTTGAAAAAAATGATATTTTGCTTGGCCAAGGGTTGAGTTAGATGTCATAGTTACAAAGCAGTAAGAAGATTCAAGGCCCATAAAATTTACTACAAATAGTCTGTACATTGTATACCAATATTTTTCAACAATAAAATACTCCAGCTCTTGACAGTTTTATTTGAAAACAACTACTGAAGAAATTAATATAAACACTGGTTTAGTGAATAGTAACTTTCTTTAGCCTGGCAAATGAAAGTTTTAACATGCATATTAACCAATGAAATTTAGAACCAAGCGGAAAGTTGTTCGTATCACGGTAGCTTTGTCATACAATGTTTTGGACTGTATTTGGCAGATACAGAATTTTTTTCATCCAATTTATCCCTGTGTACTGCATTTGTGTGTTGGCGCTGCAAAATTTACAGGAACATGTATATCATAAAAAAAAAAAGAAATTACCCTATACAGTGATGTGGTCAGGATTTGATGTATTATTTGTTATTCTGTCGTAGGCAAATCCCTTCGTTTGAGTCAAATTTAATTTGTGATCTGCAGTTTATTTCAATGTAGATATTATAGCTGTAAAGGTTACTTCGCTGCAAATGAGACTTATTGAAAACATTGCTGGAAGAAGACTAATAATAATAAATGAGCTATGCTCTGTGAAAAGGGGACTTAATGCATCTGCGAAAAGTATCGACCCAGGTCTAGGCCGAAATTTTTTGCTATTGGTCAATTTTCTGTATGTCCAAGGCCAAGTCTATCTCATGATTAAGTCAGTTGTTAAAACAAGTGGCTATTATGGATCCATAAGTATGTGATGGTTTGCTTTGTATCATGCGTTACGGAAATACATTAAGCCTCCTTTTGCCAGAGCACGGCTCAGTTGTTTATTCTCCTTTTTCAATAGCTTTTTCTTGATTATTTCAGAAATTTAGTTTCCTTCTCCAAGTTCTTTTTTTTTTGTATATATGTTGGCAAAAAGCTGCCATGGTATTGGAGGCAAAAAGCCATTTTCATCATGTAAGTATTACAGGGTCCTGCGTGGCTCAGTAGTAAAATGTAGAACTCATAACCTGGAGACCCCTGGGTTCAAGCAGCACTGGATCCACTGTGTCCTTTGTTGGAGTGTCCTTGGGCAAGACACCTCAGAGCCCTAGCCTAGTATTGGTAAAACCCAGGAAAACTTGAATATGTGAGCTGTCATTGTGATATGACTGAAATAATGTTGAAAGTGGTGTAAAACGCCATTCTTTCAAGCAATTAATCATCATATATAACAGATGGTGGATTTGCCCTGCATTATCGAATATTATATATTGCAGATGGTGGATTTGCCCTGCATTATCGAATATTATGTTACAGATGGTGGATTTGCCCAGCATTATCGAATATTATATGTTGCAGATGGTGGATTTGCCCCGCATTATCGAATATTATATGTTGCAGATGGTGGATTTGCCCCGCATTATCGAATATTATATGTTACAGATGGTGGATTTGCCCCGCATTATCGAATATTATATATTACAGATGGTGGATTTGCCCCGCATTATCGAATATTATATATTACAGATGGTGGATTTGCCCTGCATTATTGAATCCCTCAAAACTGTAGACATGAAAACTTTCTACAAAACTGCTGACCTCTCACAGGTAAGTCTTAGTCACCAGGTTTTTTTTTCATCTCTCTTAAATCTTTACCAAACAACAAAATTTTGTACTAGACCAAATTGAAAGCATTTGCAGCTGAAACATTGAATGAAGCTCAAAGGATGATTTATGTCTCTTATAGGGTCAAAAATAATGTGTGAAATGGAGAAAATGCTGGTTACCAGCATTTTTTCGTTTTCCCACTTTTTTTTTTTTTAAAGGCTTTCTTTCTCAGGGTCATTAAAACTCAGGATTGTATGGTAAAGGGTTAAATGTAGCTCAAAGGATGACTTCTGTCTTTATAGGGTAGAAAACATTGCGGGAAATGGAGAAAATGCTTGTTGCCATAGTTACGATAATGACATGTTTGGTCTACTGCATTGCAAAGATGCATTGAATCCCCTTTTTCACAGAGCATGACTTGGACAAAAAATGGATTTTACAGATCCATAATTTTGATGACGAGCTGTTTGGTATACCATATTATGAAGATGCATTTAACACCCCTTTTCACAGAGCATGGCTTAAGTGTTTTGAATATGGACAAGTCCACAATTATTTTTGTCATCATTGTGTAAAGAGTTATCTAACCCTTAAAGAGGCCCTTATACTCAGTTTCAGCCAGTTTTAACTCATTTTGTCTTTACTTTATCAAACTATAGTCATTCTTATATCTTCATGCCAAATATTGCACCTGACGGTTGCAAGGTTGCTTAGATTACGGTCGATAGAAAATGCATTTCACTGAGTTGCGACCTTCCATGTAAACAGACTCGTCGTTTCAGGTTTTTGAATGGAAGATTTTCGATATATCCGTTATACACTCGGGTAGATTCGTATGATGATCATGCATTCTGTCACATGACTTTATTTGACCTTTGCCCTGCGTCTAATGAGGTAAACAAAGGAAAATGGGGACTTCTCTGTTGCAGCCTCGATTTTCAGACGGAGGTCGCGGCCTATATGCAAATTACACCGTATCCGACTCTAGGCGGAAACCAACAATAAATTTCCGTGATGCACCGCCATTGTTTACAGCTTTGATCGTCAGCCAGTTTTCTTCTGACCAATGTTCGGTTTCTAATACAAATCTCCGTGTTTCTTTTTTTCAATTACACCATATATGTCAGTAATTTATCCATGTTTACACAAAGGACTGATTTCTGTACTATTCTAAATTGTTTGAAATTTAACAGCGTTTTTGCTCACCGGCTGTAGACGGGCATCTTTGAAGAGACATCTCTACAGCCATAGAGTAAACAAACTCTGTTAAAAGTTGATGGTGTTGTAATCTATTACTCTCAGATGAATATCTTGGCCTTTGTTGACAAACACAATATTACAAAACAAACACATAACAGGTAAGACAGGTAAAACACATTGCGACATTGCATAAACAATATAATGGGCATTTTAGAATAATGGAATACCCGCTTTCCCTATTATTATGAAATCAGCCAACCGTAAAAAGACATGGTTTTTGTCTGAGAGTAATAGTTATCTGTGTAAAAGTGGATAAAAAATCAATATAAGGTGTATGGGATAAAGAAACTGTAGGGATTTGTCTTTGATATAAACTGGAAACTGTGGTTGTTATGTCTATGGCTAGCCGCAGTAGAATAAAATGCATTTTCTATCTGCCGTAATCTGTGCAACCTTGCAACCATCAGGGTCAATATTTGGCATGAAGGTACAAGAGTGATTACAGTGTCATAAAATAAAGAAGAAAACGGTTAAGAAACTGTATGAAAACGAGTGAAGATGTATCTTTAACCAGATGACAAAATTTTACCCTTGTCCAAATTGACAACATTTGCAGACGACAACTTCAATATAGCGTAAATGGTGCAATGTTTCTTTGATAGGGTAGAAAACATTGTGGGAAAAGGAGAAAATGCTGGTAACCAGCATTTTGTCCTTTTCCCACAATGTTTTCAAAAGGCTTCTTTCCCAGAGTTGTTAAAAGTCAGTATTGTGCAATAAAGAGTTAAAGTCATTCTTCTATTTTGTAGATGTTAGTTACCACAACTGAAGAAGACTTACAGCAAGATGAAAATGACAGCCCCAAGAAAAAGGACAAAGATAGAAAGTTTATATGGAACCATGGAAGTAAGGAAATATTTTCTTTTTGGTCTTCTTCTGATGAAATTAAACCTGGTAATTATCGGTTTTTGTGGCTTGATTGTTATAGTATGAAATATATAATTTCATTATATACCAGAAATTTTCTGGCTCAAATACATGGGTCGCCATTGGATAGAATAACACACATGACAGAAAAAAAAAAAATCCGTATCTACACACTGTGAAATACGGTTCCAAATATTGTATGATGTATCTCGCCCACGGACTAAGCATGCATTGATTTGCGACTTGATTAGTCAAAATGTTACACTGTGATATTAATCTGCCATTCATAAAAACAGAGTTACTACCTTCCACACTATTATTTGTCTCATTTTGTTTAACGTTTTTGAATAAAGTTTCAAGAATTTCAAAATGTTGTCATTGAAAGTTGTAGGTATATAATAAAAGGAATATTATGTTGTAGTAAATTTCCTGGTGTTTTCATTTACTTCTTGCTCACATAAGAAAATTTTGATTTCATGATGTCAAAATTTTCTTATGCAGCAAAAAGTAAATACAAGCACCAGGAAAGTTACTACAACATATTATTCTGTCTATACAAACCTGGCTTGATAACTGCCAGCAGTGCTGGTTATGTTGGAGTGTCTTTGGGCAGGGTGTTACAGAACCCAAGCCTAATTTTCTTAACACTTTACCACACAATCCCTACTTTTAATGACCCTGAAAAATAAACCTTTTGAAAACATTGTGGGAAAAGGATAAAAATGCTGTTGACCAGCATTTTCTCCTTTTCCCACAGTGTTTTTTCTACCTTTTGCAAAAACATTTCAGTTTTTTTGTCACATTTATTTTGTGGTCTGCAAATGCTTTGAATTTGAACTCATCTAAAATTGTGTTGTTTGGTAAAGGGTTAAACCCATGAAACATGTATAAATAAGCTGGCCTGGTGACATTGTTGAAAATGTCTCAAAACAATGTTCAAACAAAATTATGTTCTGTTTCAGTTACTCCACCATTGAAGAATGTAAGAAGAAGACGATTTAGAAAGACCCTTAAGAAAAAGGTGACCAAATTTTTAAAGTGAATAAAAACCTGTTATTGTTCAAATGCAACTTTCTAGACCTCCTGCGATCAAAACCCTGTATGAAATAACTGTGAGAAAAAGAGCATTTGCTTATAATGAGCAATTTCCTTTTTCAGGCACAATAATTTTCATAATGTTAAAAAGAAATATTTTACATCTCTGTAGATCTTTGTTTAATTGGAATTTTTTGAAAGGCTTTGTACAATAGTTGGTTAAGAATTCATTTCCATGCTTAAAAGAAATAAGGATAAAAAAAATCTTCACTGATACTGTTGCATAATTCTTATTATAGGTAACAATTAGGTAGCTTAACCTGACTCAAAGCACTTTTGTCAACACTGTAGATCAAGATCATACTTCACAGTGCAGTCTGATCTTTGATCTACACTGTCCAATACAATGAGAATTTCAGAAGAAACTTCAAAATTGCAAAACTTGATTTTTTACTATCTGCATGGGTTTTTCATTTTTTTTTATGTAGTTGCTTAAAAGATTGACCACATACCTTCAGAGACAAACAATTATGCAGCCAACAACTTCAAAAAGGTCCTTGTTTGAACAAGAAAATCTCCTTTTCCCACAATGTGTTTTACCTTATCAGAGACAGAAATCATCATTAGAGTAATATTTATATTGTTGTCTGCAAATGCTTTTAATTTAATCCTGTGCAAAATTTTTTAGTTTGGTAATGACTTGAGTAAACTTGACTTGAGTAAATCAATCTTTTTTGAATCTAGTACATGGAACAGCCTGATATTGAGAAGGAAGTAAAGAGATTGTTTAGAGCTGACTCTGAAGCTTTGAGTGTGAAGTGGGAGCTAATAACAGAGGACGAAAAACCCGACACAGAGGAAGGTCAAGGTGACGGTAAAGAACAGGGAACCAGTGGAGGATTTACTAGAACAGATACGGGAGCCAGTCTGGATATTGGTAAGTCTGAGTATTGGACTTTAGTAGTTACTTGTGGGATGTACTCTAGAGGGCTATTAGATACCAAGTATTACCTGCTGGAAATAGTCTTTTGCACTTTGAGTTATTATTCCATATTTATTATATTCCTATCAGTGAAGTACTGGGATTTCTCAGTGTATTATTTTTTCAGTTTTTCACAGTGAATAACATCACTAGTGATGATATGGTATCATCACTAGTGATGATATAGTTTTAGAATGTTTGCCAGAACTACTTTTTTCCTATATTTCTCACAGTCTAATGTTTCTGTCTCTGCTTCAAACATCTATAGTAAACAATAGCACAGTGGTACAGTCTTTCAAACAACCCTGAGTTAACGATCTTGTAGGAGAAATCTTTTGAAAACATTTCGAGAAAAGAAGATAGCTTTTGTGGGAGAGAGCTCTTGGAAAATATTGTGGAAAAACGAGAGAATAGATCTACTACCAACCAGCATTTTCTCCTTTTTCCATAATGTTTTCTAGATCTATCAGATCAGAAAACCTAAGATCTTTTATACCAATTAAGTATTTGTTATTTGGAGACGTATTTAATTTGGGAAAGTCTTAAAATTGTCATGTGGGAAAGGGTTAACTATTTCTTCTTCTAATTTCATATGGCTGGTTTTAAATTTAAAAGGTGCAAAACAATGCATGCCTTCAAATGGAGAGATAGATGACGTAATATACCCTTGAGCATTGCGTCGGCTGCTTCTGGCAAAAATGGATCATGTGTTTGTAAAGAAAAGTCCTATACATGTACACCTACCGCTTTTGATAATTATTGGCAAACAAAGGGAGAATTAGGAATATAATAAATAGAATAATCAACTGGTGGTGTGTGATATTACAAATCTGTCACTCGAATGGGGTTTGATACGGTTAAAAAACTTGTCCTTCGGACTCGTTTTTCAACCGCATCACACCCCATTCTAGTTACATATTTTTAATATAACACACAGCCAGTTGATTATCCTCTATGTATCATGCTTTTTCGAAAGGGTGTTTGATGCATCTCCTTGATGCATGATATGAAGCAAGTCATCATACATGTATTATTATGGCTTCTTAATATCCATTTTGTCCATCAAACAACTGATTCATGAGATAAACTTGTCCTTTGATTGGACAACGCATTGCAATTAAATGTGCCTCAGATGGATGCTTTTGATTGTAGTTAGGCTGTAGATGTACCCTAAAACAACACTCACTCACTCACTCACTCACTCACTCACTCATATTATGATGTCATTGATTTTTGTAAAGCATGGTCACAGTGTAAAGTCTAAATGTGCCTTTAGCCTGAACAAATGGAAATGAGAAGTATTTTATAAAGCAAACACTGTTCTCAATTCCCCAAACAATGTTTTGTTTGTAATCGTTCCTGTATAATATGGCCATGCTTACAGAGACCTGAATAGTTTGTTCCATTGTGGGATTGCTTAACTCATACAAAATGATAACATGTGTTACACACCAGACAAAGAGAGCTTTTAAGAAATATTGTGGTTAAAGGAGACAATTCTGGTAACCGGTATTTTCTCCTTTTGCCACATATTTTTCTTTTCTTTCAAAGACAAGTTTAAACAAGAGATAATTTGTCATTCGCAGAAGCTTTTAGATTGGACATGTCTAAAATTTTGTTGTTTTTTAAAGAATAAAGGCAGATTAGCTGCATGTTAAACTGTTTTCTAACACTTTAGATATATTCGGAGAGCTCAGCACATCGGAAGAAGAAGACGAAAAAGATGTGAACATCATGGATTGTGAAGATGATTCAAGTCGACAGCAAAATTTTATCAGTATGGAGAGTAACTTGTCACAACTTACAGAGTTATCCCAGGCAGACACACAGTCCCAGTATCTTACACTAGATACACAGGAGATGGCCGGGTCTGATCCAGGTTTGTATCGCAGTGAGCAAGCACTACATTTGATACAGTATTTGTATCACATAAAACCGCATCCAGCAGTGTATTGAGGCCATGAATTGTTTTTGATGATACCAATAATAGTTACCAGCATTTTCTCCTTTTCCCACAATATTTTCAAAAGCCCTCTTCCTCAGGGTTGTTAAAATTAGGGATTTTGTGAGAAAGAGTTAAATGCTGATTATTCAATTCTGTATAATGCATATTCATATTTTCAAAAACAATGAAATGACCAGTTCAACAGACACATATATAAGAAACAGCTGAATTTCTTGTATGATATGGAAAACATTATGGGAAAAATATAGACAGTTTTTGTAAACATTGTGACAAAAACAGTAATTACTTGTAACAAGCTATCATTACTTTTTCCACAATGTTTTTTAAAGGCTGTCCATTGCAAAGACAAAACAAGTCATATTTGTACAATAATGGGTAAAGGATCGTTGTTAAACTATTCTAACATGACACATGAATTCGGCTCTATAAACACAGTGCAACGAAAGCATTGTAAAATCTGCGTCATTCTATATAGAGTGACGTCATTCTGTATAAAGTAAGTAAGTAAGTTATTCAATTGAATATAATCTTCATCCGTGTTTTTACTCTAAGTATGAACTTGTTTTCCTTTCATTAAGAGTTGGTCATGTTAGAATCGAAATAATCTTCTTTCTATCGTGGTTTATCGTTCAATAAACCACGTTGTGAGTTATGAGGTGCAATGAATAAACCACTCGGGCTATCGCCCTCGTGGATTATTTATTGTGCCTCATAACTCACAACAGTGGTTTATTGAACGATAAATCATGATAGAAAGAAGATTATTGCTTAAATAAATAAATGTGAGCCATGCTCTAATAAAAGGGGTTTTAATGTATCTGTGTGATGTATCATACTATGCAGTCATCATGCAAATATATCTTCATAGGATACATTTTGTCTAACAACATACTGAATCCTGAGGTAGATTGGTCTCTTGACTTGCAGAGAATTGACATATAGAAAAACAATTGACTCATGTCAGCCTGCTTGTACTGTAGGCTGACATAAGACAATACTATTTGCAGACTCGTTAAGTCCCCTTTTCACAGAACATGCCTCATTTGATAGTGTTGTTTATTTTTTTTTCCAGCTGAAATGCAGGCCAGTCTAAATGCTTTAGGACAGCAGTTGCAAGCTGATATAGAAAATGACAGTCTTAACTTGATGGATACTTAAAACTCTAATAGGTCAGTACATGTATATGAATTACTGTAATGTATGGTATAAAATCTCCTCCAGCAGTGCTTTTAACCCATGACTTATTTCTCATAATACACTTATTTATTATATACCTGTAATTTTTCCATCTTAATATATGCTTCACACACAGATAAAATACCGCACACGACAGAAGAAAATCTTTATCTACATACTGTGAAATATGGTTCTAAATATATGATGACGTATATCACACGCGGAGTAGGTACATATTGATTTGCAATTTGATTGGTCAAAATATTGCACAATAATATTCATCCACCATTCATAAAAACAAAGTTTCCAGCACTTTACTATAATTTCTTTTATTTTGATTGCCATCTTCAAATAAGATGTCAAAAAACGCAAGATACTGTCGTTAAAAGTTGTAGGTACATAAGAAAAGGAATTTTGTGTTGCTCTAAGTTTCCTAGTGCTTGTATTTACTTCTTGCTGTGTAACAAAATTTTGAAATCTTGCTCCACCATTTTTTTTTTCACGCTGTTTGAATCAAATACAAGCACCAGGAAAGTTACTACAACATAGTACTCGGTATGTATTGAGGTATTCAGGTTCCAATTCTATGTGGTTTCTAGTAATGGCTGAATTTCAAAGAACAATCCGCAGCACAAGTTGCTTTTTGTATAATTTTGCAGCTTCTCAGGAAAATAAGTTATTATATCTATGATGTCATGTGCTTTGAATGACCCATGCCATCTGTGTGCCATAAACAAAAATCATCCATTATACATATGATGTATATGTGTGAAATGATTTTGTATTTGACAGGTTTGATAGCAAAATGGAAAGCTGCATTAGTTATTTGAAAGCAACAGACTTGTGGTAATAACACGGTGTACTCTTTCAAGAAACTTCTGTTTTTGACATGAAAATCGACTCTATCTTCTTGTGTATGTGCACTTGTTGATGAAAAGTGGCATAACATAAACATTTAGATAAGATTGTCCATACATGAATAGCTTACTCTGAATACTCCAACACTTTGTACTTGTCAGTTTCATTTGCATTACACAGAGCCATGCATGCAGCAATATACCAGAGGTTCATCATGGCCTGGATCTAAACTTTAGACAAAATTTTAGAGTAGTCCAAATGGAAATCATTTGCAGACGATACTTTAAATTTAGCTGGAACGATTGTAATTGTTTGTGAAAGTGTAGAAAACCTGGTGGGAAAAGGAGAAAATGCTGGTTACCAGCATTTTCTCCTTTTCCTGCAAGGTTTTCCAAAGGCTATTTCCTCAGGGTTGTGTGGTAAAGAGTTAACCCGTGTCAGCCGGAGCAGTTTGCTCAGGCTGATCTGGGTCAAGACATTTTGCTATTGGTCAATTCTCTGCTTGCTAAAGGATCAGTTCACCTCATGATGTAGTCAGTTTTTAGGCTTAACTCTTTACCAAACAACAAATTTTTGCACTGGACCAAATTTAAAGCATCTGCAGACAACAAATTAAATCTTGGTTATATGATGATTTCTGACTTTGATAGGGTAGAAAATATTGTAGGAAAAGGAGAAAATGCTGGTTACCAGCATTTTCTCTTTTTCCCACAATGTTTTCTATAAGCTTCTTTCTAAGGGTCGTTAAAAGTCGGGATTGTGTGGTAAAGAGTAAATAGATTTTATGGATCCACAATTATGTGATGACTTGCTTGACCAGATGCATCATGGAGATGTATTAAGGCCCCTTTTACTAGAACATGACTCATTTATTTGTTTGGCCTGTTCAGGCTCATTTTAGTAACAGTCAGTGGGTTCTTTTTTCAACATATTTTTCAGATGGAGAGAATTAGATTATGAATGTATACAACCAGGAGAATTTCTTTGGTACCTCACTAAGAAAGAAAAGATTGTGTCGATAAAAGATATGCTGCGTGATTGGTTGTTGAAACAAAATTGTAGCGGACCCTGAAGATTTGCCTGTGGAACAGCCATCATCAATATATGAGCCATGAACTGTGAAAAGGGGGCTTAATGCATTCTGCGATAAGTATCGACCCAGGTCAGCCTGCGCAGTACACGCAGGCTGACCAGGGCCGAAACTTTTCGCCATCAGTCAATTTTCTATATGTTCAAGGACCAGTCTACCTCATGATTAAGTAGGTTGTTTAAAAAAAGTGGTTATTATGGATCCGTAATTACATGATGACTTGCCTGGTATCATGTATCACGGAGGTGCATTAAGCCCCCCTTTGCTAGAGCATAGTTCAAATATAAATCTTTAGAGGACTAACTGACGGCTATTTTCAGAAATAAGGCCCACATAATGGCTATTTTAAGCTTGCTTTTGTCCAGAATGTCTCAGGAAGCAGACATTGTAGATGAAAGATCAGACTAGATGTTTTACGCTGATCTTTATTTACACTGGTAGCAAAAGTAACTAAAGTAGAGAATGGTGCAGCGAGGTCTAATTAAGGTTTTGGGTTTGTGTAAAGTCCAATGACAAAGCAATCCAGACCATTACATTGTACAAACAACATAAGAGACAAACATTTTGAAGAAAATAAAACTTGCATCTTTAAGATACCACAATGAAAAATTGATCTATCAAAATCCATTACCTTCATTGGTTTGGTTTATTAAAAGTTTTTCCTCTATACAACTAAAAGAATTCATGTTGTGGGTAAAGGGAAATAATTCATCGATATTCTTTACATTAATTTTTGCCTCCCATCGATTATTGTACAAAGACCAGGAAAATGTTGTGTATGTATGTATTGATTGATTTTGTGGTGTATAAAGCCGTTTTCAACATTATTTCAGTTATATTGTAGCGGCAAGTGCACGTATACATACTTTGCTGGAGTTTCTTTTACCAGTTTTCTATACAATATTCTTTTCAAGCCACTGGCTGCTTTCCCACATAACCATCGTCGACAGAATGGTCAGCGGTGAGAGAGGGATGAAACCTGTTGCAATGACTATCATCAGTCCTAGGAAAGAAAATAGCTGAGCTGGGATCAAATCAAGAGCCCTCCTGTTCACAAGTCCTGTAAGCTACCAACCGAGCTACCAGAGCTTGGCAATGTTATGTAATGGCAGGTACAAATGTATGTATAAATAAATCATGAAATATTTGTTCTTTTGATTTTTCATTACATAATATCTCTTTATTACTCCCAAGTATTATACAATACAATATGGGGAAATAATACAAATAAGATTGTGAAAAAAAAAAACTAATGGAGTTCCTGGGAAAAAAAAAAAGAGTCATAGATAGGGAGTAAGATATAGAAAAAAAGAGGTAAAGATTTGTTTTCAGAGCACACAGTTTAAAATGGTGGTCTGTCGGAGCATAGCATTGTGGGGGGATAGAGAGAAAGTGGCAATAATGGACGTACTATAGACCGGGGGGGGGGGAAATAAGTAGTCAAGCTGGGACTTTTCAACAGTACAAAAAAAGTAGGAATTAAAAATATACAAATATATTACAGTCAAAGAATGGTGGATAGAACATTAGGATATAAAAAGGCCAAAAGGTGATAGAAAGGAAAGAAAATGACAGCAAAAGGAATATTACAGACACATTTATTATGTACGTAGGATCTACAGCAAAATTAGAGGAATAATGGGGGGAGAGCAATCAGAGAGATAAAGTAGAGATAGCATATGTACATATAGATACATTTTGCAACAATTTTATGCAGAAAAAAAAATTAAGGTAAATGTTGGGGAGAAATCGAAATGCGTACAAAAACCTTAAACTTGATTGTTATGCATAGATTGATTAACAACTAAATAAAGTTGTCCTAAATGGGTCTGGAGATAGCCTTGTTTATAAGGTAAGTGCGAGTAAACATTGTTGTTAACATAGATGTGTAAACACTGTTGCAAACGGAAAAAGTGCTCTTATCGAACCGATTATCCATTCGCCACAGCGCTAACAGGAATCGTCTGCCGCGAGACTGGAGAAAAAAGTCTACAGTAGGTAGTAATATATAAATATATAAAAAAAATGCTATCGTATGCTTGCAGAAAGGGATAAACAGTCATACATGCAAAACTGAGAAAACACTGACACAACTGGAGGAGTTGCATACTGCAAAAAAAAAAAGCCGTCGCCCGCTGCCACAGTGTTTTCGGAACTAAACAAAGGGATGTCTTGTTAGGACTGTTTACTTACGTTTACTGCGATAAACAAACATGTATTGGTATTTAAAAAAAAGGTTATAGGTCAGTTCATCCTATAAATTTACATATAAAGAAAGATAAACATGGCGTGCAAGTTTACACGAAACAAGAACATTTGAGAAACTTTGTAAGTATGCAGTATTTCACTGAAAGAATAATCTGTTTAACAAAATATTTTAAAGTCTAACGACGTGGAACAAATTTGCAATTGAAGACGTAAAAAATCCTTGCAAAGATTAGATAGCTGACTAGTGAATGTTGAGTGACAGACGAAATCCCGTTGGCATATGTAGAGTCCGCTCGTCAGTGGTTGACTTCCCATCCGCCACAGTGTTAATAAGAGTTGTCCACTGTGCGACGGAAATGGTCGTTAGCTGGGAGTTATTAGCTAATACGAATATTGTGAACATATACCGTAAACATATGAGCCATGCCCCGGCAAAAGAGGGCTTAATGCATGTCCGTGATTCATGATACCAAGCAAGGACATTCAGAAAATCGAACAATAGCGAAAAGTTTCGGCCCAGGTCAGCCTGCGCGGACTGCGCAGGCTGACCTGGTCGATACTCTTCGCAGATGCATTAAGCCCCCTTTTCACAGCATGTCCCATATATATGGATATAAACACGGACCGACGGCATTCAAACGTACGAAAATAGTCTGGCAGAAGGAAAGATTGCTCACTACGAAACAGACATAAACAGATATTGACAATGTATGCTTTAACCGTGCCCGACAGTAACCGAGAACGAAAGCACGCTTAGCACGTGCTAGCCCTTGCGGCTACTTGATGCGTACATATATAGTAGAGCAGTGGTCAATGGGATTCGCCATGTAAACACAACCTGTGAGACTTTTTACAAACAGACGGGGCTCGGTGACTTATTTATTGGGATTTGCAGAAATACAATGTAAGAAATTAATTCCAAGGAGAATATTTTCAGGATCGTAACAGAGGTAAGTAAATAGACATTTACAAGAATAGATTACGCGACTCCTAGATTGCCAAGTGAATAACGGGAGATGCTAACGATCACTTTTTTGTCCGAATGTGTACACTCGTTGGTCGATGTAGACATTAGATCAGACCGTCAGTTCTGTGCAATCCGATTCCAGTCGACAACGTCCAATAATGCGCTAAAAGTAGTGTCTACTGGTCCAAGGGCTGTAAACATGCTGTGACAAAAAAGAAAAATGTACAGGGAAGCAAGGAGTGCGGTTCAGGATCAGACCACATGTATGTGTGCTCCGATCCTAATCAACACACACACACAAAGAAATATCCACGGTCACATGAGAAAGACAAAAACTGTTATGTAACTTGGTAGAAATATGAAAGTTACAGGAGGCATTGAGGGAAATATCACAGTAAAATCTACCCTACGAACTTTTGCATAACCCTTTCCACAAATACACTCAGCTGTTTAAGTTTTAGGATTGATTTTATCGTAAAAATTGTTTCTATAGACATTTCATGTCGATGTAGGTGATTTGTCAGATACTGTTGCCTAATAGTGCCGAAAAAGGAGCAATCAAACAAGTAATATTTTTCAGAGCCTACTTGGTCAGAGTCACAGAGTGGGCAATTCCTGTCGTCCAGTGGGGTCCCGTCATATCGACCAGTTTCGATGGGGAGACGGTGGTTGGCGGTTCTAAATTTTAAGAGGGGTAAGTATTCTTGTTTTGATAATATTTTTAGGTAGCTTTCAAATTCATGTATTACTTTGAAACTATTATAGATTTTACCTTTATTATACAGCTGCAATTGTTCATGCCAGTCTTGTTTATATTGATCTAAAAGAATTCGTTTAACCGTTTTGTGCACATTAGTTTGTTGAATTTGAAACTGGTTTTCCCATAAATCTAGCCTGCCGACAGTTAACAGATTTTCTGTAATATTATTCGGCCACTTGAAAGTATTATGCGTTTGGGAAACCATATGTGACCCGTCACGCAAAAAGGGACCATCTGGGAACTGCGAAAAGTGTCGACCCTGGTCAGCCTGTGCGGATTGCGCAGGCTGACCAGGGTCGACACTTTTCGCTTTTGTGATATTTTCTGTATGAAAAATGGTCATTCTACCATACTATACAATCATTTTTGAACTATCAACTTAAACTGACCTGCACTATCTTTTCATTCATTTCACACTGTCTCAGTTTTCTTCTAATTTATTTTCGGAATTCCCAGATTGTCCCTTTTTGCGTGACGGGTCACATATATTTTTAGATTTTTAAGGACAATTTTTCGTGTTTTGATGTTAAGAGTCGATTCCAGAATGATATCATATGAGTCTTTATTACTAATCAAATTGGGTATCTCCCTAGTTCTCCATATAGAAAGGACAGCGGTGTTGATTTTCTGGCGTTTGTGATTTTTCTCAGGAAATTGCTATGTATTCTTTCAAAAATTTCGATATTTTCGAACCCAAAAACCTCAGAACCGTAAGTCAAAATTGACGGTTCTGTATGATCGAAGAGTTTAAAAGTGCATAGTGTTCAATAAAATCTTACCATCTTTTAAAAAGAGTTACTGAACAAGTAATACTTTCAGTTTCTGTGATAGTTTGTGAACCCGTTACCAGTTTGTGAACCCGTTACCACACAATCCATAATTTTAAGGACCATGAGGAAGAAGGCTTTTGAAAACATGGTGGGAAAAGGAGAAAATGCTGGTTACCAGCATTTTCTCCTTTTCCCAAAATGTTTTCTTCTCTGTCAAAGGAGAATTCAAATTTTGTTGCCATATACAATTTTTCATCTACAAAATGTTTTTTGATTTGGATATGTCTAAATTTTTGTTACGTGATAAAGCGTTAAAACAGTTAAGTAAATGGCACATCTGCTTGTACAATAATTTCCCTATCATTGAATCCCGATATCATCACACAGCGTTTTCCATATCATTCCATAAAGAAACTTTGTTGCTTTATGTTTCACTTTCACTTACCAGAATATTTTAATTGCTTACTTGACAATAACAGTATTGACTTGTTTAAATTTCAAAGCTGTAAATAGCAGACATGCCAAGCCCTGGTAGCTAAGCCGGTAGCCTACAGGACTTGTGAACAGGGGGGGTTGCTGGTTTGATCCCTGGTTGGGCTAATTTCTTTCCAAGAATTGATGATAGTTATTGCGACTGGATTCATTCCTCTCTCACTGCTAAGCATTATTTTGGTTGATTGATTGATTGTTTGGTGTTTAACGCCGTTTTCAACATTATTTCAGTTATATCGCGGCGGCCAGTGCACCTATCCGTACTTTCCTGGAGTCTCTTTTACCAGTACTCCGCACAGTTTTTCTTTCCAAGCCACTGGCTGCTTTCCCACATAATCATCGTCGAGACAATGGTCAGCGGTGGGAGAGGAATGAATCCTGTCGCAGTGACTATTATCAATCCTTTGAAAGAAATTGACCGAGCCAGGGGTCGTAGCCAGGGATCGAACCCTGGACCCCGTGTTCTCAAGTCCTGCACGCTACCGACTGAGCTACCGGGGCTCGGCGAGCATTATTTTGGAACTGGTTATGTGGGAAAGAAGTGAGTGGCTTGGAAAGAACATTTTGCAGAGCAGGAACAAAACGGGACTTGAGAACAGAGGGTCGCTGGTTCGATCCTCAACTCGGCCAATTTCTTCCTGAGAATTGATGATAGTCATTGCGACAGGATTCATTTCTCTCTCACTGCTGAGCATTATTCTGACAATGGTTATGTGGGAAAGCAGTGAGTGGCGTGGAAAGAAAATTGTGCGGAGTATTGGTAAAAGAAACTCCAGGAAAGGATGGATAGGTGCACAGACCACTCCGATATAACTGAAATAATGTTGAAAGTGGTATTAAACACCAAACAATCATTCAATACAATGTAGCAGACAACAAATTAAATCTGGCTCGTTTGATGAAGTTTGTGTCTTAAAAGATAGAAAACATTGTGGGAAAAGGAGAAAATGCTGGTTACCAGCATTTTCTCCTTTTACTACAATGTTTTCAAAAGGTCCTTTCCTTTTGGTCGTTAAAACTCAGGATTATATGATAAAGGGATAATGACTGCGCTGGGAAATCCTGCCTGGTTCTGTTGTCAGGGGAGATCACTCCTTCATTACTGCATAGATTCATCCCGTATAAAATCAATACCTGACAGCTGCCTTGGGGAGAATTCTCTTTAGCTCAGTGGTTATTGTGTTGGTCTTTTAAACCTCAATAAAACAAGGATCTTGTTCAAATCCCGCCAGCTTCGGTTTGTATTTGAGCTATGCATTTGTTGCGAACTTTCATGTTCACAAAACTGCTTTGAAGTCAGAGAAACCCTGGTATGATCTTTGCAAGTGGTGTGTGTTATATTAGACTGGCCTTGGAGAAGGCACTGTAAAGTCCAAGCCAAGTGCTGGAAAGTCATAAGTAGATGATACTAAGGTGCTGCTGCAATAAAATATTTACCGCTGTACATCATAATCCATACTTTTAATGACCCTGAAAAAGAAGCCTTTTGAAAACACTGTGGGAAAAGGAGAAAATGCTGGTAGCCAGCATTTTCTCCTTTTCCCACAATATTTTCTACCCTTTCCAAAACAATCTTCAAAACTTGATTCATATGTATTTTGTCGTCTGCAAATGCTTTCAGTTTGGACTAGTCTTAAATTTTGTTGTTTGGTGAATTGTTTGTTACTTGAGATCACTCCTTCCTTACTGCATAGCTTCATCCCGTATAAAATCAGTACCTAACAACTGCGTTGGGGAGAATTCTCTTTAGCTCAGTGGTTTTGGTGTTGGTCTTTCAAACCTCGATAAAACGAGGACCTCTTCCGCATGGGCTCGAATCCAGCCAGATGCGGTTTGTATTTCAGCTATGCATTTGTTGCGAACTTTCATGTTCGTAAGCAGTTAAAGCAGCCTAATGCCACATTCAGACAAACCAAATACTTACCTCTTTTTGGTCACAGGGTGGTCAACTTCATAATGCGGATGATTGATTGAATGCATTTTTCAGTAACAATTTACAATGGTTTCAAGCTTGTGTTGTGTGACAGGAACAGCACACTCATTCATGTGTTTCTTTTTTTTTTAAATATTATTTTCACCATTGCAAAGCTTAGGCTTTAAAGTAGGGTCCTGTATTGCTCAGTGGTAAAGTGTAGGACTCATAACCTGGAGGTCCTAGGTTTGAGCCTCACTCCAAGCACTGAGATTTTCTTGGAAGTATCCTTGGACAAGACACTACAGAGCCCTAGCGAGTACTGATGAAACCCGGGACATACATGAGTATGTGAGCTCTCGCTGTGATGTGACTGAAATAATGTTGAAATAGTGTAAAACACCATTCAAATAGACAAATTCTTGCCCAGGGACACTCCAAAAAAGAAAAAAAATCTATAGACGCTGTGTAAGAGTAATGTAGTCAGACTGAAATGTTTGGGGAACTGGGATAGAAGTAAAAGAAAAAATACTTCAATTTGATAATGAACACATTTATAATTGATTAACATAGAGACACTCTGGAATGATCAAGATGCAATTAAAACATACAATTGTTCTCTTACAAAAAACAACAAACATAAACAGTTAAAAACACATACTCAAGTCAGAGTTATCTCTCTTTCTATCATTTTGATGTATTGTCGTCTGGCAAAGATTTGATGGTTTTTTTTTTAATTCTGAATACATTGGAGATACTATTGAATTCCCAGTGTAGCTCGCAAATTGTATTCGAGTACTCATTATTCTGAAATAGTTATCGCTCCTTTAGCACTCTTGTACACATTTGGTAAGAAAATGAACAAGTCTCGCGAGACAGCGTGAGATTATTGGGACATCTATCGTAACATATAAGGCAGACAAACCGTACACAAAGCCAGGGTGAGAAAAGCAGGTAACATTGAAATTAAAAATATGCCAGTTATACCACTGCATAGCGATAAAATGTTCCTCCTTATTTTGTATATTTGGCCTACAATAACAGAAAAGGGGCATTCGGACATTAATTTTGCGTAAAGTGTCGTCTAGGATCAGCCAGTGCATTCCGCGCAGATTAATCCGAGACGACACTTTCCGTTTTTATGTAATTTTCTGTTTTGTGCAAGTCTACTGTTGGACAAAATCTAACATAGCCGTAAATTGCCGTCTTGGATTAGTCTGCGCGGACTGCGCAGGCTGATCCGAGACGACACTTTACGCAAATGTCCGAATGCTCCTTTTCGCATTTTGCAGGCCAATTATTTGATCACGGAGATGCATTGAGCCTTTTTGCAAGAGGTCCACTCTTATGTTTCCGTTTGGTTTTAATCATAAATGACCCCCGTTGCGTTTGTTTAGCCGTTGTTCCGCTAGTAATTTTTAACGCGCCTTTAATTTTGAAGAGTTTTACTGATGGAAATCAGAAGTATTACCAAGAGTTTGCTGTAACAAACCAGTATGGGGAACCTACGTGACTACGTGCGGCTCACGGTGCGTGTTAGGTGAGGATTTATCAAACATTTGGCCATTACATAGTTACTTTATAATTACGGTGCAGAATATTCCGATAGTCTTCCATTATCTTTTCCATGATATTTGCTGTTAGTACCGGTTAGTTAATTTCCTAGAAATGCTTGCCGTAGGTATTTCGTGACAAGTGCAGCACCAAATAGTCACGTGGGATTGCCACTCTGTAAACAGAACATAGTATACCACACTTTCTCAACAAACCTGTGAAACACAATACATTGTACATATCCATTCCATTTTCGATCCAGCGAAAAGTGACATAACTATTTAAAAAAAAAAGACTTAAATACAAACTAAGCATTAATACAAACAGTGATCCTAAATAACCTATATGAGCGACAGCTGTGGTTGCAAATTTACTTATTTTTCAATGTGATTTCCTTATTTACAGCATAAAAACTAAATAGCCCCCTTCAAGTTTGTGTAATTGTTTAAGAATTTAGTTATATCGAATTCTTTAGAATTGCATTATGGGTGATTGATTGATTGTATGGTGTTTAACGCCGTTTTCAACATTATTTCAGTTATATCGCGGCGGCCAGTGCACGCACCCATGCTTTCCCAGAGTTTCTTTTACCAGTACTCCGCACGATATTCTTTCCAAGCCACTGGCTGCTTTCCCACAAAACTATTTGTCGAAGCAATTGTCAGAGGTGGGAAGAACGGCATTATGGATGACATAGCTGTTGACTATTACCCATGCTTTATTGTAGAGGAAAAACCAAAATGAACCATGCTCTGTGAAAAGGAGGCTTAATGCATCTGCAAACAGTATCAACCCAGGTCAGCCTGCGCTGTCCGCGCAGTCTGACCTGGGCCGATACTTTTTGCTTTTGGTCAAGTTTCTGCATGTCAAAGGACCAGTGTACGTCATGATTCAGACGGTTGTTATACAGAATGGATGGTATGGATACGTTATTATGTGATGACTTGTTTGATGTCATGCGTCACGGAAATGCATTAAGTCCCTTTTTTAAAGAGCATCGCTCAAATATAGTGCGTAAAGGCGCTCTCAGATGTCAGATGAGCAAAAAGGTACTCCAGGTTGAGTAAAAAGGGGCTCCAGGAAAGCATGGAAAGGTGCACTGACCGCCGCGATATAACTGAAATAATGTTAAACATCATACAGTCATTCAACTTATACCTGATGCCTGGCTAAGTGAATTATATGACCATGTTATAACCGTTATCCGAAATTTGGAGAAGAAACTGTTTACGTAGACTTTCGTTCCCATCCATTTCTTCAGTATAATTGTCGCATAATTACATACAGGTGTCCAAAAATCTATGTTACCATTCCAAAAGATGTCGTTTTATCATTTGTTGACAACGCTCCATTGTTTGTATGCCAATTTGATAAGAAGTGAATTAAGTTCTATAGCTTACTTCTTAGGCTGTGTCAAATTTCATGCTTGTTATTCAGAAATACGCCGTCAAATTTCATGCTCAGCTATGTTGTGCATGAGAAAAGTTTCAAAAGCACCCACCTTGTTATTCAGAAAGGCGCCGTCAGCTGAGTTGAGCATGAGCAAAGCTTCAAATGCACTCACCCTTTATTCAGAAAGGCGCTGTCAAATTTCATGCTCACCTGAGTAGTGCATAAGAAAAGTTTAAAAGCACCACCCTGTTTCTCAGAAAGGTGGCGTCAATCAGTTTTGATAGCATTTGATGTACATGTATATTGTATTTTGCATCTTTCCTGCAAACCATGGTGTTCCGAGAGACACCAACCCCAGGAGTAAATATGTAAGAAGCAATTTGAACAAGTAATTGAACAATAGGCTGAAACTTAGGTTACAATGCATGAAAACAAAAATTTGATACCCCGTGATCAAGGATTTAGGAAAGGTACGGGGCGATGTTAGCAAGAACGTTGTATGTAACACGTATACCATTGCTTTTTCACTTTTTTTTTTTAAATTTGTATGATTTTCTTTGTGACAAGCACACGTAGAAAAACTATATTAAATACTACTATTGAAGCATCTAACTTTTAGAACGGATGTTTACTCTAGAATTGTCAGCGTATGGAATGGTAGCACAAAGTGTGGGACGCCCTGTATTATCTTTGATATACTGTGTTCTAAAACAAGTTCAAACAAAAGTTTTGAATAAAAAAAAATCACTCATTCATAAATAGACAGCCTCGCGTTCTCCCACACCACGCAATCCCATTTTATCCAGCAAAATGGAATTAAAGTCGCAAAATAAAGTCAATCTTTCGGGATGCCAATAAAACCGTCTAGGAGTGTCAATTTTTCCCCATCCAACGAAATTTGAGTAGGCACCTTTTTATTGACCCTTGTCCCTCAAGGGCTTTTAAGCACAAAAATAGAAACAAACTTGCCATGCACGTGCGCCATACGGTGTACCATATGCCGAGCACAGAGTAATACATAACTCGTGCCAGAACAATTTAATTAAGCTTTTATGGCTACTGCATAAAGTAAAATCTGGAGCATGGCAAAGGTTTGCCCGCTTTCCCTTTTCTCGTAAAGTCAAGGTCGTCGATAAAAGTTGGTGATGTAAACAAGGGTCTGTTTGTTTTGTTTTTTCCTGGTCGCCAAGCTATCGATACGAACAATTCAAGTAACACCGCCAGTACTTGTTAGCGCAGTCTCTTTGACATTTGAGAGTGCTCAGTCCAAGTAAGTAGCCGGTATGATAATTGCACCTCAGGTCACAGATGGTCATTTGCTCCCCACATCCGTTTTTGCAATCTCGGTAGTCGGAGAGCCTCTGTGGCGGTAGGAAGTTTCCGCTGAACGGAAATGCCAATATAGAACCCAGCAACACGGTGAATAACAGCAGTACTCTGATTGGCTGAAAATAAAAACATAATGGCGTCATGTATATAACAGTTGTAAGTATTGCATGTTTATAGTTCAAAACTTTATGTACCTAAGCATTAACCCATAGGCTGCTATGCGCGACTCAAATACATTTTGTGGACAGTGTAGATCAAGATCAGACAGCACAGAACGTGCAGTCTGATCTTGAATCTACACTGTTCGGATAACGAGATATTTTCCCCCCAGAATAGCTTTGCAATAACAACATTTGGGTTTTTACTTATGGCTCGAAGGTTTCATTTAACCTATTTCGCAGGTAAAGGGCTAACTCTTTACCAAACGACAAAATTTTTTGGACATGTCCAAATTGAAAGTATTTGCAGACGGAAAAATTAAAGGTGGCTCAAATGACAAGATTAGTCCTTGATAGGGTAGAAAACATTGTAGGAAAAGGAGAAAATGCTGGTAACCAGCACTTTCTCCTTTTCCTACAATGTTTTCAAAAGCATTCTCCCTCAGGGTCGTTCAAAGCCGTGATTGTTTGGTAATAGTTTAAAGGAGAAAGAAGGACTTTGTAGATTTTTCAGACTTTTCACTCATTGATATTACATAAAATTTATGAAGTATTCCACTCGCAAACCTGTAGACTTTTATCCGACACTGACAAATACTGGGCAAGGGCGTAGCAACCTCTATGTACAATACGCACGTGCATATGAAAAAAAAACGGCGACCGAAGTTGTATCATAATATCATTTACATGTAGTATTTTTTTCTCTAGATCTGCATGCCTTTTCAATTAAGTAGATGGGTAAAATTGATGCACTGATGACAATGGAATGTCTCTATGCTTTACAATAAATGGTAATGTTTCAGCTCCCGACCCCACCGGCACTTTGTGCCTCACTGTGCATATAAATATTTTAATCCTGGCTACGCCTATGCTAAAGAGACACTGATTTTAATGGTGGCATTGATGCTCGAAACCGGTTGCTGATTTTAATGGTGGCATTGATGCTCGAAACCGGTTGTAATGGGCGGCTAGTAGATTGAACAATCTGGACATTTTAATATTTAGATTAAAGCATCCGAAGACAAATTTAAAAAAAGCCATGCACTGGCGAAAGGGGGGTTTAACAGATCCCTGTGATGCATTATTCCAAGCATCTCATTACATAAGTATGGATCGATAAAATCCATTCAATTCAAAACTTTGACTGGATCTGGGAGTAGAATGGTCCTTGGACACGAAGAAAATTTACAAGTAACTAAAAGCTACTTGTAAAGCCTGCGTGGACTTCGTGGACTGCGCAGCCGAAAACGTTCATCATTTTATGCAATCAATCGATCGATCAATCAATCAATCAATCAATCACAATCAATTAATCAATCACTTAATCAATCAGTTAATCAATCAATCAATCAAATACAATCAATGAATCAATAAATAAATCAATCAATCAAATACAATAAATCAATCAATCTATCTATTAATCAACCAATCGATCAAATACAATCAATCAATTAAATACAATCAATCAATCAAATACAATCAGTCGGTCTATCTATCGATCAATCAATCAATCAATCAATCAATCAAATACAATCAATCAATCAATCAGCTTGAGCTACTTAGCTCCGAACATCGATAGTTGCACATAACACACTAAGGATTGTTTTGTACTTTTAGTTCCAACCCGAGCGCCATAGCTTATTACGTTGATTAATTGGGGACGAAAGAAACGGATCAACCCTTTCATCGCCCTTGGCGTAAAATTTGTCGTTTTGCGGATGTTATAGATCAAGATCAGACTGCACAGAACGTGCAGTCTGATCTTGGATCTATACCATCCGCTTCTTTATTCTAGCATATATGATAAAAATAATTTCCATGTTTCAGAGAATTGTTTTTTTTTCTAAGTCGTTAATGGGGTTGAAACTATTTTCTGGTGGTGGAGTAAATAGAAAACAGGTTTGTCTCAAGCACAGTGCGTGCATATTGTAATCCTTTCCCACGCGATTAAATTTCAGACTCGTCCAAATTCAAAGCTTTTGCAGACGAAAAATGAGGCTTGTTTGATGAATTTTGTCTCTGAAAGGGTAGAAAACATTGTGAAAAAAAGAGAAAATGCTGGTTACCAGCATTTTCTCCTTTTACCACAATGTTTTCGAGGGCTTTCTCTCTCAGGGTCATTAATATTCGGGATTATGTGGTATAAGTTACCAGAAAGTCGGTCAGCTGGTGAAATTACATTACGCACCGAAACAAGCCGAGGCTGCCCGCGCAGTTGGCTACATACAGGACTTGGAACCAGGGAAGGTCTCATGTTCGATACCTAAGATTGGCATTTTTTACCCGAGGATTGATAATAGTCATTGCGAAGGGATTCATGCCTGTCTCACCGCTGATTTTTGTTTCGACGATGGTAATGTGGAAAGCAGCCAGTGGCTTGGGAAGAATATTTTGCGAAGTGCTGGTAAAACAAATTTCAGGAAAGCATTGGTTTGAGCACTGACCGCCACGATATAATTGTTGTAACAAACTCTGACACATCCTTGTAAAATGTAATAGCGTCAACGTGACCATTGTTGAAAATTTTGTGGAGAGATTTGTTCATTATAAACAATTTTTACAATTCTCTCCTTTTTACGCATTGTTTTCAAAAGCTGTTTTGCGGACAGATGAAATAAAATCGGTCTACAAGTAGAGCTTTGTTGATCCTAAATCGTGTCTGTACAAACTAATAGCACGTATGTCCTACAACATTTGAAAGACAAGGAAAATCATATCCGAGTTTAAATACCATTGTATGAAAAACATAGTGGAAAAAGTAGTGTGTGATTTTAGATAATTCAATAAGTGTTTTAGATCTGTCTATTTATGCGTTCATTGTATTTCGCTGGGCCTGGTTGCTCAGATTGATGAAAGTCGTTGCGACATGATTCATTTCTGACTCATCGCTGATCATCATTTCGACGATGTTCATGTTGGATGGCAGCCAGTGGCTTGGGAAGAATATTTTTCGAAGTACTTGTAAGAGAAACTCCAGGAAAGCATAGGTAGGTGCACTGGCCGCCGCGATATAACTGAACTAATGTTGAAACCGACTTCCAATCACCACACAAACAACCAAATCCTTGTGTTTCTCTAAGCCCAGCAGCTAACTCGGTAACATAGCCTACAGTTTTGGAACTACAGGCGTTCGTTTTGTGACGAATATAATATGGCTTGCAACATGCGAAAAGGAGCATTCGGACATTTGCGTAAAGTGTCGTCTCGGATCAGCCAGCGCAGTCCGCGCAGGCTAATCCGAAACGACACTTTCCGTTTTTATGTGATTTCCTGTTTTGCGCAAGTGTACTGTAGCACAAAATCTAATGTAGTCGTAAAGTGCCGTCTCGGATTAGCCTGCGCGGACTGCGCAGGCTGATCCGAGATGACACTTTACGTAAATGTCCGAATGCCCCTTTTCGCGTGTTGCGAGCCAATTATTATTATATTTGTATAACGTATATGCATGGCGAGGATCGCTACAAAACGAATGCCTGTGTTTGGAACCCAGGGATTGAAAATTTTATCGTTTGATAAAGAGATAAAAATCTTAAGCACTGTTTCGTCTTCATATCGTCCACGATTTCACGGGCTATTTTTTTACTAACCATCATAAATCCACTTACAATAAAGCTATGCTCTGTGAAAAGGGGGTTTAATGCATCTTTAAAAGTATCGACCCATGTCAGCCTGCACAGTCAACCTGCACAGTCCGCACAGACTGACTTACGTCAAAACCTTTCGCTATTGGTCAATTTTCTGATTATCAAAAGACCAATCTACCTCATTATTCAATTGGTTGTGAGACCAAATGGATTTTATGGATCCATAATTATGTGATGACTTGGTCGGTATAATGCATAACAGATATGCATTAAAAACCCTTTTGTCACAGCGCGGCCATCTCTAAATTCCAAAGCCAGCCGTTGATTGGATGAGGCGTTCTGTCCCAGCCAATTAGATGGCTTGTCATAGAATTAAGAATTGAATATCTAGCAAAGATTGTAAGCATGTCCCGAGAACACAAACTTACAGTTCTTTCACTGATGATGTTATAAATAGTGCACTGAGACCCGGAGAAGTGACCCGTGTCTTTTAACTCTATACCAAAACACAGGGTGTCCGGAAAGTAAGGTAACACTTTTGTACGTCTAGAATATAGCTTTTAATTTCAGATGAAGCGATAAAAATGTATATACATGTGCATAGTTTTCTCTGTTATAATTATATTCAATTTCCATTACATTACCGGTACACATTTTTATACAGATTTTAAACCAAAGGTACATTTTTTGTCATTGACGTCATTTTAGTAATTCATGACGTTTTCAATATGACAGCCTTTTATACTCTTTCCATGCTAATTACTACATTGACGGCAATGACAAAAAAGTAATTCTGATTTAAAATCTGTATAAAAGTGCGAAATGTAATTTATTTGAAAATTTAACGAAACTTTCACACAAAAAACTTATATACTTTACATGTACATGTATATATATTTTTAACTTTTCATCTGAAATTTAAACCCATATTATAAATGTACAAAAATGTTACCTTACTTTCCGAACACCCTGTATAGGACTGTTCAAAATTGAAAGCATTTGTGGGCGACAAAATACATATGACTCGGATTAGATTTTTTCTAAGGATATTAAACATAATGGGGAAAAAATGCTGGTAACCAGCATTTTCTCCTTTTCCCACCATGTTTATAAAAATTCTCTTCATCAGGGGTCGCTTAAACCCCGGATTATGTGGTAGAAATTTAACGAACCCAAATTCTGCTCCTCGCCACCTCTAACGCACTGGATTGCGAATTGGATAGACCGAAATCGGCCCATATATCTGTGTAGTCTGATCTGCGGTCCTAAAGAAGTGTTTTTCGTAAATAAATTTGTCCATTAATTGATCCTTCAGGATGTCTGCGTCTGCATAACATTTTAATTTTTTCCGGAAAGACGGAATTTTCGGCTTATTCAAATTGAACGCATCTCCAGACGACAGATTAGACATTATTAAAATGGTGAAGTTTGTCTTCGAAAGAATAGCAAACATTACCACTGAGCCGGGCAGAGAGAGAGAGTGACAGAGAGAGAGACAGACAGAGAGAGAGACAGAGAGAGAGAGAGAGTGTGTGTGTGTGTGTGTGTGTGGCAGAGAGGGAGAAAGAGAAGGAAAAGAGAGAGACAGAGAGAGTGACAGAGAGGGAGAAAGAGAAGGAGAGGGAGACAGAGAGAGAGAGAAAGAGAGATAGAAGGAGAGAGAGAGAGACAGAGAGAGAGAGAGACAGACACAAAAAGAGAGAAAGGGAGAGACAGAGAAAGAGCGAGAGAAAGAGAAGGATAGAGAAAAATAGAGACAGAGAAAGAGAGAGAGAGAGAGAATAACTAACATCCTCAATTTTTATTTCAAATATATTGGAAGCTTAAAACAAAACCCGCCGCCTGGTCATGCTTGTATTGAACAACAACAACAACAAAAAACCCCCATTAAAAACTAAGATTAGAACACGCGGAAACCAAACATTAGTTACTCAAGATCGCCACAAAGCAGGTGGTATTATAAAAATAAAAGAAAGCCGGTGTCTCTATCTATCGTAATGTGCACGTGTGCTTGTTTGATTTTGTACTAAACAAGATGGAAATAGAAGAACACACTAAGAATAAAAAGTGCCTGTTTGTCGAAAAACGGGGGTTATGGTTTCCGAGAAACGTCGAGCTTCGTGATCCTTACATCACTCAGTCATATTAACTCTGAAGCAGCTAAGCGTGACTCACCGACCTTTTGCGGACAGTGTAGATCCAAGATCAGACTGCACTTTTCTGTGCAGTCTGATCTTGGATCTACACTGTCTGAAGAGATATTGTTCCCCAAAATATATTTTTAAAATTGCTATATTAGGGTTTTTACTACCGAAGTGAAAATTTCATTTTTGTTATTTAGCAAGATAACGATTAAAAGGGGCGTTACCAGGATTTTAGAAGGATTAACCACTCCCAGTCGAGTCTAAAAGCGCCTTCAAACCATGGCAAACCGGGGGATTATACCGTGAACGAACAGCAAAACTCGAACGCATGAAAAAAAAAAAGACGCAATGGGCGAACAACGTCATATGCGAACGTACGTCAACGTTCTTCAAACAAACCTTGAAGCGTGTACCACCCAGTGCCAAAATATCTACGTACGGTGGAATACGCTTTGTCAATTCATGTCAGTGTAAAGCTGCAATTATAAGAAGGACAAAAGTGACCGAAAGCATCTTCGACCCTTTCCTTACTATACGCACTTGCGTTGTGGGCATTATAGCCTTCTTTTTGTTGTCCCCATAAAGAAGCGCCTTGTAGTGTCCCGATCAAGCTGCGTCTTAAGGATAGGGCACCCTAATGGGATTCGTGTAACACCTGCCATGTGGTAAAGTCATATAGTGTCCCCGTTGACCCTAATTATGTCCCACTAAAGCCGGACTTTTAAATTGTCTCCATAAAACTCACTTTAATCTGTATTTCCGTAAAGTCAGGTTGTATAGAGTCTCAAACTTATCAGTATTTCTGTAAAGGCAGGTTGTATAGTGTCTCAATCTTATCAGTATTTTCGTAAAGTCAGGTTGCATAGAGTCTCAACAGAATCACTATTTCCGTAAAGGCAGGTTGTACAGTGTCTCAATCTTATCAGTATTCCCGTAAAGGCAGGTTGTATAGTGTCTCAATCTTATCAGTATTTCCGTAAAGGCAGGTTGTATAGTGTCTCAGTCTTACCAGTGTTTCCATAAAGGCAGGTTGTATAGTGTCTCAATAGAATCAGTATTTCCATAAAGGCAGGTTGTATAGTGTCTCAATAGAATCAGTATTTCCGTAAAGGCAGCTTGTATAGTGTTTCAATACAATCAAGTACTGATGTACTTGCGATAATTCTCTGAAGTCTTCACAAAGCCATATTATATAAAGTCTCCATCTATTCAGTTTTGTTGGGTTGTAGAGTCTCCATAAAGCCGTTCAGTGTCTTCATAAAGTTAAGTCTTGCGGTGTCTCCTATAGGTCAGTATTGTAGTCACCATAATTAGGTTAGTGTTGTAGAATTGAATTTGCATTTATTTATCGTCACCTCCGGTTGCCCATATGGGCGACACACCTTGAAGTTATGTAACGGGGAATAGTGCACGATACAGGACAAAACTCATCTTAAGTTACGCCTGCTTCTTTAACATTCTCGGTGTATAGCACCGTCACACGGGACCTCGGTTTAACTTTTAATTCGAGAGACTATTTGCAATTTTAGATGGCCAGTCATGGGGTTCGAACCCACACCCTTAAGTGGCCCGAAACTTGACGTTCTACCGCCTGAGCTATTTGGGCTGGTCGAAGTGATGTAAATTCACTGTTAGGTAGTCTTATACTGCCGTCGTTAAGTCGGGTGAATAGTGTTTCCGGGTCGGACAGTGTACCCGTAAAAAGTCATAGGATTTCCCCATACAAATCTCCATGAAGTTAAGATTTATTTTGTCTCCGTGATATCGAGTCGTGTAGAATCTCCACGAAGTTCTTTGATTTACGCATGTAGTTCAATTTAGGACTTAAAGACGTCTTTAAGAGTAATGCCTTATGATTTCCGCTTAATGTAGGGCCTAGATTTGTCGCGTTAAAAGCGTGAGAAAATTTGATATCGCGCGAGACCGAAGGTCGATGTCAAATTTTCTTACGCAGCAAAAAGCAAATACAAACATCAGGAAAGTAACCACAATACAATATTCCTTTTATTATATACCTTTAACTTTCAACAGCAAATTTTGCAATTATTGACATTTTATTAGGAAACGGTAAACAAAATGAAACAAATTATAGTGAAGTGGCTAGTAATTTCGTATAAATTATGAATGGCGGATGAATTTTATAGCGTTACATTTTGATCAATCAAATCGCAAATCAATATAAATGTATTTCGCACGCGAGAACCGACATCGTGCCATGTTTGGAATTGTGTTTAACACTATTTGTTTTTTTTCCCTGCCTTGTGTGATATTTTATCTACGTAGGACGCATGTATTTGAGCGGCAAAAGATAAAAGTATATAAAAAATGTTAATACAGATAAGTGATAATCGGTTCTTTTTCTTCGGCTGTCGTTAGAATATAGGTTATATTTTGTATAACTTCACTCAAAAGTGGTGTGAGGCAAACAATAAATATGCACTTATCACCACTTTATTCCCGTTTAATTAAACGGAACTTGTTTATAAACAGGCGACACGTTCTCGTTGTTGAATTATACCTAACGTCGGTTATCGGATAGTTACAGAGAATTCTGTTTGATTATATGGAGTTTAACGCCGTTTTAACAGCTTTGGACATATCACAGCGGTCTGTCCGCCTACACATGTGTTTCCTGGCTTTCTCACACAAGTACTGACACGACTTTATTACCAAGTCACTGACTACTTTTCTCACATGCATCAGAGAGAGGTGAGAGGCAAAAAATTGCCGGAATGAAAGTTTGCCTCCACCGGGTATCGAGCCTGCAACCCCAGGTTACGAGTCTGATACGCTAACCACGGAGCTACCCGGTAAGGCCTAGTTACAAAGGAAAGGATAGTGGTTCCTTTCTCCCATAAAACTGTTCATTCATCCTTTCATTTATGGCATTAATGGTTTCCCATCCCATGAAAGAATGCGGCCATCCTTTTTGTATTGAGCCATGTACTGTGAAAAGGGGGCTTAATGCATTTGCAAAAAGCATCGACCCAGGTCAGCCTGCGCAGTCCGCGCAGGCTGACCTGCGCCGAAACGTTTTGCCTTTGGTAAATTTTCTGCATGTCTAAAGACCAGCGTAACTCATGATTCATTAGGTTGTTATACAAAATGGATTTTATGGATCTATAATACTGTTACGACTTGCTTGGAATCATGTACCATGGAGATTCATTAAGCCCCCTTTTCACAAAGTATGGCTAGTGGATGTAGCACAACAACGTGCGTAAGGTATATAACGTAACTCTTTACATACTGATTATATCTTAGATTTGTCCCATTTGAGGTTATTAGCCGACAACAAATCAAATGGAAATCAAAAGGTTGGGTTTGGGTGTTAAAAGTTCGAAAACATGGCGAGAAAAGGAAAAAAAAAAAACGCTGGTAACCAACATCACAGCATTATTCACAATGTTTTCGAAAGTCTGTTATTTCAGGTTTGTTAAAATATGGACTTTTTGTTAAAGGTTTAACTTTTCGTATGCTGAACATACGTCAGGCATCTTGTTCGGGTTATGTTGATAGGAATCATGGTAAAAAAGCATTGTCGCAAAAGGAGAGAATGCTGATTACCAGCATTATTTGCTGCTACTAAAATCTTTTCAAAAGGATTAACTCTTTACCAAACAACAAAATTTAAACCTGTCCAAATTGAAAGCATTTGCTGGCGACTCGGAAAATGTAGCTAATATAACGGGATTAGTCTCTGAAAGGGCGGAAAACACTGTAGGAAAAGGAAAAAATGCTGGTAACCAGCATTTTATCCTTTTCCTACAATGTTTTCCGAAATTGTTACGTACAGGCAGCTTCGCCCTTGTTCTGTGCAGTATGATCTTGATCTATTCTATAGGTGAAAGCGCAGCTGTAGTGTTAAAAGGTTCAAGTGTTTTAATTAGTGTTTTAAATAGTGATCGAAGGGAAAAAGTACACAATATATCTGCACTGAAGTCTTTTATTTACTTCACATGAATAAATTCTTTACATTTAACTGGAAACATTTGCAGATTTACATTTTACGATTTGCGACCCCTAGCTACCGTATTACTAACAATTTGTAACTTTTCGCTTACGGAATACCTAACTTAACAAAGCGTTCAGATTTGCGAAATTCTCTTAAATCCGTTTACTTAACTGTCGTAACTTTGTGCACAAGTTTGCGTCGGTAAATATTTTCATAACTCTTTAACTGAAGGTAGGTAAAGTATATTTGGTGCGCTTGTCATCAACGTAAACAACGTGTACCGTTCAAACGCAGGAAGATGATTGAATGACTGTATGGTTTTAAACGCCGTCTTCAATGATATTTCAGTTATATCACGGCGGCCAGTGCACCTATTTATGTTTTCCCGGAGTTTTTGTACCGGTACTCCACACGATATTCTTTCCAAGCTCCTGGCTAGAGAAATAAATCCCGTCGCAATGACCAATATCTATCATGGGAAAGAAATTGGCCGAACCGGGTATCGAACCATCAACCCACAGTTCTCAAGTCCTGTGTGTTATCGATTGAGCTACGGGGCCAGGCCCAAGCGGAGGAAGAATTGTTTTTCTAATGCTCCCGGTGTTAAATGCCTTTGAAAACATAGCGAGAAAATGCTGGCTATAGGATTTTTTTTCCTTTCCCACATAATTTCTACCCTTTCGAAGACAAATCCGATCGGTATCAGTATCCACGTACTCTTTTCTTAGATTTGAGACCAAGAAAAACAAAATCATTACTGAAGTTTATGCATTCTGATCTGAATCTAAATTATCCCCCCCAAAAAAACCGGTAAAGTTTATACAGCCTGATATCGGTCTACATTGTTTCCAAAAGCAAATGTAAAGTTTATGCAGATGTGATCTTAATCTAAATCTATCACAAAAGCAAAAGTAAAGTGCTCTTTGTCTGATCTTGATCTACATTGTCTAGAAAAGCAATGGTAAACTTTATGCAGTCTGATCTTAGTCATAGGCTACGAAATCAAAATTAAGCTTTCTACCTTCTGATCTTGTTCTAAATTGACAAAAGAATCAAAAGTCAACTTTATGCAGTCTGATCGTGATCTAAATTGGCAACAAAGTTAAAAATAAACTGTATTCAGTCGAATCTTGATCTACATTGGCAACGAAATCAAAAGTAATCTTTATGCAGTCTGATCTTGGTTTTAATTGTCAACAAAATCAGTTAAAGCTGCAGCTATCAAACAACAGGTTAGGCTTAACTTTTCCACCGTCAATTGTAACTCGACCTTTTTCAACAGCACAACCTGAAATCCACTGAAAAGCACCTAAGCTTGATGTAACGGGCGGGCGTATAGGCCCAATTTAACAGGCGAACGGTATTGATCCAAGATTAGACTGCACGTTCTGTGCAGTCTGATCTTGACCTATACCGCCCGTAAAAGCGTCCCCCCCTCCATTTTTACCTTAAGCGCAGACAAAGTTAATCAGCTAAGCGTCCGAAATATTTTTTCCCTGAAGTCACGTGCTCAGGTAGAAGAGTCATGTGATTTCCGGTGAAAGTGTTTCGCAGAATAACGGATGTGCTCTTCAAGTCTTTGCCAGCCGACAAAATTTTATGCTGATTCAGGCTGAAAACATTTGCAGACGACAAATTAAATGTGGTCCAAATGTTGGATTTTTCCTTCCAGTGGGTAGAAAGCATAGTGGAAAAGGGAAAGTATGCTGGTTAACAGTATTTTTTTTTTCCTTTTCCCACAATGTTTTAAAAGGTCTTAATCATCAGGGTCGTTAGAAAAGGGGAATTGTTCATTTTAATGTGAAGTCCGGCACTAAAATGATCGGAAAAAAAAAAAATTCAATGGAAGCCACGTGCTTAGGTACGAGAGTCGTGTGAAAATGCTGGTTACCAGAAGTTTCTCCTTTTCCAGCAATGTTTTTAAAAGTTTTGATCCTCAAAGTCGTTGTAAAGGAGATTGTTTCATAAAAGGTTATATTGCCAAGGGATAGGAAAAAATTATCATTGAAGTCACGTGCCTCGTAAGGAAGAGTTATGTGACTTCCGGTGTGATTTCCGAAAGTGTTTGGCAGAATCATGGCGGTGTCCTTTGACTATTTAGCTCAGGAGGCTCTAGACTGGTCCAAATTGATAATTTTTGCAGACAATTTATCAAATATGGTTAAAATGAAACAATCTGTCTTTGAAAGGGTAGAAAATATTGTTGAAAAAGGAGAACAGTGCTCGTAGCCAGCATTTTCTTTTTCCCCCACAGTGGTTTCTGCCCTTTCAGATACAAATCAAGTAAGTTGAACCACGTTGATCTTGTCGTTTGAAATTGCTTTCAGTATAGATAAATCGAAAATTTTGTCACGTGGTAGAGATTTAATTTGAAAATTTTTCATAAAATTAATGACATAGTAATAATGATAAAAGCTCATAAAACCATTAACGAACAGAAAGGTTCACCTTAAGGTGCTTAGCGCGACTAAAAGACCTTTTGCGGACAGTGTAGATTAAGATCAGACTGCACAGAACGTGCAGTCTGATCTTGGATCTATACTGTCTGGTAAGGATATATTTTTCTAAAAAAAAAAATAAGTATGAAACGGCAATATTCGAGTTTTTTACAATCGGCTTGAAAGTTTTATTTAACATAATTATTTAGCAGGTTGAGAGTTTAGCAATAACGTCACGTGTTCTAGTCCACGAGAGGAACCACATTACTTCCTGTCAAGTAGATAGAAGAAATCTCTGAAGTCGTTTTTCAATCTTCGCACTCTTATGTCAGTTGAACAGAAATTGTAAGGGAATAACACAAAGAGAAAGTTTCATTTTACGAAGTGGTTTGGCAGATTTTTTCTCTTTTTTTTTACATAAGATCAGACACAATAGGTACAAAGATCAGACTGCATGTTCTATGTATTCTGATCTCCGTCTACGTTTTTTGCAAAAGTGAAATTGTGGTTGGCGCTGTAAAAGTATTTACATAACTGCAATTTTTAGGATCGGGGTTATAACGTCAGCATGTTAATTTAATCTTTCGCCACCCACTCCTTATCCCTATACTCGTCAAAGAAAATTATTTTCGCCAATTTTAACTCTTATCTTGCTAAGTAAGTTAAATGATACCTTCAACTCGATAGCAGTGTCCTTGGGCAAGACACTTCAAAGCCCTAGTCTAGTACTTGTATACCCAGGAAAACATGAATATGTGAGCTGTCGCCGTGATATGACTGAAATAATGTTGAAAGCGGCGTAAACACCAATCAATCAATAAACTCGATAGTAAAAACCTGAGGTTGTTATTTCAAAGTTATTTTCGGGTGTGAAATATCTCCATATCGGACAGAGTAGATCAAAGATCAGACTGCACGTTCTGTGCAGTCTGATCTTGATCTACACTGTCAGGAAAAGGTCAGTGAGTCAGTGTTTTAAAAAATTCTGTTTTCCTGAAGATCGTAAAACACGGTATACGGTACAGGACCTTTACCAGATAGGAAAGTTCTACACCGAGTGCGTTTGCAGACAACAAATCTAATATACTTGAAATGATGGAATTTATCTTAGAAAGTGTTGAAAACATTGTGGGAAAAGGAGAAAATGCTGCTATTCAGCATTTTTCTCCTTTTCCCATAATGTCTTAAAAGGTCTTTATCATCAGGATCGTTAGAAAAGGGGGATCGTTTAGTAGAGGGTGAAGTCTTTGAATGGATCGGATTTAAAAAACAAAACAAAACGGAAGCCACGTGCATAGGTAGAAGAGTTATGTGAAAATGCAAGTTACCGGTAGTTTATCCTTATCTCACAATGTTTTCAAAAGTTTTTGCTGGTTACCAGCATTTTCTCCTTTCCCGACGATACAGAACAGAACATCACAACAGACAATTCATTTCAGTATTTAGGTCTCCGGCCCATAATACAACACCATACAACATTATCATCATAGAGTACAGAGCGAAAATATACAGATGTACATGTGTTA
Organism: Hippopus hippopus; assembly: GCA_946811185.2. Classification (NCBI taxonomy): domain Eukaryota; kingdom Metazoa; phylum Mollusca; class Bivalvia; order Cardiida; family Cardiidae; genus Hippopus; species Hippopus hippopus. The sequence continues at coordinate 66,270,403 of OX328100.1, forward strand.
ACTTTTCTAAACGACAAAAATGTAGACATGACTAAATTGAAAGCATTTGTAGATGACAATATTTTTTCAGAAACATTTTCCCGGAGGTCCTTAACTCTTTACCAAACGACAAAATTTTAGACTGGTGCAAATTGAAAGCATTTGCAGACGACAAAATTAACGTGACTCAAAAATTGAAATTTGGGAGGGTAGAAAATATTGTGGGAAAAGAAGAAAATGCTGGTTACCAGCATTTTCTCCTTTTCCCACAATGTTTTCAAAAGGCTTCTTTTTCAGGGTGGTGAAAACCAGGGATTGCTTGGGAAAGGGTTAAAACACGAGACTGTTTTGTAAAGAGTGAAAAATGACCATTCTATTCACTGAGCACTTTACAGAATTAAATCTAAGGCTGCTAAGCGCGATTCACTGACCTTTTGCGGACAGTGCAGATTAAGATGAGACTGCACAGAACGTGCAGTCTGATCTTAAATCTACACTGTCCGATAAGGAGATATTTCTTCCCGAAAAATAATTTTGAAATAGCAACATTTTGGGTGTTTACAATCGACTTGGAGGTATCATTTAATTTACTCAGAAGGATAAGATCACAATAAACCCAATGGACATTTTCATTCTAGAATAAGTCCAAATTCATGGCTACTTTTTGCCTGTAGTGTTTAAACATAGCGGACAGTGTGGATCAACGATCAGGCTGCACGTTTTGTGCAGCCTGATCTTGATCTACACTGGCCGCAAAGGTAACTATATTGGTGAAATAAACCTAATAAACCATATGGACATTTTCATTCTAGAATAAGACCAAATTCATGGCTACCTTTTTGCCTGTAGTGTTTAAACATAGCGGACAGTGTGGATCAACGATCAGGCTGCACGTTTTGTGCAGCCTGATCTTGATCTACACTGGCCGCAAAGGCAACTATATTAGAGACATAAACCGAATAAACCATACCACAGTTTTAAAGTAACAATATTGGCCAAAGGTAAACAATGCAGATGTTAAAATGCATTTCAACTTAAAGGATACCATTTAAAAGTATAGAAAATAATGTGAAGATAACAATCTTTTTATTAAACGGTCGGTCCCAATGTTAGTCGCTAATAGTAAAATAAGTTTAAAAAGTAGGTAAAAACCTGCCAGGTCACTCTATCTTTTGTTTATTTTTTGCCTGATTTTAAAATTCATATTTTTCTCACCGACTAACACTTGGACTGACCACACAAAAAAGGTTGTCATCGTCACAGTATTTTCCATGCTTTTATGGCATGATTTAAAATTCAGATGCATTTTAACACCTACTTTTTTTGGCCGCTATAGGGCCTTTAAACATAGCGGACAGTGTAGATCAATGATCAGGCCTCACGTTTTGTGTAGCCTGATCTTGATCTACACTGGCCGCAAAGGCAAGTGTATTAGTGACAGACGCTTTCAAGATTAATATCTTTTTGTCAGTGTATAATTGACAGGTCAGATACACTTCCGTCATACTCTCAAGAGAATTCAACGGTATCAGTTGACCAGTCTTTTTTTTTTCAATTCACAATCGCCGAAACATTTTTTCAGCGTAACTTATGTTGTCTGCGCATGTCATATTCTTCTAAAATTTTGTCGTTTGGTAAAGAAGTATATACATCGAAAAACACAATGGGAAAGGAAGCAACTCCTTGCTACAGGAAATTGCTCAATTTCTCACAATGTTTATTATTATTATTATTATTATCATATTGTAATAAAATCAGTCTTTAACGAGAGATTACATACTGCTCACTAATACGGTTCGAAAACGTTTTGGAGGACTATATACCCTTTACCACTAAATCCCGAGTTTAAACGCTCCCAAGGAAATAGACTTTTGAAAACATTGTTGGAAAAAGAGAAAATGCTGGTAACCAGCATTTTCTCTTTTTTCCGCAATGTTTTCTACCCTGTCAAACAAAATTTTACTCACTTGTGCAACGTGTATTTTATCAACTGCAAATGCTTTCAGTTTAGGAAAGTCTAAAATTTTGTTATTTGACAAAAGGTTTATAACAGTAATAGATCGTATTTCGTACAAAATTCTTTTTTTTTTTTAAACATTTGATTTATCAATATTTTAGTTATAATTGATCAATAGCGTTTTGTTGGTTAAACGCCTTGCCAGACTTGAAAAACTAAATTTAGACCTATTCAAACTGAAAGCGTCGATTTTGCAGACGAAATACTAGTATGAGATGTAGCTCAAATTAAGGTTTTGACTTTGGTTTAGTTGAAGACATTGAAAGTAAATGAGAAAATTCTAGTTACCAGTATTTTCTTCTTTCTCCACAAGATTTTCCGAAGCATTCTTTCTCAAGGTCGGTAAACATGTGATTAAGATGTAAAGATTTTAAATGTAATATCTCCATTTCTCACAATGGTTTCTGTCGTTATCTAGCGATTAAGAGTTCAAATTTTAGAGCATGCAGTCTGATTTTTAATCTGTACTGTCTGCCATTTCTTGATATATTGTGACATTTTGACAAAACCAACCTTGAGAATTTGCAATCCTTTAACGATACATCAAATGCGGCTCAGTGGATGGATTGATTGTTTGGTGTTTAACGCCGTTTTCAACATAATTTCAGTTATATCGCGAAGACCAGTTCACCTTTCTATGTTTTCTTGGAGTTTCTTTCACCAGTACTCTGCACAGTATTCTTTCCAATCCACTGGCTGCTTTCCCACATGATCATCGTCAAAACTATGGTCAGCGGTGAGAGAGGAATGAATCGTGTCGCAAAGACGCAAAGACTATCATCAGTCCTCGGAAAAGAAATTGGACGAGCCGGGGATCGAACAAGCGACCTTACCCCCGTTCTCGAGTCCTTTGCCTTACCCGATTGAGCTACCGGGGCTGGGCGGCCCAGATAAACCCATAACCTGCTAATTAAGTGAAATGAAACTTTCAGGCCGACAGTAAAAACACAAATATTGCTATTTCAAAGTTATTTTTGGAGAAAAAATTCTTCCTTGTCGGACATTGTAGATCCAAGATCAGACTGCACGTTCAGTGCAGTCTGATCTTGATCTATAGTGTCCGCAATAGGTGAGTGAGTCGCACTTAGCAGCATAAGAATTAGTGTTTTCTCATAGAAACGGTTGAAAACATTGTGGGACAAGAAGAAAATGCTTGTCAGCAGCCTTTTTCGAAAGCCCTTATCTCGGTCAAGGTCGTTTGACACGGGATTGTATGGTAAAGCGTTATTTGATTAATATCTCCATTTATCACAATGTTTTCAATTGTTATCTAATGAATAAGAGTTCAAATGTCGGAACATGCAGCCTAATCTTTGATCTACACTGTTTGCTATTTGGTGAAATATTGTGACAAAAACAACGTTTAGAAATTGCAATTCTTATGTCCTTTTCCGCCATGACTTAACCCTGTACCACACAGTCCAGAGTTTTACCGACTCTGAAAGATTAGACATTTGAAAACATAGTGGGAAAAGGAGAAAATGCTGGTGACCAGCATTTTCTCCTTTTTCCACAATGTTTTCAGCTTTCCCACTTAACTATTGTCGAAACAATGGTCAGCGGTGAGAGAGGAATGAATCCTGTCGCAACGACCATCATCAACCCCCGGAAATAAATTGGCCGAGGCGGGGATCGAACCAGCGACCCCCTGTTCTTAAGTCCTATGCGCTACCGACTAAGCTACCGAGACTTCATTAAAGGTTAATTCTCGAATAGAAATTGGCCTTGCTGAGTGCTCGAACCCCCCACTTTCTGGTGTCTAGCCTTGTACCGACCGAGGTAATGGACTTAGCTATGTTATAAGTAAGTTTAAAGACGCTGAGCGATAACTCGATGTCATGTTTTTGTCAGACTATTTCATAAATGTCATTAGGTGTAGATCCAAGATCAGTTTGCACACAAGAGCAGTTTGATCATTGATTTACGCTGTTATCAAAAAGAGAAAAAAATTCCACTGATTGGTGGAAAGGTTGAACATAAACGTAAAAACCATAGAACACAAGTCATTTCCTTAACTCATGTTTCCAATGCGGACATTGAAGATAAAGATCAGAGTCAACAAAATGTGAAATCTGATCTTAGATTCACACAGTCTGCTAGTTTATACGATAAGTATTTATGTTAGAAATAGCTTTGAAATTGCAACATTTAAATCCTCTCTTTACTACCCTGACAGAAAATATTCGTTTCTATCTGTTTAGACACCCTTGGGGGTTACCTGTTCGGCTGCTAAGAGCAACTCACTGACCTTTTGCGGACAGTGTAGATCAAGATCAGACTGCACGTTCTGTGCAGTCTGATCTTGATCTACACTGTCCGATAAGGAGATATTTTACCCAAAAGTATAGATTTTAAATAGCATCAATTGCGTTTTTTATATAGACTTGAACGTTTCTTTTGATTTATTCAACAGGATAAGCGTTAACACGTCGGGCTCGAAATTAATAAGATGCTCTGGCAAAAGGAGGCTAAATTCGTCTACGTAACGCATGATACCAAGCAAGTCATCACATGATCATGGATCCATAGATTCCATGTAGTCTAACAACCGACTGAGTCATGAGATAGACTGGTCCTCGGACATGCAGAAAATTGACCGATGGCAAACAGTTTCGGCTCAGGTCAGCCTGCGCAGACTACGCAGGCTGACCTGGTCGATACTTTTAACACATGCATTTTGCCCCCTTTTCATGGAACACAGTTCTGATAAATAAAACAACTCTGTCACAATTAATTCCTTGTTTTAACTGCCTAGCCAGGTATCTAAGTCGGTAATGTAAACCTTGGAGTCGCTGGTTCGAATCCACTGCTCGGCCAATTTCTGTTTTAGGAATGATGGTAGTTATCGCGACACGATCCATTCTTCTCTCACCACGATCAGCTGTTTCGACGATGGTTATGTGGGAAAGTAGCAAGCTGCTTGGTAAAAAATTGTACAAAGTAATTATTAAAAGAAACTCCAGGAAAACATGTATTGGTGCACTGTGTTAAAAACCAACCAACCAATTTCTCAACGAACCAACCAACCCAACCCAAGCAATCAACCGACCAACCCAGCCGCCAACCTCCAGGTAGCCATCCATCCAACCAGCCAACCAACCAACCAACCAACCAATCAACCAACTTACCAACCAACCAACCAACACACCAACCATCAAACAAATAAACACGCAAACAGATAAACAAAAATACCTACTATTTGCATCATGATCGAAGGAGAGGTTAATTTCCAAAATTTCTGGGAAATAACTATCACAGTTTAACAGTCTTCTTGAGTTTTATTCTTGTACAACTTTCGAGGCACTATCCAACCTGTATTTAATTATTGTCTAAGCTTAATCCTCACTAAATGTAACAAATCTGTCTATTTTTCGCTTCTTTATTTTCATAAAAGTAAAAGAAAAATTCGACACTTAACATTTAACAATAATCTATAATGTGTCTCTTTCTTTCTTTTATTATTTATTTCATAATATAATAGTCGTTGAAAATAAAATAATTCGCAGTTCTGACCGTCGACCGATTATAATGCCATCCAATTTGAAACTGTAATAGTCGAACGGTTCCTCTTATTTATAATATCCTGTTTGAATCATATTGAGTGATGGTGTGGGAAAGCCGAGTCCACCTACTCGTATACAGAATACAAAATTATTCCAAAGTACTAATACTTGATGCAAGAATCGAGTGGATTTCAATACTAACTTTCTCCACAGAGTTACGAGGCTTTTTTTCAATACACTCCCCTAATGGTCGTCAGCTTTTGGTGAACATTGAAGAAAAAGGAGCAATTACTTGTTAGCAAACAATTGCTCCTTTTACTTCAATGTTTACAATAAGATTTAAAAAGGAATATTATCCAGTTTTTCGATTTTTTGGGGGGTCTTTTGATGGAAGTGTGTACATGTATAGGAATAAGTGAACGGGACCAAACCCACCTTCGTTCCTCGTAATTAAGTGTACTTACTGACTGATAAAAGGGACTGAGTGCTGTCAAAGTGATCTTTTTGTAGTTCTAGTTGTACCTCTGTGATTGCATGATTGAATGGTGTTATACGCCGATTTCAACATTATTGCAGTCATATTACGGCGACAGCTCACATATTCATGTATTTCCTGGGTTTTACTAGTACTAGGCTAGGGCTTTGACGTGTCTTGCCCAAGGACATCCCGAGAAAAAGTGTCTCTCAGAAACCTGCTGAATATCTGACTCTCTTTGATTCTCTTTGACTCTCCTGGCTCGCTGACTTTCATACTTATTCTGACTTTTTCCGACTTTTTCTGATTCTCTGACTAAAACTATCTGATATTCTCTAACTCAAACTATTTGACTTTCTCTGACTCTCTGTGACTCTCTCTGTCTCGCCCTGGCTCATAGTCTGTCTCTGTCTTTCTGGCTATCTCTGACTCTCAAACGATCTCTGACTCTGCCTGACTCTCTTGCTTTCTGTCCATGTAACTTTCTAGGACCGTCCACTCTGACTCTCATAATCTATCTCAATTTTTGACTTTCTGACATTCTCTGTGTCTGTGACCCAGGCTTTTCTGTTTCAAATCCTCCACGCAAGAAGTTCCATGCCACTGGCGGCTTTCCCACATAACTATAACTATAATTAACCATAAGCCTGCTAAGCCAGACTCAATGCCCTTTTGTAGATCTTGATCTACACTGTCCGAAAAGGAGTTTTTTTCTTCAAAAGATAATTTTAATATACCCAAACTCAGGTTTATACTATCGGCTTGTGAGTTTTTAAGTTGTCAAGCACGTTGAGAGTTACAACAAGCGGTGAGAAATAAGTACAGTCGTCATGACTCAAATAAATCCCTGCATTATTACTACCACCCGGCATTTTTTGTCATGAGCAAAACTGCTATCAAAAACATTGTGACAAAAGAAATCTTTCATAACCGAAATTCTTTTTCTTATGACACAATATTTTACATAAATTCGTTTGTCGAGCCCATTTGTCGAGCCTGATGGTTGAGTCGGTAACGAATACGTACAGGGCTTGAAACCTTCAGGTCGCTGGTTCGATTACCAAACTCGGCAAGATTCTTCCAAAGGATTGGTGAATATGATAACGACGTGATTTTTAACTCTCTCGCCGCTGTATATTGTTTCGACCGTATTTATGGGGGAAAGCAACTATTGGCTTGGAAAGAATATTGTGCTATGAACTAGTGAAGAAACCCGAGGATCGCTTATACAGGTACACTGGCCGCCGTGATATAACTGAAACGCTTTTAAGAATAGATGCTTTTTAGGCACTAAGCGAATGGGAAAAGAAAGGAATCATCATAAACTTCTTCGCAATTAATTTCACCTGTTATAGCAATTTTATGTAGCATGACTTTGCTCTAGTTATCTAAAGAAACGAGAGAGTTTCTAACGATCCTTTATCAAACTGCAAAACTTAGTACTCAACCAAATTGAATCATTTCAGAAAAATTAAAGAAGGCTCAAATGATGAAATCTCTTTTTGATAGGGTAGTAAACATTGTGTGAAAAGGAGAAAATGCTGGTTAACAGCATTTTCTCCTTTTCCCGTAATGTTTTTAAAAGTCTTCTTCTCCAGGGTCGTTAAATTGATAGATTGAATGTATAGTGTTTAACGCCTTTTTCTACATTATTTCAGTTATATCGCGGCGGCCAGTGCACCTATCCATGCTTTCCTGGAGTTTCTTTTACCTGTACTTCGCACAATATTCTTTCCCAGCCACTGGCTGCTTTACCACATAACCATCGTCGAAACAATGGTCAGCGATGAGAGAGGAATGAATCCTGTCGCAATGACTATCATCAATCTTTGGAAAGAATTTGAACGAGCCGGAGATCGAACCAGCGACCCCCTGTTCTCAAGTCCTGTGCGCTACCGACTGATCTACCGGGACTCGGCGGGGGTCGTTAAAAGTCGGGATTGTGTGGTAAAGGGTTGATTTTTTGTTGAATTGGAGTTTAACGCCGTTTTAACAGCTTACGTCGTATCACGGCGGTCGGTGCACCTACGCATATATTCCCCGGCTTTCTCACACCAGTACTGACACAACTTTCGTCCCAAGTCACTGACTACTTTTTCACATGCATCAGAGGTGAGAGACGAAAAATCGCCGGAAAAAAAGTTTGTCTCAACCAGGTATCGAACTCACAACCACCAGGTCACGATTCAGATACGCTAACCACTGAGCTACCCGGGCGGGCGGGTAAAGGGTTGGCAGCGATTCGGCGGAAGGATAGTTCAGCGGAAGGATACATTATATTGCTTTCTACGTCGCATTTGTTCTACTTTTACAGGAGACCTTGTTCCACTTGTTCTCTACGAGAGCAGGAAAACGTGTTTATTTCGCTGTATCTGTCAAACATGTTGATGGGATATAGAACCTAGATGATTCATATAAACTTTTTGTTTTATTACGGATTTCCTCTTACCTAACCCTTCACGCCGAGTCCCGGTAGCGCAGTCGGTAGCGTACACGACTCGAGAACACGGGGTCGCTGATTCGATTTCTGGCTCGGCCAATTTCTTTCCGAGGATTGATGATAGTTAAAACGGGTTTATTTTACATCGATTGAGAAAGAAGTTCTTACAACTAATACTAATCTCTCTCGATTCTACTTCCTGGGAACAACACCAGTACTCGCACCGAAAGTGTGGGCCAATGAACAATCCCAAAGTTGACACCCGCTCCCTGGTATCGAACCCGGGACCTTATGGTTACGAGGCCGACGCTCTACCTCACAACCACGGACACCACACAATGATGATAGTCATTGCGACAGGATTCATTCCTCTCTCATCGCTGAGAATTATTTCGACAATGATTATGTGGGAAAGCTGTCAGTGGTTTGAAAAAAATATTGTGGGGAGTACTGATAGAAGAAACTCCAGAAAAAGCATGGATAGGTGCACTGGCCGCCGCGATATAACTGAAATAATGTTGAAAACGGCGATAAACACCATACTATCTATCTATCGATGAAACCTTCACATTTTCAGTATTTGTTTGGTGTTTCTGTTTTTTTTTTTATGTGTTTATTTCGTTTTCATTTTTTTTTTCGGCGTGACTGAATATGCTGGCTTTTGACCTAACTTTCGATACTAATTATAAATGAATAAATAGAAATTTGTAATTGGTAAAAAAAGAACATGTTTATTCTAAGGGCCCCTGTCCATCTGCTGGTAAATTTTCACCGTCTATCTTTTTTAAAGATTTTTCTTGTCTTGTTCTGCTCTATCGAACCCTTTGTATTGTTTTTTTTTTTTGGGGGGGGGCGGTCCTCTGGCAAAAAGGGGGTTTAAAGCATTTTTGTAATTCATGATACCAAGTAAGACATCGCATAATTATGGATTCATAAAATCCTGCCTGTCTAACAGCGGAAATAGAGGATATTTGTATTTTTCGGTGAAAGATCGAAATTTATTTCATCTTGTGAACACCATCGGTAATATTTTCACTCGTGCCACGAGTGAAAATATTACCGATGGTGTTCACGAGATGAAATAAATTTCGATCTTTCCACGAGTTAAAATATTACCGATGGTGTTCACGAGATGAAATAAATTTCGATCTTTCACCGAAAAATACAAATATTCTATTTATTTCATGCTTTTAACCCTTTCTGGGAGAAACTTTATCAAGATCCAGTACAGTTCTTTTCAGTTATTCCCCGTGGCGTACCCCCTCCACATAGCAACGCATTACAATATCACGTCAAGCGCGAGAAATGTAAGGTAAATGACGTCATATTTCAATCTCGGTTGTGAGTCACGCGCATTTTACCTAGGTAACTAGAATATAAAAATCGGTATTTTCACTGGTCGTACCCGTGGAATATCGAAAAATATTTTCACTGCTATTTCTCGCTCTCCTACCGGAAAGCATGAAATAATGACTCTTAGTTTAAGTTTAAACATTTATTTTACATCGATTGAGAAACAAGTTCTTGCAGCTTATATTAACCTCTCTCGATTCTGCTTCTTGGGGACTACACCAGTACTCGCGCCGAATGTGTGGTCCAATGAAAAATCCCAAAGTTGACTGACTCTTGAAGTAATATGGTCCTTTGACATGCAGAAAATTGACCGCAAGCAAAGAGTTTCGCCCTTTGTCAGCCTGTGCAGACTTCGCAGGCTGACATGGATCGATACTTTTTGCTGATGCTTAGGTCCCCTTTTCACATAGCATGACCTTTTTTGTGTGTGTGTTCGTACACTATTTTCAACTGATATTTGCTGAAGCCAGGGTATTTTTAGTAATTATGCCATTTTCAAAGGTATTTTAGTGACATAAGAGCGGTCAGTGTACCTATTAATGCATTTCTTGAGTTTCCTTAACTCTCTATAAAGCAACTACTTGTCCAAATTTTAAAGCATTTGCAGCCAGCATGATAGATATACATGTAGTTTAAGTTACAGAGTTTTGTCTTGAGAATATATGAAAACATTACGGGAAAAGAAACAGTGCTCGTTAGCAGCATTTTCTTCTTTTACCATAAAGTTTTCAAAAGCCTTTTTTCTCAGGATTGATTGGTGAAGTACCATTACAAGTTTTACACTTTTCAATTCACTTGATGCTTCTTCATGTAAAAATTGTTCAGCGGAAAAGAATTAATCCCTTCGTTATTACTTTCCCTTGCACCAGTGCTTGGATTGACAGAGCCTAGATTCGACCCCACAACCCCTCGATTACTAGTCCTGTTTGCTACCGATGAACCAACGGGGCTCGACCCGGGACCTGTAACTTAGTTGGTAACACACGGAGACTGAAAATAGGGGTCGCTCGTATCAATCCTAGCTTGGCCTATTTCTTTCCGTGGTTTAATGATAGTAATATTGCGCCACTATTTATTCCTCTCTCACTGCTGATCATTGTTTCAGCAATGGCCATTTGAGAAAGCAGCCACTGGCTTGGAAGGAGTTTGTGTCGAATGCGTAAAAGTGGTAAAAGAAACTTCAGGAAAGCACTGATAGGTGCACTGGTTGCGGTGATATAACTGGGAAAAATGCTAAAACCGGCGTTAAGCACCATGCAAAAAAGCAAAGAACGAAACCTGCACTGTACCACGATCAATTAGTTTAAAGATAAATCACCGAGTTCTGGTAGTTAAGCTGCTATACACAGAATTTGTACTACGGGAGTGAAATTTTCGAAGCCGGACTAACTAGGATTACTTCAGAGAATTCCTGGAAATATTTAAGATATAACTCATAAAGCCATTTAGACAGGAATCGTCGAACCTTTGGGACAATAGTCTTATAGCGTTTTAGATAGAATTGTAGACGAAATTCGAAGATATTTTAGCCAAAATTAATCGGGGCTTTTACATAGGATTTAAGATTCATAGAGCCTTTCAGTCGGATTCATGATTCTTTTAGAAATGATTCGTAGGAGCTGGCTAGATAGGATTTGTAAAGCGTTTTGGAGCGGCTTTATAAATTCTTTTTAAGGTTTACGGCCCCTAACTCTCATATTAAAAGACGGAAGCTGCCGAGTTTGGCCGAATAGCCTTTACGAAGACGTCGTTGTTAAACGATATTTACCGATGGGTTAGGGGTCGTATTCCTTAAATAGGATTTATACACACTATTAGAAAAGATTCGCAGAGCCTTTGAGACAGGTGTCGTAGAGGCCTTTAGGTAGGATTCACTGAACGTTTTAGATAGAATTCTCAGAGTCTTTGAGACAGGAGACAGGAGTTGTAGAGTCTTTTAGACAGGATTCGTAGAACCCTTTTTGGCAGGAATTAGATATTATGAATTGTAGAACCCTTTAGAAAGGATTCGCAGAACCTTCTAGAAGGAAAAGATTCGTAGAACGTTTTAGAAAGGAGTGTCAGAGTCTTTTTGATAAGTTTCGTGGAGCCTTCTTGGACAAGATTTGTAGAATCTTTCTGTGGTTTCGTAGAGCGTTTATATAGGAATTGTAAAGCCCTTTAGGTAGGATTTGTAGAACCCTTCAGACAAGGGTTGAAGAGCCATTTTTACTGAATTCAAAAGCTTTCAACATTGATTCGTGCAACCAATTGGATAGGATTTAACCTTTTGGAACAGGATTCGCAGAACCTTTTCAGAAGGGATTTTGTAGTCTTTCAGACACGATTCATAGAGCCTTTTAGACAGGATTTACAGAGCCTTTTACATAAGACTCGTAACGCCTTATAAACGGAATCTGTTGAACCTCTTAGGATTCGTGAAGTTTTTTAGGACAGGAATTGCATAGCCGTTAGATAGCATGATTAGATAATTTTAGATAGAATGTATAGAGCTTCTGAGAAGGGTTTCGTAGAGGCTTTTGAGACAGGATTTATAGAGTCTTTCAGACAGTATTCGTAGGGCCTTTTAGAGAAGATAAGTGGAGCCTTTTGGATTGGATATATAGCGTCGTATAGAGAGTGTTTGCAGAACTATTTAGTGAAATTATTTGGACAGAAATTGTATAGCCGTTAGACATTATTAGTAGATAATTTTAAATAGGATACATAGAGCTTTTGAGGTGGGATTTATAGAGCAATGCAGACAGTATTCGTAGGGCCTTTTGGATGGGATTTATAGCGCCGTATAGAGAGTGTTTAAGAAACCTTGAAGATAGGATTCGTGGAGCATTTTAGAGAGGATTCGAAGAGCCTCTCACGTGGAGTCTTTTAGATAGGATTCGTAGAGATCTGTAGACAGGTTTAACAACGCCTTTTAGATAGGTTTCCTAGCGCATTTTAGACAAGATTGCAGAACCTTTTAGGTAGTACTCTTAAAGCCTTTTAGGTAGGATTCACAGAGCTTCTGAAACAGAATTCGTAGAGGCTTTTAGACAGGAATCGCAGAACGTTTGAAATAGGATTTGCAGAACCTTTAGATAGAATTTGTAGAACCCATCATACATGTAGGGTCATTTAGACAGGATTCGTTGAGCCTCTTAGATAGGATTGGTTGAGACTTTTTGGGGATATGTTTGTGTAGCCTTCAAGATAAGATGAGTAAAACCTTTAAGACAGGATTCATGCATCCTATTAAATCAGATCTGTAAAGCGTAGTAGTGTCTTTTAGGAAGGGTTCGTAAAGCTTTTTGAAATAATTATTAGAAAATTTTAGATAGGACTCGTTGAGGCTTTTAGATAGAATTCAATGAGAATTTTAAGACAGAATTTGCTTAACCTTAAAAACTGGGTTCTTATAGCTAATTGAACAGGATTCGAAGAGACTTTTAGACAGGATTCATAAAATAGAACTTTCTACACAGGATTCATAGAGCCTTTTTGACAGGAGTCGAAAAGTCTTTTAGGCAAGAATCATAAAGTATTTTACACAGGATTCATAGAGCCTTTCCAACATGATTCGTAGAGCTTTCCAGATCGGTTTCATTGAGTCTTTCCGACATGATTCGTACAGCCTTCGTGATAGGATTTATAGAGCCTTTTCGACAAGCTTTGTAAAGACTTTTAGATAGGATTTACACAGCCTGTTAGATGGAATTTGTGGCTCTTTTAAGACAAGATTGGTATAACTTCTTGAATAGGACTCCTAGAGCCTCTTTTGGTAGGAAAGGAAGATTGTTTTTGACAAATTTTGTAAAGTCAAGATTCATAAGGCTTTTTAGACCTGATTGGTAGGGACTGATTGATTGATTGAATTTGCGTTTATTTATCGTCGCCACCGGTTGCCCATATGGGCGACGCCCCCTGAAGGCTGTTAGTATTGTTACGGGGGATAGTGCAGATACAGGACGAAACCCATCTTATGTTACGCCTGGTTCTTTTACGTGCTCGGTGTATAGCACCGTCACACGGGACCTCGGTTTAACGTCTCATCCGAAAGACTATTAGTAATTTTAGGTGGCCAGCCGTGGGGATCGAACCCACATCCTCAAGTGACTCGAAACATCACGTTCACGAGTCCTACGCTTTACCTATTGAGCTATGCGGGCTGGTAGGGACTGGGTTTACAGAGCCTTTCAAATGGTCTTTTGCATGACCTCTTTAATAGGAATCAAAGTGTCTTTTTTTCGAAGGACAGGTACAATATTTTCGGCACAACTTTTTAAGCCTTTTAGACAGTATTCGTATCACATTTTAGACAGGATTATTAGAGCCTTTTGAGCCAGGTTTTGGTAGACCCTTTGAGATGAAATGCATACATCCTTTTAGACAGGCTTCAGAGCGTCTTTTAGACATGATACATGATTCATATAACCTTTTAGACTGTATTCGTAGAGCCTTTTAGAAAAAAATACGTGTAGTCTATGCGATAAGAATTGCAAAATCTTATAGAAATGATTGGTGCCCCCTTGTAGACGGAATTCGTAGAGTCTATTAGATAGGATTCATAGAGCCTTTAATACAGGATTTGTAGAGCCTTTTAGACAGGATTTGTAGAGCCGTTTAGACAAAATTCGTACAGAATTTTTATAGGATTCAAAGAAATTTTTCAGACAGTATTCTGTCCGCACAGGCTGACCTAGGCCAAAACTTTATCAATAGGTAAATTTTCTCCATTTCAAAGGACAGTTTAACCTTTTCATTCGGTCAGTTTTTATACAAAATGACTCCATGTTATGCGACAGTTTGCTTAGTACCCTGTATTAAAAAGACACATTCAAACCAGGGCACCGTTCAAATGATTAATGAAGCATTAGTTACGTTATGACACACGGCGGAGGCTTGAACCAATGAATTGACAGATTACGAATTACCTGTACGATTGGAGTTTGCTGGTCTAAATCTACTTAGTAATTTCCAAACTTTTTCTAAGCTTGATTCTGTGTTGGACCTCTTTTAGATTCTTATTATTGATGGAAGCGTGTTTTAAGCTCCCTCCACGAGGGATGGAAAGTGTTAATTAAGAAACTAACGTAAAGACTTGACAACGAAAGTGAATATTGGAATGCACCTAACCGGCGAAAGACATATGTTTAACCCGTAGCCAAACGGCAATAATTTAGACTGTTCCAAACTGAATACATTTGCAGACGACAAATTAGATCTAAATATTTCTTATATGATGAGATTTGCAATGAAATGGTAAAAAACGCTGTTGGAAAAGAGGTAATACTGGTAACAAGCGTTTACTCCTTATCAAGCATTTTGTGTACCAAACCCGCGTCTCCACCCCGACCAAAGACAAATCCAAGTTCTTTCTCGGCTGCACAAATTAATACTGTGTATAAAGATGGGTCTAAAGTCTTGTCTGCTGGTCAAAGTCAAGCAATGAATTTGTAAACATTTCATTTGGTTTTGGCTGAAGAGCAGTTTCTTATTTAACGACAATGTTTTCACCTGAATTTTTGTAATAAAGCCTTGACTAAGAATTATTTTTCCTGTATTTCTCAATGACGTTTCTAAAGCCGTAGCCTGTAAATTTCGTTTCAGCGATGAAAATCTATATTAGTAAGGGAAGAACGCAGGTGTCTGAAAGTCTTTGCATCACAAAGCGTTAAGTTCGTCTTTCATTTTTGTTTCTAGGTCTTTAGCTGTCGACAAATTCTTATACTTGTCCAAATTGAAAGCAATTTCAGACGATAATCTCTATGTGGCTATAAAGATATGATTTATCTGTGAAATGGAAGAAATCATTGTGGGGAAAATAATGGTGGTTTCTGGGGACAATATTTTCTCTTTCCAACCATGTTTTAAAGGAAAACACTATCTCAATGTTGTTTAGAAATTAGGACTGTGTGGTAAAGGGCTAATGATTGATTGATTGTATGGTGTTTAACGCCGTTTTCAACATTATTTCAGTTATATCTCGGCGGCCAGTGCACCTGTCCATGCTTTCCTGGAGTCTCTTTTACCAGTACTCCGCACAATTTTCTTTTCAAGCCACTGGTTGCTTTCCCACATAACCATCGTCGAGAAAATAGACAGCGGTCGGAGAGGAATGAATCCTTTCGCAATGACTATCATCAATCCTCGGAAGGAAATTGGCCGAGCCAAGCATCGAACCCGCGACCTCCTGATCTCAAGTCGAGCACGCTACCGACTGAGCTACCGGGGCTCGGCAGGTAAAGGGCTAAAAAGAAAAGTCTATTTTTTTGAAATCTATGTTGACCTTTATGTTGCTGGATTAAAAACAAAACAGGGAAAACAATGATTAAATCAGCCATTGTCACAGATGCTATTACTGTTTATACAAGTGACATGCATCTAGATTTTTGTTCGGGAAGTTTTTTTTTTTCCTATTCAAAAGTTTTTAAAAATTGTTATCTACAGGAGCAAGAAAAGTCACATTCATAAATTTGATGTCGTGCTCTGCGAAAAGGGAGCTTAATGCATTTGCGAAAAGTATCGACCCATGTCAGCCTGGGCGGACTGCGCAGGCTGACATGGAACTAAACTTTTCGCTATCTTTAAAATTTCTGCATGTCAAAGGATCATTCTACCTCATGATTCAGTCGATTGTTTAAACAAAAGGGGGATTTTATGGATCCATAGTTATGTGATGACTTGCTCGGTATCATGCATCACGGAGATGCATTAAGCCCCCTTTTGCCAGAGCATGATTCATTCAGTAACGGGATTATTTATTAACATGAATATTAGTTAGGATGCGTTTATGGCGGCCTTTTCGTGCAATGAACAACCTTGTGAAAAGCTTTAAAGCGACTTCAGTTTAAACATATTTATTTTACATCGACTGAGAAACAAGTTCTTACAACTTATATTAATCTCTCTCGATTTTGCTTCCTGGAAACTGCACCAGTACTCGCGCCGAATGTGTGGGCCAATGAAAGATTCAAATTTAACACCCACTCCCGGGTATCGATCTCGGGACCGTTTGGTTACGAGGCTGACGCTGTACCTCACAACCACGGACACCACATATGCGATTTAGTTTGCGTTTTGCTATAATACTTTGCAGGAAATAAGATCTATTGTATTAGCCCAATAACTGTCACGATATTTTTCCACTACAGTTTCGCAGTATGTGAAAAAATACTGACAATAAACTGGTAAAAATATTCAGCAGGTATACGTCTTGTCTTATGATAGCATTCTGCAATCGTCTGGTGATCCGTTAATCAAATTTCTGGGCTGTGTTATGATGGGTAATATGCATCTACACAGTACAGTTTCTTCGCTGGAAATACACCGCTTTACCATTCTAAAATTGTAAGGCTTCATTTATAAAAAAAAAAACATGAGTCACCATTTATCTAGACCTTTTTTTTTTAAATATATTAACGTTGACAAACAGTCTGTACGTTCAATACCTTACGAGGTATATCAATTCCGTTGACAGATTTTACCGATAGAGTTGATAGATGTGAGTAACCTCAGCGTGGTTGTTGATGTCGGTGCTAATCGATTTACATGGGCTCCGCCATGTTTAACATCACGTGACCGACAGTACTTCAAAAGGGATTCTTGATACGGACGAGGTGAGATGTAGAACTTTAAGTAATCGGCTGAGTTGTGACGAGTAATATAATTTGTGAAAGTGAGCAAAGTTTGCCGGAAAGCAAGTACCTGTACTTATAGGTCCTTCCCCATGTAACGATGAAAAAAAGGTTTGAAATTAGTGTTTTCCTACATTGTTAGCCGATGGAGCCAGTCACAGTTTACTGTTGAAAATCGCGTTAAATACGAGAAGTTCAACAAACCCATCCTTGTAGAAAACGAACTTCGCCATCAGTACTTTGAGCAGAAACTGATTTCAATTGTAATCTGTTGGGATAATGCTTCGACACGAACATTTTAGTGCAACAGATCTTATTTTCTGATAAGTAGTAAGTCCTTAAATAGCGTTGTAAGGTTCCAAACTAAACTCATTCTGCTAAATAATTGAAATGTAACTTTCAAGCCGATAGCAAAAAACCCACATTTTGCTTTTTTTTTTCGGGGAGGGGGGAGGTAAGATGTCTCCTTATCGGACAGTGTATATCCAAGATCAGACTGCACGTTTTGTGCAGTCTGATCTTGATCTGCACTGCCCGTGAAAGGTCAGAGAGTCGTGCTTAGAAGCCTAAGGATTAATCCAATTGGAGTTTTCGGTCTCAGAATATAATGCCATTGTTCAAAACTACCGGTATTTTAAGGATAGGGCACCCCAATGGAATTCGTGTAACATCGCCTTTCATCGCCAAATTCGTACGTACTCGGCTAAGACTCGGGTAATCCGTAATCAATGCGGGGAAGCGGCGTCTATCGGCCGATCGATTACGGATTACCCGAGTATGACTCCGTACGTTTTTTCGTCGATGAAAGGAGATGTTACACGAATCCCATTAGGGTGCCCTGTGCTTAGGGTCTACGGCCCCTAAAAGAAAACAGCTATTTCCACTATAATATTATCCTACAAAATTTGTAATGATTAAAAATGAGTATTATTGTACTACTTTAACCAAGGCACTTTTTCCTATTTTTCCTTCTTAGAATTATCATTTATAAATCTAAAAACACTATATTCTCATTACAAAGGGAGACAATAATTACCTCCCTTTTCAGGAAACTAACAAAAGTATCAACAAATAATTTTAAGATAGACATCAAAGGAATTTCTGGTCGGTAAAAAATGTGCAAAAGTATTATATCAGTATAAATCCTTATTTATCAACTAACAAGAAATTTTATTCAATGTTGCACTAGAAACGTTAGGGTCGTAGACCTTAAGTTCAACCCTACACTAATATATTTTTCAACTTAAGACTTCCATGTATGTAAATAAATACTATGTTCTGTGTCCATACCCTCATACATAAAGAATTAGATTTTGTAAATGAGCGGCACTATGGCAAAAGGGGGTTTAATGCATCTCTGAGATGCATTATACCAAGCAAGTCATCACAGTGCTATGGATCCATAAAATCAATTTTGTCAAACAAGCAACTGAATTATCAGATAGACCGGTCCTTTAACATGCAGAAAACTGACCAATAGCAAAGAGTTTCGACCCAGGTTAACCGACTGAATCATAAGTTGACTGGTCCTTTGACATGCAGAAAATTGACAACAAGCGACAAGTTTCGACCCAGGTCTCGATACTGTTTGCTAATGCATTAAGCCCCCTTTTGCCACAGCATGGCTTGTATTACGTTTTGTTCTGACATGGGAAACGAGTTTGAAAACTTTCTTGTGGTAACGTCTAAACTTTATCATGGAAACCAGATGGGACAAGATGAAATAATATTTGAACATATCCCCTCTTTTCCACCAGATATTTCCGTCTGTTTTATAAATTTTCTTCAATATCCAATAAGTATTTATGCCATTAAGATGCCATCAACTTTCCGTTAGTACTGTGAGGACATTTTGTCCAGTCTTGTAGAAAATAGCCATTAATGAATGTCCTTTGAGATACTTGATCCTATTATTCTATGTTTCATTCGAAAATGAGCCACGCTCTGGCAAACGGGGGCTTAATGCATCTCCGTGATGAATTATATCAAGCAAGCCATCACATTACTATAGATTCATTATAGCCACATTTTTAAACAAGCGACTTAATAATAAGGTAGAACGGTCCTTTGACATACAGAAAATTGAACAATAGCGAAAAGTTTCGGCCCAGGTCAGCCTGCGCGGGCTGCGCAGGCTGACCTGGATCGATACTTTTCGCAGATGCATTAAGTCCCCTTTTCACAGAGCATGGCTCAAATATTTTAACCTTTTTGCTGAACAATATTTTTTTCTAACAAACTTGAGGAAGAGGCATAGGTTATCAGCATTTTCTCCTTTTCCCACAATGTTTACTACATTTTTCGAAGACAAATTCCAGTATTCGATTCATATCTATTATATCACTTTAATATGTTTTCAGTTTGGTAACATCTCAAACTTTGTGGTCTGATCAAGAGTTAAGCTACACCACACCACACAGTTCCGACTTTTAACGACCTTGAAAGAAAAGGCTTTTGAAAACATTGAGGGAAAAGGAGAAAATGCCGGTAACCGGCTTTTTCTTCTTTTCCCACAATGTTTTCTACCCTATCAAAGACAAAAATCACCAATTTAGCAACATGTTATCTGTCGTCTGCAAATACTTTCAGTTTGGTCTAGTCCAAATTGTTGTCGTCTGTTTAAGAGTTTCTCTCATTACAATGTAATCCCTAGTTTTAACGACCCTGGGAAATAAGACTTATGAAAACACTGAGGGAAAAGGAGAATATGCTGATCCTATTATCTTTATATTCTATGTTTCATTTGAAAATATGTTAACCTTTGTACTGAATAATGTCTTTTTGGTAATCAGCATTTTCTCCTTTTCCCACAATGTTTACTACATTTTTCGAAGACTAATTCCAGTATTTAATTCATTCGTATATTATTACTTTAAAATGTTTTCAGTTCGGTAACATCTCAAACTTTGTTGTCTGATCAAGAATCTAACTACACCTCACAATTTCGACTTTTAAGAACCCTAAAGAAAAGACTTTTGAAAACATTGTGGGAAAAGGAGAAAATGTCGGTAACCTGTTTTTTCTTCTTTTCCCACAATGTTTTCTACGCTATCAAAGACAAAAAGCACCAATTTAGCAACACGAAATTTGGCGTCTGCAAATGCTTTCAATTTGGTCTAGTCCAAGTTGTTGTCGTCTGTTTAAGAGTTTCTCCCATTATAATATAATCCCTAGTTTTAACGACCCTGGGAAATAAGACTTATGAAAACACTGAGGGAAAAGGAGAAAATGCTGGTAACCAGCATTTTCTCCTTTCCCACAATGTTTTCTAACATTTCAGAAACAAATCAAATCGTTTGAGACACATATAGGTTTTCGTCTGCAAATTCTTTCAATTTGGTCTAGTCCAAATTTTTGTCGTTTGGTAAAGTGTTTAAGCAGTTTTTGTCTCCACAGACCATCAATGAACTTCCTTTATCTGACTGAAACAGTTTAGCCAAAAATAACCACTGTGTCTAATTTCAGACCTAAACAAAAGGAAGGAGGAATATTCAAATGATCGGAAAGTATAAAAACCATTGTGAGAAAAATGAGAAATTAGATCGATTAGAACAACAGGCTTAAAAAAAAAGAAAAAGTTTTAGGTGCATGAAAAATGACGTGTCTGTTGAATATTGTTTCATGAAACTTGATTTAAAAAAATCAATAGATTTTCTTTAAAAAAATCCTTTAGACAATTCTTTTAACTCTAAGTTGTGAAAACGCACACACAAACACACAAACATAACAATGGCAACGACAGCAAAAATAACTACAACAAAAAAAAAAACAATACAAAAAAATGATGCATGCACCACTTAGACGCAAGCTTGCGACATTTAACCCAGAGACTTTACCGACTGACCTGTCTGCGCAGCATACTATTTAATAATTGGCCTGGAATACGCGAAAAGGGGCATTTGGACATTTGCGTAAAGTGTCGTGTCGGATCAGCCTGCACAGACCGCGCAGGCAAATCCGACGGCACTTTACGACTATATTAGATTTGTCCTGCAGTAGACTTGCACAGAACAGAAAATCTACATAAGAAACGAAAGTGTCGTTTCGGATTGGTCTGCGTGGATTGCGCAGGCATATCCGAGACGACATTTTACACAAATGTCCGAATGCCCCTTTTCGCGTGTTGCAGGCCATATAATGATGCATTCCTTGATACGCAGTAACTCTCCTACCCTCTGACACACAAGGTAAACAATTAATGTTTAGAGAAAATGTATCAAAAAATGGAACTATTCTCGTGTTTAATACATGTATTTAAATCTTCATCTTAGTTTTTAGGCCATTTTTTGCAGGCAAATAAAAAGTTCATAGCTATTAAATATATTTTCTTTAAAAAAAAAAAATGCAAAACAAAAACAGTTTAGCCATGCAATTTTTAACTATTTTACCAACAATTGAACGAACCCGTTTGCTATTTCCGAGGTCTACACATACATAGAGTTGAAAAATGAACTTAACGTATTCATCACAATTTAGAATCAAGTAGCTGACGGAGTAGATCGAAGATCAGACTGCACATTTTGTGCAGACTGATGTTGATCTTCACCGTCTGCTACATTCCACTTGAGTCGCCACTGACAGTAAAAAGTTTACACTGACTGTTATCAATGAGGATACATACCAAAGCTACCCGATGCGGGCTGAATGAAACAAACTAGCTATGAAATTCATATTTTGCGCTAAAATTGTTACAATATGTGCTCCCGTTTTGGCAATAGTTTCGGTCAAAAGTCCAACGACCGTCCCTGGAGGAATCATTTAATTAGAACCCTCCTTTGTTAATGACGCTATTTCATTAATTAACTGATTATGCTCCGCCTCCCTGAAACCCATTAACTCTAAACGAGCTTGGTGGGTTAGGATCCATGTAAAAATATCGATAGCCAGTTTCATTATTTGTCTCCATCAGTATGTATCTATTTGCTTATTTTTTTTCAACTATTACAATTATCATCATCATCTGTATTGCACTGCTCAAAAGAATTAAAGGAACACACAAATACCACAATTCATATCTTTCATTTTGCTAAATACTCAGTTTTTGTGCTCTGAAAACCATCAACTTATCTTCCTACCAGACAGAATGGCTCAATACTTTTTTTGTTTGTTTGATTTTAAATGCTGATAAGCTATGCTAAAAGGAAAATCAAGATATTTGTTTTCTTTGTTCTTTTGTTAAACAGCTCGTATTTTTCCAATCTTCTCTTTGATATTATTGCAAAATCAAACGAAATAAAAAACCGAGAACAAAAAATGCTACTTCCGGTTCTCTTAAAAGCTTGTGTTGGATATCAAAAAGACGGCTTTTGCAGGAAAAGCCCGTACGTCGTTTGTGCAAACCAAATCGTTTTGCCTGTTCTGAGATTTTATAGTATTGGGGCTGAATGAGCTTACCAACAGAAAATTATTTGCATCGTCTTGTACTGAGTGAATTATCCTGTAATCAAAGTCAAGGAATGTGTTCCTTTAATTTTTTTAAGCATTGTATCATTATTATTACATGTATCATCATCATCATCATTATTATTATTATTATGATCATTATTATTATAATTAATGATCTCTGTACGGCCATTCAATTAAATGGCACTGTATTAATGCTTCTTTATTATTATCATTATTATTAACAAGAGACTTGAAAGTTTAAATTAATACACTAAAGTACTGTATATTTCCAATCTATTGCCACTTGATATATGAGTAATATTGTAAAAAATTCTGGCAAGAGTAAAATTCCTTGTCACGAGCAGGGATCCTATAATATACGATCCCTGTCACAAGCACTTTCTGCTTTTGCCACATTGATTTCAAAAGTTGTTTCATGCACGACAAGAGAAAACTGAATGCAAAATGTGTTCAACTTTTTGCCAAAAAAACAAACTTTTGGACCCATCAATATTGAAAGCATTTGCAGACGACAATTTGGACGATGCTCAAATGATATACTTGTCTTAGAAAAGGGTAGAAATCATTTTGGAAAAGGGAGAAAATGTTGATTACCAGCATTTTCTCCCTTACCCAAAATGATTTCAAAAAAGCCTCTACCACACTTGTCACAACTCGGCCGATTCCGTACCTACATCTAATCTCGTCCGTATTGGGGGGGGGGGGGGTTCCCCCTTGAAATACTGTCAGTCACATGATCTTAAACATGGCGGCGCCCTATAAATCGATCAGCAACGGCAACAACAGCCACGATGATAAGCAACCTATCGCTGAAAAATGCCAACGTAATTGATAGACCGAGTTAGAAAATATACATGTATGTTCAAACTTTTTGTTATCGGAAACGTATTTAAAAAGATTCTAACGGAAAATCGTGGTAAGTGTTTGCTTTCTAAGTGAAGTTTTACGATTTTAGGAACGGTGAAGCGGTGTACTTCCGGCGAAGAAATGCATCGTGTAGGTTCATATCAAGCTATACGTGATACGGCCGTGGGACTTGATCAACGGATTACCCGAGGTTTGCCGACTGGCCACTACCACTAGGCCGCTAGCACTTAAACTGCTAAATAAATGAAACGAACATTTCCACTCAATAGTAAAAACCCAAATGTTACGGTTTCAAAGTTAAATTCACCGTAAAGAAAGTGCTGTATCGGACAGTGTATATCAAAGATCAGACTATACGTTTTGTGCAGTCTGATCTTGATCTGCACTGTCCACAAAAGGTCCTTGAGTCGAGTTGAAACCCGGTATTATGTGATAAGTAGTTAAGCGCTCTCATGATAACAGATAACATTTTAGCTTTTTGAATTATTCAACATTTCATATCTTTTTCTCTCTCGGGAATTCGGCTACTGCAATAGACTTTTAGACGTCAAAATTGTTTTTCTGGGAAAGCAGCCAGTGTTTTGAGAGGATACCCAGTATGACATCCGTACAGTAAGTGCAGGTTTTGCTCCGGTCAGTGCCCGGGCGACCCCGCCTTCTTTCGTCATAACTGATGTGGGAACCGCAAACAATCTATCCGTGATTAAATTCCATTGCACATGTAATAAGGACCATCATTCGACCCCCCCTCCAAAAAAAATAAATAAATAAATAAATAAATAAATAAAAAAACATCTCCCAAAATATCCTATCCACCGAAAATACGAGGGTCGTTTAAAAACACGCCGAAAAGTTCTGTCATTTTCTGAGATATTGCTTCAATACAGCTAAATTCATATATATTTTATACAAAATGATTCTTTATTGACAGTAAAATTTTCATGTCACTATCTAAATAATTAAAAAGACACGGTAGTTATGGCAACGTCATCGATTGAAAACAGGCCCAACGTCATCCAGCGTCAATTTTACGTCGCGTTATTTGCATTACTTATACAATATTTTTACATACCTAGGTGAAATAACTGTCTAGAGAATTGCAGTTTTTGTTTTTCAAATTACACTTGTAACGGACAGTACTTTCAGTACTTTGATTTTTTTAGGCTGCATGCTTTTCATGTGTAACCACTCTCACTCTGGGTATATAAGGCAGTGTTTTAGCTCTGTTCTTCCCAGTTGCTAACTAGCTCTAAAGGTGACTTTTACCTAACAGCAAACCTGCACTGAGCCTTCTTTTCTCTCTCTCTCTGACTATTTCTATCTTATCTTTTCTTTCTAATTCATTACATAGACCAGGGAAATTTAAAAGTAGTAATAAAATGTAAATCAAAATAGCTTTGGTTTCTTTCTGCATTGTATCCTTCTCGAACCTGGCCAGGCCGGTTACAAATATTTGGTGCCGTGACCAGGATACATTGCTTTAGCAAATCAATCTATAAAAACATTAATGAAAAAGGAAATTTTTGTCTTTCTGGTCTTGCAATTTTTGTTTGTTCATATTAACCCATTTATTCAAAATAATATGGCTGAAGGTTACGACCTCAATTTTGACCCGGCAATTTTGCGTGTTAAGTCAGAGAGTGCACCTGCTCATGTATCTTGTTCTACTGCAGAGGGTGACTATAACCATTTCTCTACAGCTTCTATTGAAGATCATTTTTATAAGCAAGGTACTGACATGCCTTTCATTAACCCTCAAGTACAGTATAATGAAAATAACTTGACACACCCTGCTCGTTTAGCTTCTACAGTCCCTTCTCAGTCTGCACAAAACCAAGCACTTGCTAATCCTTTGTGTCGAAGAAAAGCAAAAGAGCCTAGTGCATTTGATGGCAAATCATCAGACTGGCGTGATTACATTATTCATTTTGAGTGTGTCGCTAGTTGGAATGGCTGGAATAATTATGAAAAAGCACAGCAGTTAATAATGAGTTTAAAAGGGTCTGCACAGAAACTTCTCAGTGAACTCTCTCATGAACATATAATGGATTATGAATGCATTAAAGACTTCTTAGGTAGACGAAAAACAATTTTGACGTCGAACGAGAAACAGCCTATAGTTGTGAATTTAGAAATAGAAAGCAACAGAAACAGGAATCTGCTTCTGACTTTGGTTATGCTTTACAAAGACTTTGTTTACAAGCTTTTCCCAATATTAACCCTGAGGCTAGAGAGATATACTTAATTGATCAGTTAACTTAGAAGTCATATACAGTATCGTCATCCTAAAACAATTGATGCTGCTATAGCCTTAGCTGTTGAGTTTGAAGCTTTTGAAAGCTCACAAGGGATTTTGAAGAAACCCCACTTTGAAAATGATAGACAAATAAGTTCAGTTATTAATAGGACATCAGAAGAAAGTAAGGATAAAGGTCATATGAGTAGATCTGATAGTACCACAATTCATGACATTGCTAAAATGTTGCAGGACCTTTCAATGGCTATTAAGAGATCCAGAAGTTCAAGGTCAAGGTCAAATAGTACTGATAAAAAGGGTAATCCAGAGTGCTATTATTGTCATAAGAGAGGTCACATTGCTGCATCATGTCCTTTGAAGCAGGAAAACTAGGATTGACTGGTCTTAAGCCCGAAGTTCCAGTCAAAATAATGAAGCATAAGAATGGGCTAAAGAATAATTTCAAAATAAATCAAGATAGGACTTGTCATTTTACAAAATTAGTAATCAATAGTTCTATTTGTCAAGCCTTAGTGGACTCTGGTTCAGCTAGTACAATTATCTCAAAGGATGTATTAAAACGCTTGCACATAGATGATGAGTTAATTACACAAGACAGTGTTAATTTAACAGCTGCAAATGGAAGTGAAGTTAGGGTTCATGGAAAAGTCAAGTTAAATTTTGATATTGACAATGAAAACTTTGAATATGAGTTCTTAGTGGCTGAACTTGATAATTTAGACTGCATTTTGGGAAATTATTTCCTTGAAGACTTTGATATCTCAATTAAGTTTGGAAAGGGTATCATGCAAATAGGGAAACACAAAGTCAAACTTGAGAAACAAAGTAAAAGTAGAGTTTGTAGGATTAAGATGAGTAAAACAGTTACCATACCACCTAATACTGAAGTAGTCACTACTGGTTCTTTAGACGGTGAGATTTCAAAGGAAAACATTATGTTTGAACCGTATACAGTTTTGAACAAGAAAGGACTCATACTTTGTAAAAGTATAATAAATACAGACAAGAGTGATGTCCCTTTATCCCTTATCAATTGTACTGAGATGCCTATTAGAATTAAAGAGGGTACGTTTGTAGGATCAATGCAAAAGGCAGAGGTCATTACTCAGTTAAAACCTGAACACACAGAAAACTCAAATATTAAGCTACCCGAAAATCTTCAACCATTACTTGAGGAAGCATCTTCATGTCTAAGCCCTCAAGAAACTCAACATGTAGAGGACTTACTCCTTGAATTTCAAGACATCTTTACTGATAATTCAGGGAAGATTAGGCAAACGACTTATGCGGAGCATACAATTGATGTAGGCAATGCAAAGCCAATTAAAACACCTTCCCGTAGATTACCTTTTGAACAAAGAGATATAGTACGTAATGAAATCAACAAAATGCTAGAACAGAAAATTATCGAGCCTAGCGATAGTGCATGGGCTTCGCCTATAGTCCTAGTTAAAAAGTCTGATAACTCCATACGATTTTGTTCGGATTATAGGAAATTGAACGCTGTTACAAAGAAAGATGCTTATCCACTTCCTAAAATAAGTGAAGCATTAGATACTCTGTCATCGTCTAAGTTTTTCCGCACCTTAGACTTAGCCTCTGGGTATTGGCAAATACCCATGGCAAAGGAGCACAAACAATACACTGCATTTAGCACACATTTGGGTTTGTACCAATACAAAGTCATGCCCTTTGGTCTATGCAATGCACCAGCAACATTTGAGCGTCTTATTGAAAAAGTTCTCTTTGGACTGCAGTGGGAAAAGTGTTTGTGTTACTTAGATGACATTATAGTCTTTGGTAGATCTTTCCAGGAAACTTTTGAAAACTTAAAGCTTGTCTTTATGCGATTTCGGGAGGCAAATTTGACATTAAAACCTAAAAAGTGTCATTTGTTTAAAACCTCAATTGAATATCTAGGTCATACTGTCTCTAGGGAAGGTATTTCTTGTTCTAAGGCTAAGATAAAGGCTGTGTTAGAATGGCCTGTGCCAACCAATAAGACTGAATTAAAATTTTTTCTAGGATTGATTAATTATTATCGACGTTTCATCAAAGACATGGGAACAATTGCCTTTCCCCTTACGAATCTTACTCAGAAATCCAAAAGCTTTGTTTGGACTACTGAATGTCAGGAGGCATTTGACAAGCTCAAGGAACTGTTGGTTTCTGCTCCTATTCTTAGCTATCCAGAAAGAGAAGGTCAATTTATTCTTGATACCGATGGTAGTAAATTTGGGATAGGTGCTGTGTTGTCACAAATTCAAAATGGTGAGGAGCGTGTAATTGCTTATGCAAGCAAAGGTCTGAACAAAGCCCAACAACGGTATTGCACAACTTTTCTTGAATTATTGGCTGTGGTCACTTTTATCAGACATTTCCGCCAATATTTGTGGGGTAGGAATTTCTTAGTTAGGACTGACCATGCATCTTTGATTTGGTTAAGAAATTTTAAGGATCCCGAAGGCATGATAGCCAGATGGCTAGCAGTGCTTGAGACTTATGATTTTAGTATCCGGCATAGGAAAGGGTCTGCTCATAATAATGCTGATGCTATGTCAAGGTTGCCAAGGCGTAAATGTAAAAGGATAGATTGTCCTGATTGTCAAAATTTGTGTGGTAATGAGGATTGTTCTAATCAGTTAGCACCTGAGTCTTTGTCGGTCTTTACGGTTGGTCAGAATCAGGGTACTTCTGCTGAATCTAATTGGATTGAAAAGTGGTCGCTAGAGGATATTAAAGAATTTCAAAAGGATGACAAGGTTATAAAGTGTGTTCTGAATCTCGAAACTTTGTACCAAGAAAAACCTCCTAAGCAGGAACTTAAACAATATAGTTTTAAGGTCCGAGTGTTGTGTAATCTATGGCAGTCATTGGTTGTGAGAGATGGTGTCCTTTTTCGCAAATATGTCTCTACCAGTGAAGATTCTCATGACAGACTTAAGCTTATTGTTCCTTCTTGTATGCAGGCAGAAATCTTTGACATGTTACATTGTAGTAGATCTGCTGGACATCTTGGAAGAGATCGTACTTTAAAATCAATCAAAAGTAGATTTTATTGGCCTGGTATGTCAAAGGATGTAAGAACTTGGTGTCAGGCCTGTGAACTTTGCTGTCGTAGAAAACCTGGTCCTGGTTTGGGAAAGTCTCCTTTAAGACAGGATTTGTCTTCATTTGTTCTTGATAGGATAGCTTTGGATATCCTTGGACCTCTTCCTTTAACTTCAAATGGAAATGAGTACATCTTAGTTGTCAGTGACTATTTCACGAAATATGCAGAGGCTTATGCTCTTCCTAATCACACTGCGATAACGGTTGCTGATAAGTTGGTCTGTGATTTTGTTTGCAGATTTGGAGTTCCTTCTGTTATCCACACTGATCAAGGTCGTGAATTCGAATCTCAACTTTTCCAGGAAATGTGTAGACTTCTTGGTATCCAAAAGACCAGAACAACGCCATATAATCCGAAGTCCTATGGAATGGTTGAGCGATTGAATAGGACTTTGCTTCAGATGTTGTCTGTATTTGTCAGTGAAAATCAGGATGACTGGGACGATCATGTACCCTTTGTAATGATGGCTTATAGGTCTACCTGCCACGACAGTACTTCATATTCTCCTAACAAATTAATGTTTGGTAGAGAAATTCCTCTTCCGGTAGATGTTGTATTTGGTATTTGTCCATCTGATTTAGAAGAAGTTTGTCCATCTCAGTATGTTGAATGGGTTAAACAATCCATGGAGTTGTCTTTTGATACTGCATTTCAATTTCTAAAAAAGTCTGCTGCACGTCAGAAAAAGGCTCACGACACTGGTTTAAAGCCTAGGCGTTTCGATGAAGGAGATTTAGTTTGGCGTTGGTACCCTCCAGTGGCAAATCAAAAGCTTGGGTTAGGTTGGATTGGCCCGTATAGAGTCGTTCAAAAGGTGACCGATGTTACCTATAAGGTTGAACATTGTGAGAATAAGAAGACTGTTGTTGTTCATGTAGATCACCTTAAAAAGTACACTGGGCAAAGAAATTTAGTTAACATTCACAATGATGGTGTTGATCTTTCTTTTCAAAGGCCAGAAACTTTTAATAATTCCTTTCTAGATGATGTGGATTCAAACTCATTTAATTCGTTATCTAATGAAAATATTGATTCACCCTACACAACAAGAACTGGGAGAAGAGTTAAACCGAAACAAATATTTTCACCTTCCTAAGCTCTGATCAATATTTTTTTAAATAATCTAATCTGTGAAAAGGGAAGTTATTCCCTGTGTTTTGTTTATTTTTCACAGTTTTGATGTCAATTTCCCAATCGTTTCATTTTCATCAGTCATCCATCATTTGTTTCCATAATTCTTCATTCTTCTTTTCATCTCTTACTTGTCTTATTATTCTTTCTATCCTTATTCTGAGGCTCTAGTGTTGTAAATCTGTTACTACAAGTATTTCTATTTCTGATGTTGTTTTAATAATAATCAATTTCTCCTATAATTATAGGGTTAGAGTGATATGTGAATGGTAAGCATGGCAGGTTAGGATGCATTTTGAAAATTAGGTCATTACCGCATCGAAGACAGAACATGAGAGTTAAAAGGCAATGATATCAGTCCTTCCTCTTTATGATGTTCTGACCTTCAATAGCAGCTTAGGAATGGATTTTCCCACGATAGAGTTTATCTCAGGAACTGTAATGTCCAGACTGAGAAAATTTTTAAAGATTCATCTAACCTTTCTTATCTTCACTTTCATTTGTCTCTCCTCCCTATCTTTTTCCTAAATGGTATTTCAGATGTCTATAGAAATCCTTGAAGGTGTGGAGGAAGAGGTTGAAAACTTCACAGACGCCGAAAGGCCAGATTGGCCTAACAAAGCGACTCCTTGTCCGGTACCCAGCTGTGTCAACCAGGGTGTGTTCGCTGGATTCCGGTCGTTCCAGAGGCACTGGAACAATAAGCATCGACCTGTAGTCAAGCTCTTCCGTTGTCAGGCCTGTTCATTTTCGTCTGCTAGAGAAGACAATGTGCGTAGGCACATGGTGGCAAGACACCGTATATGCACCCGCACGACCCTACAGGCGGAAGTCATTCCTAACAGTCACTACCAGGACCCGGCTGACGTGCTTCCATACAAAATGATCCATAAGACCCGTTTGGCCCAGAAGAGGAAAGCCATTGAACCAGTTGGAGACCTTCTTGTCCGTGGTGGAGACGTCTGCAGAGACCAAGAGGCCAGGGAAGATGGCACCGTTGTGTTCAAGTCAAAGAAACATTGACATTATCTTAATGTGTCTTCATAAAGTCACTTTATACTTTGTCCTTGACATTTGACCTCTTATTTCAGTGACTTTATATTTATTACCGTTTAGTGTTCACTAGTTTTTGTGTTGAACTCGTTTAAGTTATCAGAAAGAGTAATGATTTTATTTGGAAGCATTTTCTATCATTTGTGTATTTACAACACTCTTCTGTCGATGCATCTGGATAGTCTGTGTAAATGATGTTGGTTTTCTACCTGATATCATACAATTCCAATTACTTTGACCTCTTTTTCAACTTGCTTTAGACCAATGTTGAAAACATTGGATCTTAAGGAAGGGGGAATGTAACGGACAGTACTTTCAGTACTTTGATTTTTTTAGGCTGCATGCTTTTCATGTGTAACCACTCTCACTCTGGGTATATAAGGCAGTGTTTTAGCTCTGTTCTTCCCAGTTGCTAACTAGCTCTAAAGGTGACTTTTACCTAACAGCAAACCTGCACTGAGCCTTCTTTTCTCTCTCTCTCTGACTATTTCTATCTTATCTTTTCTTTCTAATTCATTACATAGACCAGGGAAATTTAAAAGTAGTAATAAAATGTAAATCAAAATAGCTTTGGTTTCTTTCTGCATTGTATCCTTCTCGAACCTGGCCAGGCCGGTTACACACTCATAAAAATGAAATTCACTTTGTGCATCGTTTTAGCCATGAATAGAACCTTTCCCCCCACAGAAATATCCTGTTCAATAACAGCAAAATGATCCTGTCAAAGATCCTAACAAAAACAACCTATTCATATATTTGACTGAAATATCCTTCTAATATTTTGCTTGACGATCCAAAAACAAATATTAGATCCAACGACCCCACACAAATATCCTGCTAAATAACAACCCACTCCCCCAATTATTTAAAAAGAAAAAAAAAATATCAACATCCCCACAAAAGTTCGCCTTAGATACATATGTTTTGTACCATAAAAAGTCATTTTTCTTCAAAGCGAACTTTTTTATTTTTTCTTTAGCGATGAAAAGAGACACTGAGTTTGCTCAAGTTTCACTTTTAAAACCCTCATCCTGGTGAATAAGTGAAATGAAACTTTCAAGCCGATAGTAAAAACCTAATACTGCTATTTCAAAGGTATTTTTTTTGAGAAAAATATCTCCTTATCGGCCAGTGTAGATCCAAGATCAGACTTCACGTTCTGTACAGTCTGATCTTGATCTACACTGTCCGCAAAAGGTCATTGAGTCACGCTTGGCAGCCTAGGGGTTTTCAACAGAAATTTCGTAAAAAGGAACACAAAGATTAACCCGTTATATGTGTAAGACAAATTACGGTACAGAACTATGAAAATATATATCCTGGTATAATACGGAAAATATAGTACGTGAAATTAAGGTTTATTTTATAAACGTGTGTGGAAACATCGTAACATAAGGAGACAGTATCCAAATTGATCGATTCCACCTTTTGCCACAATGTTTTCAAAGAGTGGTCTGTTGTAAAGGAAAAAAAATATTGTCTGAAGTTTTAATCCTTTATCGAACAGTCACATATTTTAAAATCTCAAAGAAAAAACAGTTTTGAAAACATTGTGGGAAAAGGAGAAAATGCTGGTAAACAGCATTTTCTCCTTTTCCCACAATGTTTTCTACGCTTACAAAGACACATTCAGTCACCTTTTTTATTTTTTGTCATCTGTTAAATGGTCTCAATATAAAAGAGTAAAAAAAAATTATCGTAAAAGGTTGAACAAAAAACTTAAATCGTGGGCAGCGTTAGATTTCTAATAATCATATTTTTTGCCAGTTTTAGCGTATAAATAGCTGGAGTTTAATCGGACCACAAGCTACTTCAAACGAAACAATTTTCGCTACAAAAATTAAGAGAGACCTCGAGCGTTCATTAACTTTTTACTATACCAATACGGCTTCTTTTCCGCCCACTACGCTATGGGAGTTTTAAAAAATATTGTGGTGAAGGGAGGAGTTTTAAAAGCTATTGCTCTTTCGTGTACAGCACTATAAAGACAGACCGAATCAATAGGTGCAATGGTGTTATTCGCCTCTTATCACATTATTTCAGTCATATCACGGCGACAGCTAACTTTAGCTAACGAATCAATCAATTAATCAATCAATCAATCAATTTTGTCTTATGGCGCATCGACAGCTTTGGTCATTTAGTGCGCATGACTGTATTAAATGAAGATAAAGGAGACTTTTTGAGCTAAAACAAAGATTTGATCAAGATGATATCAATAAAAAGAGTTCAATTAAGAAGGATTACGTGTGATCTTGATATGTATAAAAGACATTATTGAGTGACAGGGCAATCCCTATCTACTCAAAAAAAAGGTGAGGTTAAAATTGTGATAAAAAGATTCAAATAATTGATAGTAAAAAGTCTTAAAATGAAAAAGGATTATGTGTTATTTTTAATGTGCATAAAATGCATATTGAGTCGCTGGGCGTCCCTGCTTACTCAAATGTTAAATGAAAAATTTAAGGCTGTGAATAAAAGCTGTAAGGAAAAAGATTATGTGTAATTTTTAATGTGCATAAAATAATACTGAGCGGCAGGGCGTCCCTGCCTACTCAAAAGTTTTAAATGAAAAAGTTAAGAAATTTTTTAGCGAACCTGAGCACGAAGAAATTGAGCGAGCTCTTGTGATCGTGTTGTGTCTGATGTACTGCGTCGTCAACAAGTAGGTCACTGGAGCAAATTTTCAAAAACCAGTACAATAGAAGGATTCTAAAGCTTCACGACGTATCAGTGTTACAGAGCGATTCCACATTTAATTCTACCAGACAACAACGTTTTAGACAAGTCAAAATTAAAAGTATTTGCGGTCGTTTAAACCCAGGATTGTATGATAGAGGGCCAAGGATAACGGTAGAAAAGACTAGACGATATCAAAGATGATGAACTGGGTGTACAATATGAATGCTTAAAAATGTCGGCAATAAAGGCTTCTGAAAAAATTCTACTTATAATAATGTTTTATCGTCCTGAAATGCAGTCGATAAAGCTTGTCGAAAACTTGAAGGTTCTGAAGTGTGGTGTCTGTGGTTGTGAGGTAGAACGTCGGCCTCGTAACCATAAGGTCCCGAGTTCGATACCTGGGAGCGAGTGTCAACTTCGGGATTTTTCATCAGCCCACATTCGGAGCGAGCACTGGTGTAGTTCCCAGTAAGCAGAATCGTTAGAGATTAGTATAAGTTGTAAGAACGTGTTTCTCAATCGCTATGAGAGAAAAAACAAAAAACGTAAACATTGTTTACTTGATCAGTACAAATGTCTAGAAATCACCATGAAATCTTCTTGGGTGACGCTTCAAAACAGTAATGAAATAATCCGTCCAAAACGCCTCACAATTCACACAGAGAACAAATATTTAAAGGTACAGAAATGTGAGTGTGTGTGTGTGTGTTTTAACAGCATGCAAAACATTTTTGGGAAAAAGAAACAATTGCTTGTACCAAGTAGTTGCTCCTATTTCTACGATATTTTGTAACTTTGTTAAATTGAGTGACGTGATAAATCGATTCTGAACAGTAAAGATTTGAACATTCGGTATACTGTGACAATCCCTCTTGTAATTTCAAGTTCCTAAAGCCACCCCAAATTCAATTTAAAAGCGATTTTCGTTTTCTGAAAATACATTTAAAATCTATCTAATAGAGTGCCTGTTTAGCCTTGGGCGACTTTTTGTATGTCTAAATTTTCTAAGTTCATTTTTCATATGCAGTTTACATAACATAATATTATTTTGTACCTTCTTGATATTATTTTTATCCTTCAAATAGACCCTTATTAGAACCAGTGTGACGAAAGTAAAAAAATATCCATTTTGCTAAGCAACAACCACGGTTGTGATTTTTTTTTGCATACGAGAACAAAGTTCATACTGATAATGCGAAAAAACCTAATCACACGACGTGATACATGTATCTCGTTCGCATGAGATATATAGGATCTGACGTAACTTGATGTTTGAGATTTATATGGAATCTGATATAGATAGGCTTTTGAGATATGTAGAATCTGACATAATTTTGAGTGAGATAGATAGAATCTGAATTTATGTTGGCATTTGAGAGATATAGAATCTGAGATAAGTTGACGTGATAGAGATATAGAATCTGACATACTAGTATGTTGACGTTTTAGAATACATACATGTATACAAAATCGGACATACGTTGGCGTTTGAGATCTTTGCAGTTTTATAGGAGTTAGCATTTGAAATATAATTTCGTTAAACGAGTTTAGGAAAATAAACATATTTAGCGAGCCTTTGTTGAGCTTAACTCTGTCCTCACTGTAGACAACACAAAACGCTTTGTGGACAGTGCAGATCAACATCAGACTGCACAGAAGGTGCAGTCTGATCTCTGATCTATACTGTCCACTACTTTATTCCAGATTATGACCATGTTTTTTTTTTATCTTGCAGTGTATAATGATTTGTATGCGAAACCTACGTGTTTATAAGTCATGTCTTTGCAAAAAGGGGTTTTAATACATTTCTACGAACCGTTATACCAAACAAGTTATCAGATAATTATCGCTCGATAAAATTGATTTTGTCTATAAACCGGCTTGATTCTGGGGTAGAATGGTCCTTGGACATGCAGAAAAAATACAAATAGCACAAAAAGTATCGACACGTGTCAGCCTTAATGGGTTGTCGGACAATGCAGATTCAAGATCAGACTGCAAGTTCTGTGCAGTCTGATCTTGATGTATATTGTCCACAAAAGGTCCTTGAGTCGCGCTTAGCAGCCTATGGGTTCAATAAAACAGCACGGATTTGGGATGGTGAGGATAAGTGACGTCAGTCATTGATAAACGAAATGTCATCCCACTAAAGTCAACTATCAGCCGAAACAAAGTGAGAAAACAGCACATACTCGGATTTCATCGGTATAATGATATTGATACTTTCCATGTTTCATTTAGTTTTGTATATTAATTATCCATGTCAGAAACGATGCGATTGACATTCGCAAATAAATATATGTCTACACGAATTTGAAATGTCCTGTTTATTTATTTATTTACTTGTTTATTTGGTTTTACAATTTATTTATTTATATATTTATTTATTTACTTTTTTTATTTTATTTATTTTTTTATTTTTCATTTATTTATTAATTCAATTATCTAGGTATCTATCAGTTTATCAATCTACATGTTTTATCGTTTGAGGTCTCTTTTTTTAGGACAAAAATAAAAATCAGCTTCATTTTTACAGAGTTATGCGGTATGGCCACTTAATGTTGCGCTGCGGTTATCTCATATTTGGGAAGGACGTATTTCCTATTTTCTATTGTCAGGGCAAAATGCCGAAGAGGGTTTAATGGGTGCTGATAAATAATCACGATTGATAGATCGAATTACTGCGTGGTTGGTTGCTTGTTTGTCCGGTCGAATTGTTTGATCAGCTACCATTTTCATAATGAACAACGTTTATCCATTGGAATTCATTTGCAGTCGGTTTAGATTAAGATCAGACTAGAAATAGATAAAAATATGGGTATGTATTAACCAACCATTTTTAATTTCATACCAAGTCTTATTCTAGATAGATTTAGAAAGTAACAAAACTTCTGATTGGTTAAACCAAATGGTAAATTGTGTTACTTACATATTTCGAAAATTCTTGAGAATAAGACTAAGAATCAGCTTTAGAATACGGCCACAGATCTGAAAGCTGCACAAGAGAAGTTATCGGGAAAAAATACATGTACGTGTATTTACAAAACTTGGAAAAAAAAAGTTGACTTCAGGGTATATAACATCAGAGCTTGACTTTATTTGAGTGACTCTTAGTTGTTAAAAAACAAACAAAAATGCGTCAAAGCTTGGATCCGAGTCTACAGTCTTTAACTCTTTCATTTCAAAATATTATTACCTTTTTTAAATTTTCTCAGAAACTCGCGAAATCAAATGTAGTGCATGCCGCATCAATCAAACAATTAGATATTTTATTTCACCTTACCAAACGACAAAATTTTAGAATTGTCAAAATTGAAAGCATTGGCAAGAGATCAATCTTAAGTGTCTCAAATCATGAAATACATCTTAGAGTAGGAAACGTTGTTGGAAAAGAAGACAATGTTACTTACCAGCATTCACCTTTTCCCTATATGTTTTTAAAAGCCTTCCTCCTCACGGTGATTCTTTGGTAACGGGTTAACTTGTAAATAGCTTTTGCTGATGGTTTAGATGATTTAGATCAAGATCAGACTATATTGATCTTGATCTATGCTGCCATCAAGCGTCTACTTTTCCCACGGTGTTATCAGAAGTGTTCAGGGTTGTTGAATCACGGGACTGTTCGATAAAGGACTAAAATTATTTGTGAAATTCGCTAAAACCTACGAAAATATTGATACAGCAGAAATAACAACAGCAACAACAACAACAAAACAGAAAAAAAAAAAAGGCAAAAAAAACCATGAAAATAATAACTTTTACGATTGATGAAAAAGCACTGGAAATGTGCATTCTATTGGAACATAGGAACGTCGGAGATAAAACTGTAATGTAAGCTGTTTCCGTTTATGAAAACACTTTCTGTATAATCAACTTGCGACCTTTGAAAACGTTGTGATGAACAGAGAAAAATGGATGTTTTATGGCATTTTTTACCTCTTGTTTAAGTGTTTTTGTCAATTTAAACATCTAGATATAAATATTTTGTTCAAAATATTTCAAACATTTTGTTTTTAATCTTTCAGGTTTTCAACCCTAAACCTGTTAAATAACTTAAATGAAGCATTTAAGCCGATAATAAAAACCCGAATAATGATACTTCGAATTTATTTTTTGGAAACTAATTGTTTAAGGACTAATATCTCTTTATCGGACAGTGTAGATCAACGATCAGACTGCACGTTCTGTGCAATCTGATCTTGATCTTCACTGTCCGCTAAAGGTCTGTGAGTCGTGCTTAGCAACCTAAGGGTTAATCTCGTAAAATCATGTATCGTTATGAGAGTTCAGCCCGGAAGTTCCGGCGAATTTCCGCCATCAAAATATATTATTGCAAGGAAAAGTAGTCTTCAATTGGCAATCGTGAACTTTGATCATTCCTTATAGCAGTTTGTTAACCCTTGCCAAAACAATCCCATGTTTTGAAAACAAGCTTTTGAAAACATGGTGGGAAGAGGAGATCATGCTGGTAACTAATACGATACAATACAACATAATACAATACAATACAATACAATACAATACAATGCAGTAGTTTATTTAAGTAATTAGGCCTCTGGCATTCAGACCAGAATTTACACCTTTTTCTACAATGGGTTTATACCGTTTAAAAGGCATATTCCATTGTATAAGACATTTTGAAATTGTTATCTGTGAATGCTTTTAATTTGAAATGTTCTGAAATGTTTGTCGTCTGATAAACAGTTTCCTATAAAAGAATTGACGACCATAGAAAACATTGCAATTGACAGAGAGATTATTTTCGTTTGTTGATTTTTTTTTTTTTGTTTTTCTTTTACCACGTGCCATACTATTTTTTTTACCTGAAAATCTAAACACCGAGACATAAACATTTTATTTTGAAAGCTTTTATCCTTGGCTCTGTTTATCAACAACTGGGAATTCCGGTATTCAAACCTTTTACCCAATGTTCCCGATTGATTGATTGGTGTTTAACGCAGTTTTCAACATTAGTTCAGTTATTTCGCAGTGGCAAGGGTACCTATGCATGTTTTCCTAGAGTTTCTTTTTTCCCAGTACTCTGCACAATATTCTGTCCAAGCCACTGGCTGCTTTCCCGCATAACCATCGTCGAAACAAAGATCAGCGGTGAGAGAGGAATAAATCCTGTCGCAATGACTTTCATCAATTCTCGGTAAGAAATTGGCCGAGCCAGGGATCGAACCAGCGACTTCCTGTTCGTGAGTCCTGTACGCTATCGACTGTGGTACCGGGGCTCGACATCCCGATTTAATGACCCTGAGTGAGAAGCCTTGTAAAAATATTGTGGGAAAAGGAGAAAATGCTGGTAACCAGCATTTTCTCCTTTTCCCACAATGTTTTCTACCCGTTTAAATGAAACTTTTTTATGTTTTAAGTAACATTTATTTCATCGTCTGCAATTGCTTTTAATTTCGGCAAGGCTAAAATGTTGTCGCCTGGTACAGAGTGAACACTCCACTTACGATAAAAAGTATATCTCTAATAACAACCTTGAACTTCGGTATTTCCTAACTGTTCGGTAAAAAAAAGTTGTTGTTGTTGTCGTTGCTGTTGTTGTTTTGGTGAAAAATAATGTACAGTTACTGGCCATAAATATTTCACCAAAGTCAGAATCCCCATAGACTTACGCGTATTTCCAACTTTCCCACTTAATTTTTTTGCGGGAAGAATACTTAAGCTATAGTTATAAAAATTGAATTAAGGATAGGGCACCCTTATGTGATTCGTGTAGCTTCGCCTTTCATCGCCAAAATCGTACGGATTCGGCTAAGACTCGGGTAATCCATAATCGATACGGGGAACCAGCGTGTATCGGCCGATCGATTACGAATTACCCGAGTCTTAGCCGAATCCGTACGTTTTTTTCGGCGACGAAAGGCAATTCTACAAGAATCCTTTTAGAGTGCCCTATCCGTAAAGTCAAGAAAAATAAATTTTATATTAAAAGATATACGATATATTTTCAAATTCGATACAATGTAATAATATATAAATGCAACTGTCTAAAAAGTGGTCAATACTTTCGAAAAACGGTTTTTACATTGACGTCAATGGCGGCGTCGCGAAACTTTAGGAGAAAAATAACGCCAGTATGTTTTAAAGAGACACGACTTTGATGCCAAGCAACGAGTACAAATACTTTTAGTCGTGTAAATACACTCAGCAAAACTTATTAACCACCACTTTTGTTTCTCCTGCAAATTTGACCAAGTAATAGACAGGTAAATGGAAACAAGATGTAACATATATCTTGACGTTAGGCATGGTATTATAATTAAATAATTTTCGATTCTGTCAACAGAAGGCATGTCTTTTGAAAAAAAGAGGGAAAACACACCGGTTGCGCATGCGTGGTGTCTATGAGCCAAAACAGGTGAAAAAGACAAGCTTAAATTACTTATATTTTGTCAGCAATAAGACAAAAAAAAACATGAAAAATATTTTCTGCACAAGGATATAATCCGAGAAAACGAATATGAAGTTTTCAAGAATTTGATTTTTCAATTTTCATTGTTGAGTGAATGGATGTTAAATAATCTCCTTTAACAAGAACGAGTAAAAAAGATTTAGTCGGACCTAGGTTTAGTAATATTTTTACACTGACCAATAATTCTGTAAAAAATCAAACGAAATGAAAGATCTATTTTCTGGACAGTGATGCAAAAGACAGGTCTACGGGGAATTACAGCTTAAAAGTAGTGGTTTATAAGTTTTTTGGAGCGTAGCTCCATTTACCTGGGTTTCTATCGGTATAATTTTTTCATGATCAAATGACCATAGGCAGCGTAATTAATTTTTCTTGCACACTAGAAAATGCATGTAAGTCAATGGAAATTCAGAATCTGATGAAATATCTATGGCCACTTACTGTACACACAAAATGTCGGACAGCGTTGACTTAAAGGTTGGACTGCATTCTTTGTTCTGTCTGATCTTGATCTGCATTGTATCTGCAGATATAACTTAATTTTCCCTTTGGTACCAGCAGAGTCAGATCAAAGTTAAGTTTTGACTCCGAGTACTTTCAATGCTTTGATAACTAGTAAACGGCTTCATTATTTCCTGGCATAAAAACGGACGATAAAAAAAAAAAACTGCATATGAGGGTAACAGATTAATACACTAAGCTAGCAAATTAAGATAATTGGTACAAGTAAACATGTGGGCTTAAACCCTATCTTGCTGAATAAATAAAATGAACATTTCAAACCGATAGTAAAAACCCGAATACTGCTATTTCAGTTTATTTTCCGGGGGAGGGGGGGGGAATCTCCTACTCGGATAGTGTAGATCCAAGATCAGACTGCACGTTCTGTGCAGTCTGATCTTGATCTACACTGTCCGCAAAACGACAGTAAGTCGCACTTGGCAGCCTAAGAGTTAACAAAAGCCAATCTACGTAAAAATGATACTATCCCCCATTTTATTAGAATTATAATAATAACTGTCATGATGAGAGAACCGATAATAGATAGCAATACGGGAATCGAGATAATGCCTGCATGGGGCGATTTATAGATACCATCATGGTGAAGAGACAATTGGTTTGCCCTTTTTGCATACGGTCCAGGATTTCTACGACCCTTGGGGGAAATGGGAACTGAAAACAATGTGAGAAAAAGAAGACAATGCTGGTCACCATCTTTTTCTCCTTTTTTCCATATTTTTTCCTAGCAATTTCAGTTAACTCCTACCAAACGACAAAATTTTAGGCTTTACCAAATTGAAAGCACTTGCAGATGACAAAATAAATGTGGCTGAAAAATTAAAACATGTTGTGAGAAGGGTAGAAAACATTGTGGGAAAGGGAGAAACTGCTGGTTACCAGCATTTTTTCTTTTTCCCACAATGTTTTCAAAGGGCTTCTTCTTCTGGGTCGTTAAACCTCGGGATTGTGTGTTTGAGAGTTAATAGGAGCAAATTTGATTAACGTCTGCAAATGCTGTCAAAATAGACGAGTCTAAAATTTTGTTTTCTGTGAAGAGTGTTTAGAGTTGGGAATAATTGCTCTATAATTGATGGTATCATCTTCCCTTGCCAATAGGACAATGGGCAGATATTTTTCCTTTCAAGTACCATAGGCGAAAGTACGGGCTTTTGCAGACGGCATAGATCAAGATCAGACTGCACAGAACGTGCAGTCTGATCTTTGATCTATGCCGTCCGCTTGTT
Source organism: Hippopus hippopus (assembly GCA_946811185.2). Taxonomy (NCBI): domain Eukaryota; kingdom Metazoa; phylum Mollusca; class Bivalvia; order Cardiida; family Cardiidae; genus Hippopus; species Hippopus hippopus. Next base: position 66,312,466 of record OX328100.1, read on the forward strand.
TGGTGAAGCCTATACAATAAAAAAAAAAACGTTTACGTTTGTTACGGAAGATCACTCCTTCCTTACCGCATAGCTTCTTCCGGTATAAAATCAGTACTCAGTGGTTAGTGTTTTGGTCTTTTAAACCTCGATAAAACGAGGATCCTGTCCGCACGGGTTCGAATCCCGCCAGGTGCGGTTTCTGTTTCAGCTATGCATTTGTTGCAAACTTTCATGTTCGTAAGACGTTTTATTGTGTCGTATATTCAGCTGTCAAACGTCTGAGGTTGATTCTGGTAATATATTCAGCCGCCAGGCGAGATTGAGTTTACTTAGTTTGCGCTAAAAGAGTTAATCCTTAAAGGGTGGGGATGGGGGGCTATTTAGTTTTTATGCTGAAAATCGAAATTTCTTTTAAAACACCGATAAACGCAACTAGATATGAGCTATGCGAAAGGGGCTTAGTGCATCTTCGTGATCCGAGATACCAAGAAAGTCATCATAATAATTGTGATCCATAAAATCGATTTTCTCTTACAACCGACTGAATCATGAGGTAGACTGGTCCTTTGACATTTAGACAATTGACCAAAAGCAAAAAGTTTCGACCCAGGTCAGCCTGCGCAGTCCGCGCAGGCTGACCTGGGTCGAAACTTTTTGCAGATGCATTAACCCTTTCGGCGCCACAGGCAAAAACAGTGACTTTTGCTGACGGCATAGATCAAGATCAGACTGCACTGAACATGCCGTCTGATCTTTGATCTATACCGTCCGCTTGTTTAGTCAAGCCTATACAATCAAAATCTTTGTAAGTTTCAATGGATTGTATTTAGAGCCGTCTAAAGAGGTCGAGTTTATTTATTTGGTGCTGAAAGAGTTAAACCCCCTTTTCACCGAGCATGGTTCAATTATATTTTCCCTGCCATCGTATAGAAACTGCACAGTGACAATCACAATCTCCGAGCAGAGTTGTCGTTCGTTACTCTCACCATACATCTCTGCAATGGGCTAAATGACAAGAATCTTGTCAAACCGAGGAAAACATGTTTTGTTACTGTTTAACTGTTTCATGTGTAACATAATAAAGTAGACAAAGGAAATATGATTCTGGATACATTATAGGTGCATTCAATCTGATGAATTTACCTGTATACAATGGAACTATTTTTTCAAGCTTCTTTACTGATCAAAATCTTACGCCAATTGTAAAAAAAAATGGCTGCGCCCATGAATGATGACAACAGTTTCGACACACCGATGGATATAAGTTTGTAAGATTAAAAATCAAATTATCATCCTTTAAAAGTCATTTAAGCTTTTCAGAAAATCCCTCTTTTTCACATTTCCTACCACTAAGTCTGATTGGCCGTATGCTGTTTGAACAGCACACAAAACAATCGATATTGGTCTTTCTTTCACCGGCGTTTGTGTCGCCATTCCGAGTTATGGTTATGTGACGGAAATATCACGTGTAGACGGACTACTTTCTGAGCCCACTACAGAGGTGAATGGGAATGATCCGTAGTGCAAGAGAGTGTGACAATCAGCAAAAAGTTGCTTTTATGGACGTCTGAATGACGGGATGGTCGTTTTTCAATCGGTAACTCCATCTATTTTTATAACATCAGATATTACGTCATCATACTGGTTTGAAAACGAATCATCTTAATTGACTGATCATGTGACACAAGTTTGGACATGGTATCATTTGGTGGATCTATTCAAATCAAAGCCTAGGGGTCAAGATTGGACCCGCCTCTGTGGTCGCAAGTTTTACATAGACTTACAAGGCCTACGAAACGTTGCATGTTCATGTGGCTTCATACAGTTTACTTCCACAAAGATTGTTCAAATTATAGTCCAATGGTCCAAATTGACACGGCCCCGAGGTCACAGTTTTCACATAGGCACATAAAATCTCCTTCTTCTTAACGTGAGAGCTAGAGCTGCAATATTTTGTATGTGTTATAATATAGTCGGCCCGTATTAAAATCGTTCAAACTATAGCGCTGGGGTCAAAACCGTTCTCAAACCAGGGGTCATACGTTTCGCATATGCTTATATGGTAAAAACTTTAAAAAGACCTCTTGTTCCTAGCCATGAATCCTCGGGCGACCGAATTTGGTGTGTGGCTTCCTCTATTATATCACTTCCAAGTTTGTCCAAAATCTTCTTGTTTTTAACTTCTGAAAGTCCTCTTGATCCTAACCATGAATCCTAGGGGTACCATTATTTAGCATGTGGCTTCAGCTTCCGGATCACTACCAAGTTTGTCCAAAATGTAGTCCTGGGGTCAAAATTGGCCATGCATGGTTTACGGGGTTTGATAGAAAATTTAACTATCTTCTTGTTTTTCACCATTTGGTCTGACTGTATTATTTGGTATGTAGCCTCATCTAGTGGACTAATCAAAGACCTTGGGACATAAATTACGATAACATTTGTTTTAAGGAACTCTTTTAAATCCGTGATGTGTTGCTGAGTTATAGGAAAGAAAGTATTTCATTAAGATTGTAATTACTTTATCGACTGTTAGATTATGAGTAAAAAAGCAATAGATGCTGGCCACAAGGCGTAATGCCGAAACGCGAGGATATAGAAAATTACATGATGATGATGATCGCGTTTCATTGTTAGATTAACTGTTCGATTGATCGATCGAATGGATCAATGGATGGATGGATGGATGGATGGATCGATCAACTGTGTGTTCATTTGTTTTTTGGTTCCTTGATGGTAAAAGAGACTCCAGGAAAGCATGGATAGGTGCACTGGCCGCCGAGATATAACTGAAATAATGTTAAATACCAAACAATCAATCAATCATGGGTTCCTTGATTTCATGATTGGTTTAACTGATTTTTCTGCAAGTTTCTTTGCATGTGTTTAGATAGGGAGAAGTCCTGATGATGTATATTGGATCATACGTTTATTATTTATACGTTTGCACTGATACAATTCCTGACTATGTTCCAACTGATACCTGCAAATCTAATCAAAGGTAAGGCAAAACAATAAATCAGCCATGGTTTATACGTTTTTGTCCTTTTTTTTTCGTAATTACTTTTCATGTGTTTAATGGTGGCCATTGAACTTATCAGGATTTCCCGGGATCTTTTTTTATTTCATTTTAGTGCTTAGACCTTTTGACTTAAAGGAGGCTGCTCAGATTTCTACAGTCTCACCAAACTTTAAACATGATTCATCACTGAAATAACCTATGCAATAGCTGGAAAAGAATCAGTAAATGAGGCAGGGATTTCGCAAAGGTTGATGGGAATGTCACGTGATTATTATACGCTTCGATTATATAGGGTTATGTGTAACGATATTAGATCACTCTTCACAACTCGGCTGATTCCGTACCTACTTCTAACCTCGTAAGCATAAAGGTTTTTTCCGTTTTGATCTGCAAATCACGTGATCTTAAACATGTCGTCGCCCATGTCAATCGTTTATCAACGAAGTAAACAACCATAAGTTGTTCATATCTATCTATCTGTCGGTGAAAACTTCAAACGAAATTGATAAACCACGTTAAAAGATTAATGCAAAAACTGTTTATCAACGGAAATATATTTACAAAATCTAGATGGAAAATTGTGGCTCGAGTTTTATTTTTAAGAGGAGCCCTACAATTTTAAGAACGGTTAAACGGCGTATTTCCGGCAAAGAAATGTACCGTGTTGGTGCATTTCAAGCTACGTGATACACCCGAGGGACTTGATCACCGGATCATCCGAGGTATGCCGAATTCATATTCGATTAAATTCGATGACATCATATCTGATGTCATAAAACCAACTTTTTAGCGAATGCAAAGCGACCGATGTGTTATGTTAAAGCCAAATTCGACCTTATATACGCCGAGCCCCGGTAGCTCAGTCGGTACCGTGCAGGACTTGAGAACACGGGGTCCAGGGTTCGATCCCTGGCTATGACCCCTGGCTCGGCCAATTTCCTTCCGAGGATTGATGATAGTCACTGCGACAGGAGTCATTCCTCTCCCACCGCTGACCATTGTTTCGACGATGATTATGTGGGAAAGCAGCCAGTAGCTTGGAAAGAAAATTGTGCGAAGTACTGGTAAAAAAGAGACTCCAGGAGCGCATTGATAGGTGCACTGGCCGCCGCGATATAATTGAAATAATGTTGAAAACGGCGTTAAACACCATACAATCAATCAATCAATCAATCGACCTTATATACAATTTTGTAAAACACAGATTATCGATAATCAATATTTCTTGATTTGTGAACCATGATTTTTTTTTTTAAATTGGCACCTTGCCGAGGCTATTCCCTTTAAGGCCAGGCTCTGTGAAAAGGGGTTTAATCCATCTCCGCACTCCATTTTATTAATTCGTCACGTTATTCTTGATCCATAAGAACTATTTTGTCCACCGACCGACTAAATCAGGAGGTAAACTAGTCCTTTGAAATGCAGAAAATTTACAAAATACAAAAAGTACAATACTTTTTGCAGATGCTCTCCTATATGACAAAGCACGGCTCATTTGTATACGTTAAAGGGAGGTAATTGTGTTCTAATTCTCAGGAATAGTTCAAATTCAGAAGAAACCCATTTTTGGCTTAACAAGAGGTTTAGCTATATGTAAACCAAGTGGTTTTTCCATTTAGAAATTGTGTTACTTTTGAGGCTGAATTTACAATGCCTTTCAGATGGTCTTTAAACCGAAGATCCTGCCGCTTCAGAGATAAGTTCAATACCACTTATAAGCTGTTTTGTTGCTGTTGATACTACATTCATGGCCCTTTGACCAAAAAACACGTAGCACAGTATAAACGCCATATATCGAAATGGATTTTTTTTTTTTCAACTTCGATAATTACGAAATCCAGATCCTAGTGTGTGAAGGTCGTATTTCACTAATAAACTTCTGATTTCCCAGTTCTTTGACGCTTAATTTGTTTAATAGATGAAACAAAAATTTCCACTCAATAGTGAAAACCATAAAATAGCGTTTTCAAAGTTGATTTACCGTAACGTTCAGTGTAGATCCAAGATCAGACTGCACGTTCTGTGTAGTCTGATCTTGATCTATACTGTCCTCAATAGGTCGTTGAGTTGCGCTTTGCAGCCTAAAGGTTAATCAGTCGTTATCATGTTTACTGACGTAATAAACTCGGGTGACATTTAGCCCATATCCTGCTAAATAACTAACATAAAAGTTTCAATTCGATAGCAAAAAACCCAAATATTGCAATTTCAAAGTCATGTTTTGGGGAATAATATCTCCTTATCGGACAGTGTAGATCCAAGATCAGACTGCACGTTCTGTGCAGTCTGATCTTGATCTTCACTTTCCGCAAAAGGTCATTGAGTCGTGCTGAGCAGCCTACGGGTTAATTTTCCGAAGCCCAGGAATATGTATGCATCAAGCATTCTGAATGTAGTTCAAATTATCCTTAATTCTAGGACTAGTCATGTGATTGGTCAAGATTTTCGGCATCAGCAAATCAGATTGCTGGGCTTGAAATTATAATTGAATTGAGAAGGTCGGTAAAAACGGTCAAAGATTTCATCAGTCGATTACAACGACCAGCTTTAGAATTCAAATAAAGTAAATAATTAACATCTAAATTATAGCTAGCATAATTACCTCCCTTTAACCCGTATAAAATTTGTTGATGATTACACAAAAATATTTTGTACGGGCGATGGCCGGGCTTGTATGACCCACACTACCGATAAAGCAGCGGATGCTGTAGAGCAAGATCAGACTGCACGTATGTATGTGCAGGCTGGTCTTGCTGCACACTCTCCGCAAAAGTTATCAATGGTCGCAAATGGCAGGATACGGTTTGATGAATACGAATGAAAAATGCTTGGCAGAGTGTTAGGGAGCATGTGTGTAAAAGTCATGTTAGGTTTAAGAGTTTCTAAGAAAATGTAGGATGCCCGAGTGTGGTTATATATATAAAATGCCCCAGCTAGGCCCCTTTTCCCGTATTTGTATTGATAGTTCAGTTTAATTATCTGTTCTTGATATGTAAATGAGAAAGGCAAGGCAGAGTGTCAGGAACTTGTGTATGAATTTTAGTTGCAGTTATAGAAGCTCTACTGATACACATCGGATGTCCCAAATTGATGGTCTAAGTTGCATGGAACAGCATTTGCCCTACACTTAGTAATATGATGGCAAATTCAGTTATCCCCCTCTAAAGTAACAATAAAGCCCAAAAGTAAACAAAGCGGGTGTTTAAATGCATTTGAGTTTATATCATACCATTTTAAAAGTATGGAAATTATTGTGAAGATGACAATCTGTCATTGTACGGTCTGTCCAAGTGTTAGTTGCTGACAGAGAAATCAATTTCAAAACTAAGTTAAAACCTGCCAGGAAGCTGTCTTTTGTTTACTTTTTGCCTAATTTTATTTTTTTTCTGCCAGCGACTAATATATGGCCCGACCACACGATAACAGACTCTCATCTCCACAATATTTTTCATACTTTTAGATGGTATGTTTAAATTTAAATGTATTTTGACACTTGCTTTGACAATTTGGCCTTTGATGGGCCTTTAAATGGATGTTAAAGAGCAACGCAACGCAAAGTAATTAGAGGCTAATGTGGATATATTTGCTAATGGCGATGAATAATTCGGCTTTCGAACAGATAGGAAGACAGTCTGCGAAGAAATTCAATGCTATATTACGTAAAACATCTCTCTTACAATGTTATGCATTTTCAAGAGTCAACCCCTGGTATTTCGAGAAAGCGGAACCCAAAGACTTGAAACGAGAGCAGTATTGTTTTTGCATTTATCAAATAAATTAAAAGATTTGTGTCATTGTCTAAATTTTTTTCTGCCAAAATAAGTTTTTCTTAATGTTTTTAAAAGAAGGACAGTTGTAGGCTTTGAAACAGTTTGTTTGCCTTCCATAGAAATACAATCAGTTTCCATTGAGCTTGGCAATAAACAGGGTAAAGAAATACAGAACAGAAAAGAAAATGCTTAAAGTATGACTGATTGATTGTATGGTGTTTAACGCCGTTTTCAACATTATTTCAGTTATATCGCGGCGGCCAGTGCACCTATCCATGCTTTCCTGGAGTTTCTCTTACCAGTACACCGCACAATATTCTTTCCAAGCTACTGGCTGCTTTCCCACATAACCATCGTCGAAACAATGGTCAGCGGTGAGAGAGGAATGAATCCTGTCGCAACGACTATCATCAATCCTCGGAAAGAAATTGGCCGAGTCGGGGATCGAACTAACGACCTCCTGTTCTCAAGTCCTGTACACTACCGGCTGCTGTACCGGGGCACGGCGCTACAACTATGAGCAAGACATATGCATGTTACCGAGTGCACTCATTTTTCACCTTTCGATAAATGCATCTAATTGAAAACATTGAATAATTTTCAGCCTCTTCTGAATTTATTTGCGAAAATTGATTCGGTTAAGTTCAAAAAGGTCAGGTATACTATTTTCATGCATCATGTACAACAGACACGAGATACGCCCTTGACAACTCTTGGTGCATGAGCGCCGATCTTTGAGAACAAGTACAAAGGTCGAAACAGTCGAAACTGGTTCCCAGGCTTCAATCATATCCTAGCCAACCTGTCGACAAGGAATTATAAATACTCAGATATATGGCCTTCAACACGCGAAAAAGGGCATTTAGACGTTTGCGTAAAGTGTCGTCTCGGATCAGCCTGCGCAGACCGCGCAGGCTGATCCGAGACGACACTTTACGACTATATTAGATTTTGTCCTACAGTAGAATTACACAAAACAGAAAATTACATAAGAACGGAAAGAGTTGTCTCGGATTAGTCTGCGCGGAATGCGCAGGCTGATCCGAGACGACAGTTTACGCAATCGTCCGAATGCTCCTTTTCGCGTGTTGCAGGCCATATAATGTAGATGCCCATTTCCTCAAATAATAGGCAACATGGCCGTTGCAATGTTTGAGCGTGATTTCATTTATTTGTACTCTTTACCAGAAGACAGAATTTTGGACTTGTACAAATTGAAATGCATTTGCGGAATGAGCAGGCTGACCTGAATCGATATTTTTCGCAGATATATTAAGCCCCCCTCCCCGACCTCTTTTCACGAAGTATGGTTTGTATAAACTCGACCTTTTTCGACGGCTGCAAATAAAATATGATCTTGATCTTTTATATTCAACACCAAATTCGGCGACCTATGCCACTGCGCTTTTGAGCCAACGATATTTAACTCCATACCAAACGACAAAATTTTAGACCAATTCCAAATTCAAAGCATTTGCAGACGAAAATTTAACTGTGGTTCAAATGATGGAATTTGCTTTTGATAGGTAGAAAACATAGTGGGAAAGGAGAAAATGCTGGTTGCAATTTGAAGTTACTCATGTATTAAAGGGACGTTAAACCGGATTTCATTTCTCATGTTAATTTTAGACAGTCTTAATTAAGAATGTTAATTTTCATTTGCGTACAATGAAGATGGTTTGAAAAACTAAAGCAGATATTATCGAGGTTTCCTCTTTTATATCAACTGTAAAAGTTCCCTAACCCGTTAGTAACGGTATAGCTGTTCCTGCATAACACGATTAAAATCTCGTTGGCTCAGTAGTGCTGTGGAAAAGGTCGCCGAATATGGTGTTGAAGGTAATGGCTTTGTGTCCCACTGGACGGCTTTTTTTCTTGTCATTTTGTTGTTTTCCCAACTAGGAGCAAACAGGCACGCCTTTACGATTAAATATCATTGGCGCAATAGTGCTGTGGGAAAGGTCGCCGAATATGGTGATGAAGGTCATGGCTTTGCATCCCATTGGAGGTCTTTTTTTTTTCTCTTGTCGTTTTGTTGTATTCCCAACTAAGAGCAAATAGTCAAGCCTCTATGATTTTTCTTTACAAAATATCATCTTTCTTCACAAAAAAAAATCTAGTTTAAGGACCCTTTAAGATTATAGAACTTCTATATCATGCTAAATGAATAGCAATTCTAATCTTATGAAAGCAGGCGCTCAGGATTAGTTTCTAATTAAAATAGCTTATAAACAAATTGACAAAAGTTTATTGACGTTGAAGTATGGAGCGTATGATTATCCCACAATACCACTAACAACTAAAAAAAGATATCATTAACATTAAAATGTTTATTTGTCTGTGTGCAACAAATTATGGGTGTGGGGTAGCCACTTTAAATTCAGCTACTTGGCAGTTTCACAACGAAAGCACGCTTTTAAGCGGATTTGTATAGCAAGGTCGCTTCCTGAGATCGGTCTGACAAAATAATGAATGAAAGGTTCACAACGATTTTGAGTTGTAAACCGATCCCGTGGACTATCGTAGCAATCTGACTTGATTTTTTGCTGGTGTTAGATGTAGGACTGTGCACACTTGTGTATATAGAGTAGTGAATAAAACACTGTTAGGTACATGTAGCATTTAAAAAAAGAAGAACTCAGAATGCATAGAGCGCATGCGTATCCTGAGTATATGTGATCATACCGATCTCAGTAAGCGGATGTACAAAAAAGCGTGGTTTCATTGTGATACTTTGAGGATGATTATCTGACGGCACGTTTAGGATTCCGTAAAAAGTATGAGTTTTGATGACCTACATTGAGGTTGATTAGTAGACGGCACGTTTGGGATTCCATGACAGTATGAGTTTTTAATGATCGATTTCGATAATCATCGACTGGGAGACCTGCCTCTCGTAAACCCATAGGCTGCTGAGCGTGACTCGCTGACCGTTTGGGGACAGTGTAAATCAAGATCAAACTGCACAGAACGAATTATCGGATGATTGGATTTGTCTTTGATTGATTGATTGTTTGGTGTTTAATGCCGTTCTCAACATTATTTCAGTTATATCGCGGCGGCCAGTGCACCTGTCCATGCTTTCCTGGAGTTTCTTTTTACCAGTATTCCGCACAATATTCTTTCCAAGCCACTGGCTGCTTTACCACGTAACAATCGTCGAAACAATGGTCAGCGGTGAGAGTGGAATGAATCCTGTGGCAATAACTATCATCACTCCTCGGAAAGAAATTGGCCGAACCAGGGAGCAAACCAGCGACCCCCTGTTCTTGAGTCCTGTGCGTTATCGACTGCGCTACCGAGCTCGGTGATTTGTCTTTGAAAGGTAGAAAAAATTATGGGAAAAGGAGAAAATGCTGGTTTCATTATTTTCAAAACCCCCTCCCCCACCCCCTCCTCACCCGGGGTCCATGCTTAAAAGTCGGGATTATGTTGTAAATATTTTTTTTCTAATTACAATTTTATCCTTTATCGTATACTATATCGCGAAACTGTTCATAAACACTCAAAAATAGGACTGAGAGAGACAGATAGAGACAGACAAACAGTTGGAGGGATGGAAAAAAATAATCAGTTATTTTATTAGACCCTAATCTACTGAACTTTTTCCACTCTGACAATCCCTTATCCTGCAGAATAAGTGAAAAGAAACTTTAAAGCCGACAGTAAAAACCAAAATTTTGATATTTCATAGGTAATTTTTTGGGGGGAAATATGTCATTGTAGGACAGTGTAGATCAAAGATCAGACTGCACTTTCTGTGCAGTCTGATCTTGATCTACACTGTCCGCAAAAGGTCAGCGAGTCGCGCTTAGCAGCGTATGGGTTAAATAACCTTATCCCGAATTGTAACGACCCGAAGAAAGAGAGCTTTCGAAGACATTGTGGGAAAAGAAGAAATTGCTTGATACCAACATTTTCTCCTTTTTCCTACAATGTTTTCTACCCTTTAGAAAAATCAAGTTTCATAGTACATTTAATTTGTCGTCTGCAAATGCGTTATGATTAAAATCGGAGAAGTCTAGATTTTTGCCGTTTGGTTAAAAGTGAACTATGTACAGCAGAACTTTCTCATTTTTCCCAAGAATGTTGGCTAGGCTTAACAAAAAAATAATTATCTGTGTTTAAGGTTTCGGTCCGAGATGCTGCAGGTTGGAAACTTTTTGCATGGACCATGTACCGAAATCACACCCGACAATTTTTTTTTTCGGTCGTAGTGTAAAAAGTTTAGGGTCGGCAGCATTTTCTAGGCATGGTAGGGAAACCCTAAACACAGATTTTTTTTCTTTTAGGCCCTGTCCAAAATCCCATCATTTCAAAATGGAAAAGTCTAACACTTTGTCGTTTTGTAAAGAAAATAAAGCTACATCCTAGATAGAACAAAAAACGCTGTAAAACTTGCAAGTGTGTAGAATGGCTCAGCTGTGGAAACATAGATAAATTACCAGTACAATATGGTGTAAGGGATAGAAAAACTCAAGGGAGTTGTCCTCATTAAAGAACCAGAAACGACAACAGTTTTTGCTTTGAAGGCCCCCAAAACATGAAATGCATTTTCTATGAAATGCATTTTCTATGTCGTAATTTGTGCAATCTTGCAGCTATCAGGGGTAACATTTGGCATGAAGATATAAGAATGATTATAGTTTCATAAAATAAGGATGAAACAGGTTAAAAACTGGCTGATAACTGCCTGGAAAATGAGTAAAGATGTATCTTTAAACATATTCTTTCGTTGTTTTTTTAATTGGTTACTATAGCAAAAATTATTTTTTGAACAGCTTTATGGTATTTATTATAAATTATAATATCTAAGTAATACGAAAAACGGAGAGCGTGGAGCCAGCTCAGACTGCATGTATGTGCAGTCTGAGCTGAATCTACATTCTCCGCAAAATACATCACGGATCGAATCTGGTACAGGAGAAGTGAAAATAAACAGGTTTTCTCAAGGATGTAAACAATAGACGATTGCAGCACAGATACACGATACGATCGTAACCGAGTAACACATATTTACGAAACAATTCTCTAGAAACTGGGACAACCACTTCAGAAAACAACAATCAAAAGCAATGCCAGGTTTTTGCAGAAGTATATCTTGATTTGGCTACCTGACATAATGTCCTAATGAACGCTTGTCAGTCCTGGTAATAAATGTCGTAATGTGACACGTTAAATAGATAGATAGATAGATAGATAGATAGATAGACAGACAGGCAGGCAGGCAGGCAGGCAGGCAGGCTGGCTGGTTAGATGATTGATTGATTGATTGACTGATTGATGCTAAACCCCACCATTGTAGTTTTTCTTTCGTGAAATTGTGTAGTTATGCAGGTTAGGCTAAATGTGTGTCGAAAGGACTAAAGGTCCTTTACCCATTTCCAAATTTTCAAATGATAATTAGACTAACCTACACCCTCTTTACCTCCCCAACTCCCTTCCAAACAACAAAGACATGTATATATATTTTGTCCATCAGAATATTTGACTCCACAGCCAGGCAGGAATACAAAGCATAATTGACCGGGCCACTGTGCAATAGACCAGGACCTATTCAGTGTTTTTTTTTTACTGTCACGTGGTAACGGCTACTGCGTGACAAACGGGCTCTAAAATCAAGAACAAAAAATTAACGAAAATAGCTCGCACGTGACTCTAACATGTTCCTGTCAGGATCTTATATAAAATGTGACGATACATGCAGATGTAGATTCTTTGGTGTTAGCAAAAAGAAATTAGTTGTGACTCGCTATAACGGCAAGAGAGAGAGAGAGAAGCGGGCTAATCGGATTTTTTAGATTCATGATATCTCTTCAATTTTGTCAATTTATTTTTGGAATATTATTCTGAGAAATGTGAAAGATCCCATCTTTCATTCTAAAACAGAGTCTTTGTGAACTACCTAGAGCCTAAAGTGCAAGATACCAAACCTTTACCAAAACAAAACAAACAAAAAATAAATAAATGAATAAATAAACTGGTCCAAATTTAACACACTTTAAGCCGACATATTAGATATAATTATCTCAAAGGACGGCAATTGACTTTGATATGGTAGAAAACATTATGGGAAAAGGAGGGACTTGATCACCGGATCATCCGAGGTACGCCGAAGGGGAACCGGGCTGGACAATCGAACTTTGTACTGGATTGCTACAGCGACCATTAGAATTTATCTGTGGTTACTTTAGTGAGCAGTCATCTTTCCTAGTTTATGCTAATGCCAAGATACATGGAATACACTTAAAATCAAGTGCGCGCGGCTGGGCTGGCCAATAAAATTTTGTACGCGATTTGTCCCTCGTGATGGCGCGTATTGTCATTTCATTGGTCGGCTATACCCATACCATACCTGAGATGTCTTTTTATTATCCTAGCGTCAAGTATTGCCTATTTCATTTAACCTGACCCAGGTCAACATCATTTACATAAATTAAAATTCTATTTTTACCCTAGGCATCGCATGCGGCTGCCTTCGGCATATGTCCCGAATGGTCAAGAAAATATTTCGTACGCTATGCGCGAATTAAATTGCTTCCCTTTGTATATAGGTGCCTTCCCGTGCATATCTATCTTTCCGAATAAAAGTCGAGTATCTATTTATATTCCTTCTTATATATATTCAGCATAAAGGTCATGATCAGGTTAAATGAAATAAACAATAGCTCGACCGTTGCCATGTGTAGACAGTGTGTTTTCGATACCGAATGGTACACATGGAAGTAAAGTAAGCAAATTCAGGTATAAGCTGTAAATAACTATTTTATTGTTCAAATCTGTTCTGCTCTCGACCGGATGCAAATACATTTACCATCAATCGAAACCTCAAGTTTAAACTGTAAAGCTTCCTTACAATAAAACTCGGAACTGCGTAATACTGAAAACCCCTCACTCTTCCGTTACATAATACCAGGGTTCGACTTTTTTTATGATTATTACGCTACAAAAACAATAAAATTGCGAAAGGCAAAATGTTCACATTTGAGTTTTGGATAGACTAGATCTAGATCGAGTGGATGATGTAGGTGCACGATCAGACAGCAAGTTTTGTGCATTTTGATCTTTATCTACGCTGTCCACTTTAGCAGCTAAAGTTAATTTTCGCATTCTGAATGATTAATGAAAATTCCAGTTTAACAGGTGTCCGTGCATTTGAAATGGTTTTCTTTTAAATCAACGAACCTGCTTTTCAGGACTTCAGCATCCGTTGTATACTTTAACCTGCAAGATAAGTAAAATAAAACTTTTAAGCCCATAGTAAACCCGAACGTGGCTGTTTTAAATGTATATTCCGGGGAAAATACCTCCTTGTCGGACAGTGTAGATCCAAGATCAGACTGCACGTTCTGTGCAGTCTGATCTTGATCTGCGCTGTTCGCAAAAGGTCCTTGAATCTCGCTTAGCAGCCTAAGGGTCAACTCACACTGCAAAATAGATCTAGGTCTAAATAAAATCGTTTTTTTTTTTTTCTTCTCGAATTTTAAAAACTCCTTCGCTCGCCAAAATCAAAGAAACTTTTGTTATAACACAAAAAAAAGTTGAGACCACCACTTATCCAAGATCACCACAAAGGTTTGAAGCAGTCTAATCTAGATCTTCACCGTTTGCAGAAACTTTTCTGGTTGCTTTCGGTAGCAGAAAGTTAAATGAATATGTATCAATTAAAAGTACGAATCTATTTTAAGAATAGCACCGTAAATCAAGGGAATAGACCTGAAAGTAACAGGTTTAGAAAGTAACAGGTTTAGATAAGGTATTACGCAATCTTCAACATTATTTTAGTAATATCACATGGACAAATCACGTACTCACGTGTTTCAACAGTGCTAACACTGAGACTCTGCAAAACCTTGCTTAAGGACACCCCAAAGCAGGAAATTTACGTCGCGCCCTCCTTCAGTGGGTATTTGCTGGAGAGAAAAGAACATCTTGTTTATTCACACATAAAGTTAACCGAAAATACGCGCTCCTTTCTTTGACTTTAACTCTTAAATGCTCAGGACTTAATTTGCTTTATACTTCATAATTCTTGGTTTGGTCCCTGCTGGCTACAAGAGAGTTTCATGAGGCAATGCGCTGCAGTTGCCCAGCCTAGCACAGGTGAAACCAAAAAATAATGAATAAGAGAGGCATCATTAATGAATTTGAAAGTGGCGTAAGATACCATTCAAACGAAGCAAACACACAAAGCAATTCATGATACTGTTATTATTTTCCCATAGTTAATAACGTTACCTAGATTTTTTTTTGGCAACAGTGATAATTTCCCACGTACAAAAACAAGCAGAAACGACTTTGACATATGTCAAGTGCGAGTTGCCTTGCCATAGTAAATATCATGACGTCATTTGTCAAAACTATGGCACGTGAAAGAATCTGGCGCAAGGAAACGTGGCGTTAAAGACGACACTGATTGTGTTAACAGCGCGGCGCCGGTTCTTAATGACATTGACAGGAAAGAATGTGTAAAATGCCTCGTAAAAATAGTTCTATATCTGACTGCGGCATAAGAAATCAATGCGCGATGTGTGTACTCACTGCCCGGAATCCTGCAAGTTTTGAGCAATTTTAATGTATACCAAACTAGAAAAAATTTACCTTTCGAAATCCAAAGCATTTACAAATGACAAATCGAATGCGGCCTGAATGTTGGAAATTGTCTTTGAATGGTTTCAAACATTGTGGAGAAAACGCTGGTTAGCAGTACTTTCTACTTTTCCCTGAATGCTTTCTTGAGGGTTTTTTTTTCTTTTTAGGATCTTTTTAGTATCGTTTAAAGATGAGATTTACTGACACTAATATTTTTTCCTCATCTACTTTTGTAACTGAAGGTATCTACTTCAAAATTTGTTTAGTATTAAAAGAGGAAATCCCTTATATATGGGCAGGTAACTCTCATAATAATTATAAGCCTACTCTGTTAAAAGTGGGCTTAATGCATTTGCAAAAAGTATCGACCCAGGTCACCCTGCGCAATCTGCGCAGGCTGACATGGGCCAAAACTTTTTGCTTTTGGTAAATTTCCTGTATGTCAAAGAACCAGTCTACCGTACAATTGAGTCGGATGTTAGACAAAATGGATTTTATATACTCATAATTATGTAATGTCTTGCTTGGTATAATCCGTTACGGAAATGTATTAAACCCTTTTAAGCCAAAGCATGGCTCAGATTTTTTTCACAGTTTTGCTCCTTTTCCGACTTAGAATATTTACTGAGAAAGCAACAGCAGCCGAGTGCTAGCAACTGCAGGCTGTGTTCTTGTTTCAACTTTTGCTTTATCACAATCATAACCTTTGTTTTCAGTATAATACGAGTATATCGATTACGAATTTTCTTATCTTACACACGTTTTAGTTATGTATTATGTGAAGTCATAGATCAAGTCATTTCGGGCTACTTTCAGTGAAAAGCAACGGGTTTTCTTCAGAAATGTTACCACCTGAGCATGCAGGGTTTTGCATATTCTGTTCCATAATTTGTAAAATTTCGTTATGTGACAAAAACGATCTAACACTCGTTCGCTTTTGATATAAAATTGTATTAAACTCGTCTACGAAAAAAAAAAAAGTGTTACTAAGTACGTAACAGCTGAAAACACAATCCACTGAACACAGAAAAAAATATTGTCCAAAAAACTTAACTAAACAAGCTGACGGTATACATCCAAGATCAGACTGCATGTTCTGTGTAGTTTGATTTTGATCTATACCGTCCGGAGAAGTCTCAGTTTTCACTTATGCCCCTGAAAGGGTTAAATCTTTACAAGATGACAAGATTTTAGACCAGTCCATGTTGAAAACATCAGAAGACAACAAGGTAGGTGTTTACCGAAATGATAACTATATCGCTCAAAGAATAGAAAAC
Organism: Hippopus hippopus; assembly: GCA_946811185.2. NCBI lineage: Eukaryota > Metazoa > Mollusca > Bivalvia > Cardiida > Cardiidae > Hippopus > Hippopus hippopus. The sequence goes on from OX328100.1 coordinate 66,329,106, forward strand.
ACTGTGGGGAAAGCAGAAAATGCTGATCATCAGCATTTTCTTCTTTTCCCACAATGTTTTTAAAAACCGTGTTCCTTATTATTGTAAAAAAAACGAGGGATTGTTCGGTAAAGGATTAACTTGCACGCGTGAATCGATGTCAAGGGCGGTTATTTACCGAGATGATACAAAAATCGAGATTAAAGGGGGAGTTTTTCAGGGTTTTTTTTACCGCGAATTAATTTTCTTTTTGTTTAACACGGATTAGTACTACAAAACATACTTTTACCCATTATCTTCCGTTAGATGGCATTCTACAAATACACATCTATCTGATTTTGGCATTTTGAGTACAGAACCGGACTACTTTTCAAAACAACAACCATTACTTTGAATTTCAAAATAAAATAAAGGTTTACTCAATAAGACGCTAACTGGTGCAATTCATTCAGCTATGATCAGCTAGCACGTAACCTATGCACCGGCCATTTATTAAAAGAGCCCCTACAGGCCTAAATAATAGCTTCGGTATAGACCCTACTTTTCCCAAGTATATGGGATGGGTGATGTGTCATAGCAAACAGGTCGAATCTTCGAGGAATATGACATGCGCAGACATCGACCTTTCCCGGCAAATGTAAAAAATGGAGGGTTACATGCAGTAACAAGTTCACTGTGTTGTAAGCTGTACGGGACGAAATGTGTAGTCACTTCCAAGATGGCGGACTGTTTAAATGGAGAAAGGTGGGTGTCTTGAAACCTTCCAGTCATGATACTTACAATATATTGTGGGGGAATGATATGGTAAGCCTCGGTGCTATATAGCAAAGAGCCAGTGCCATTATTCGATACGTCATATCGGCGTAAACATTGCCATTCGGTAAAATTTACATTTTAAGCGTGGAACTTGCATCGTTTTTAGTTATAGAATGGAAAATAAGCTAATGCAGTGGATGAAGGTTGTTGTTTCTGTAGGTATTCATCACGTGCTTTCCAATGATTACGGTAATTTTTGTGAAATATGTCTAGAAAGACCCGAAAACATGTGTTATGTAAATCGCCAATGCAGCGGTGTAGTCCACATCAACAATTTCACAGACAGCGGTGTAGACACGTTATTTTCTGAACGGTTTAGACACAGACATAAGCTTTATATTCTGGACGGTTTAGACATAAAATTTGACAGTATCTTCCATAGCATTTATAGTACTGAAACAAAAATAACATCAGGGCTTTTGGAAATACAATATTATTGCAATCCTGTATATTCTAAAAGACAAACTTATATCAAATAAGATGCCACGGGAATTATTCATGTTTTGAAAGTGTTTCGCTAATCATCGATCGTCTTCCTATCAAAATATGGGAAATTGAAATTTCTTTGGTACTTCGCGAACGGGTCTGCGTATTCACCTAAAAGATGCAGTCCGGGGCCGAAAGAAACATTCGGGAAACGATAAGAATAAATAAAAACTTTATGAGATAACTTATCTTAATGGGTAACATTCGATTTTATAAATATAAATCCATGACCCGTATATTATGAAATCAAACTGTACAATGGTAAATCGAAATTGTGAATATCGATCACACGGAATTCCATCTTACTATTTTTCCTTTTGGGGTAAAAACAACAATTACATAACATACTTTTTACTCCAGTCGGAATTTTTGTAGATCCCCCATCCCCTGTTAACCTACCGGTCATATTTTACTCGAACAGTGGCACAGAAACCAAAAACTTTAACTAGATATTAAACAAACAGATACCAAGATACGAACCAGCGAAAGTATTTCAAACAACTCCGAAATAAAAATGATTGGCAAGTCCGGGATGGTAATTATCATCCTAAGTGAATGATTGAAACTATGGCTGCCAGCATGCTGGAATTGATTTGTAATTGCACAAACTTTCATTAGTAATTTCATAATTTATTTTTTCGTGATATAATACTGACTATTACATAAATAATATCGTAAATAATCCCTTGATGCACTCTTTTGTTCCCAACTATATCTTTTCGTTCCACGATGATCCCTTATCGGTTCCACGGGAACAAGACAGTTCCCCGACACATGTTTTCGAGACAGTTCCCCGAGAGATTTGGAGACAGTTCCCCGACACTTTTGTAGATAGTTCCCCGACACTTTTGTTCAATGTTAAACAACAAAATAAATCTTATCATGGATAAAAAAACATGTTTAATAGAGGATTTTATGGATAAATGATCGTTTGTGAAGTGTTTGTACATGTAATTGGTGAGAATCGAGAGAGATTAGTATAAGTTATTAGAACTTGTTTCTCAATCGATGTAAAATAAATGTTTAAACTAATTGGCGCGTATGCAAAATTGTCCGAGTGTACAAGATAAACAGAAAAGGTATTTCACTCAGAACCCCCCCCCCCCCCCGCCCTCTCTACTGTATTTCTATAAAACGGGAATGCAAATAACTAAAATACATGTACAAATTATTCAGCGCCAAATACTCTCTATCCTTTTATCAACTTTGAGGCTGGCTAAAAGTCTTCTTAGAATTCTCTTATGTTCATGACAGGCGTGATTCGTCGTGAATTCACCCATGAGACAATAACTATCCGTCGTTCTATATAGAAATCTTCTTCACAGGGTACAGATAATTCGATCACAACATCAATTATCCACGAAAATTTCTAATTTCTCATGATTATCAATCATAATTGTGTAAATTCTACAGTATAAAAGGTTATTTGCCATGAAACAAAAGTGTCCGTGAACTGTCTTCAAAAGTGTCGGGGAACTATCTCCAAATCTGTCGGGGGAACTGTCTCGAAAACTTGTGTCGGAGAACTGTCTTGTCGGGGAACTGTGTTGATACCGGTTCCAGACGGTTCCTTCGGTGGGTTTCGGTAATAAGGGAGACTGTCTCGAACTGTTGGTGCCAATTTTCAGGATTCTGGATTAACGCCAAGTTACGTTATATTCAGAAAAGAATAGATTCGTTTCAAGACCAAGCCAATTTTGTCTTAACCGTACATACATTGTGCTTTAAATTGTGTCTAAACCGTTCAGAAAATAACGTGTCTACACCGCTGTCTGTGAAATTGTTGATGTTGACTACACCGCTGCATTAGCGATATACAAAACACATGTTTTCGGGTCTTTCTAGACATATTTCACAAAAATTACCGTAATCATTGAAAAGTACGTGATGAATACCTACAGAAATAACAACCTTCATCCACTGCATTAGCTTATTTTCCATTCTATAACTAAAAACGATGCAAGTTCCACGTTAAAATTTAAATTTTACCGAATGGCAATGTTTACGCCGATATGACGTATCGAATAATGACACTGGCTCTTTGCTGTATAGAACCGAGGCTTACCATATCATTCCCCCACAATATATTGTAAGTATCATGACTGGAAGGTTTCAAGAAAAAAAGTTATTGATGATAAAGTGTGACACCCACCTTTCTCCATGTAAACAGTCCGCCATCTTAGAAGTGACTACACATTTCGTCCCGTACAGCTTACAACACAGTGCAAGTTGGCGTTTCAAATAACCGGTCGATCGCTGGTCTCTTTGTAATCGGTAATGCTGTCTATTTTTATGACATCACATATGACGTCATTCAATTACGATCCCCCAAACACTCGACGCTTATTATTCATCACATAACATTCCCACAAACCTTTACGAAATCATGGCGCGAAATCTAAAAATAACCTCAAAAGGCTATGTAGCCCATTAAAGTAATACCACCGTATATTTTTCCATTTGTCTTGAACGTTTAATGATGGCTTGCCAGCTATTGCATTGTTTGCTACTCATATAGATCTGGTAATGAACGATTGATGAACTTTGGTAAGATTACAAAAATCTGAAAAGCCCCCTTTAAAAAGCAAAAATCGTTTTTAGGTCAGTGGGCGAAACGAGAAGCCCAATGGCACAGTTTACTCTTTAATCCCTTCACCAGAGCCAAATCTTAAGACTCGGCCATATCTCCAGCACTGCTAGTCAAATTAAAGGTAGATCTAATTGAAATAGAATGTTTTTTTCTCTGTTGGAATATAAAAACAATGTAAGAGAAACGAAAATTGCAGTTAATCATTGTGCTCTTTTTAATCCAATGTTTTGAAAAGGTCGAAAAGAACATTGGGTTTTTTTTTGTAGAGGGTTACAATTTAAAATAAGGTAATCAATCCGCATGAAATAAATGAAAACCTCAGTTTTTGCTCTTCGTCAGAGAGAGAATGTTTTTCTTCTCTGAAATTATTAAAAGCTTAACCCATACGCTGCTGTGCGCGACTCACCGACCTTTTCCGGACAGTGTAGATCAAGATCAGACTGCACAAAACGTGCAGTCTGATCTTGGATCTACACTGTCCGAAAGGAGATATTTTTGCCCCCCAAAAAATACCTGTTGAATAGCAAATTCTTGGTTTTTACAATCGGCTTGAAAGTTTCGTTTCATTTATTTTATTTATCAGGATAAGAGTTAAAGCTTTTTCTTTACCTTTGTATGCAGGACAATCCCCTTCCGGCGTTTATTTGTATAAATTACGCAATACTTTCCCAAAACATATTTTAAACTTTGGAGTTTTCCATAGATCTACTGAAAGCATTTGCAAACGAAAATTTAATGTGAGCCAAACCATGAAATACGCATACGATACAAAACAGTGTGGGAAACAGAGAAAATGACGCTTACCAGCATTTTCTTCTTTTTCCCCACGATGTTTTCCATAACATTCTTTCTTAGGGTGGTTAAAACTTTTGATAATTTACTTAAGGCGAATTTTTGTGTGAGTTTAAGCCGAGCCTCGGTAGCTCAGTCGGTAGCGTGCAGGACTTGAGAACAGGGAATCGTGGGTTCAATACCTGGCTCGGCCAATTTCCTTCAGAGGATTGATGATATACGGATATATAGTCATTCCTACAGGATTTATTCATCTCGACCATTGTCTAGACGATCATTATGTACTAAAGTAGCGAGTGGCTTGAAAAGAATATTATACGGAGTACTGGAAAAAGAAACTCCAGGAAAGCATGGATAGGTGCACTGGCCCCCGCGATATAACTGAAATAATATTGAAAACGGCGTTATACACCAATCAATTAATGTGTGATTTTAAATTGGGGTTATTCAAATTTTTATATTTACACCGAACTTCAAAAAGTAATCATTACTGAATTAAGTTCGGCAATAGCTGCCAAACCGCTTGTAAAGAAAAAAGGCAAATGTGTTACTAAAGTATGTTTGAGTGGTCTTTCCTTAATGGGCTATATTACTCCTTAGAATACTTTTAAATTTCGCGCCAGAACTTCGCAAAGGTTTATGGGAATGTTACGTATTTAATAACACGTGTCGATATTTTCCGCTTGTATCCAAATTACTATGATGACGTCATATGTGACCTCAGAAATGTAGACCAAGTTACCAACTGCGAAGTGACTAACCCTCTTTTTTTTTTTTAAATTTTGCATCTTTTTTTGCTTCATGTATGCGTATAGTTTCTGTTGTTGCGTTGCTGTTTTTGTTGTTGTTGTTGTTGTTGCTGCTGCATGCACAATGTTGTTGTTGTTGTTGTTGTTGCTGCATGCACAATGTTGTTGTTGCTGCTGCTGCATGCACAATGTTGTTGTTGTTGTTGTCTTATCCTCGTAAGTGTAGTTCTTGTTACATACGTGTAGATCTGCCGTTATTATTGTTGATTTATTTATTGAAAATTAAAAGTTGATTATTGAACAAGGAACTCAGTCGAACCATGTTTTGATTAACAGTTTTGTGATTAAGATCAAGGTATCAACACTGCTGTTTATTTTTCTTCCAGCTGTTATCAGTCAGGTTGTGAAAATTACTCGAATATGTCTTTATTCTAACTCTTAGGCTAATAAGCTCGAATCGGGAGCTTCCTGCGGACAGTGTAGATCAAGATCAGACTGCACGTTCTGTGCAGTCTGATCTTGGATCTACACAGTCCGCAAAAAGTCCTTGGGTCGTGGGTTAATATCTACAACTTTCCCATATCTACCGACTGGAGGCGCAGAAAAAAAAAACGTATTTGTGCAATAATTGGATTAAATCTTAGGCTGCTAAGCGCGGCTCACTGACCTTTTACGGACAGTGTATACCAGTATCAGGCTGCACAAAACGTGCAGTCTGATCTTTGATCTACACTGTCCGTTAAGGACATTTTTCCCCTTAAAAGAATTACCTTCGAAATAGCAAAATAAGGGTTTTTTACCATCTGCTTTAAAGTTTTGTTTTACATTTTTAGCAGGATATAGGTTAAACGCAATTTCGAAGGTAATTGTTTTGGGGGGGGGGGGGAATATCTTCTTATTGGACAGTGTAGATCCAAGATCAGGCTGCACGTTCTGTGCAGTCTGATTTTGATCTGCACTGTCCGTAAAAGGTTCTTGAGTCATAAGTTAATATCTAAAATTGCTTTCCCATAGCTACCGACTGCAGGCGCACACAAAAAAGACGTATTTGTCCAATAATTGGATTAACTGCAAGTTGATTTATCTGTTATGCCGAGAAAAAAAGTGAAAAGATAGATTATCTGCATCACGCAAGGAAAATAAAGCCAACAGCGTGCACGAGGGCGCGTGTACTTTATACCTGTCCTGATGACATGCCAAATGAACGTGAGTTCTTCTGATGTAAACAAGCCTAGATACGTGATTCTAATTGATTGGCAATCAGGGTCATTGTGGTGCAAGACGTAGATTACTAGACATGGAGGATAATCAGCTGGTTGTGTGTGATATTAAGGTCTACGGCCCCTAACTCGGTAAACATCGACGTTTTCGTAGAGGCTATTCGGCCAATCTCGGCAGCTTCCGTCTTTTTTTTATAAGAGCTGGGGGACGTAGACTCACTAACTCATTAGTAAACATCGTGTCACATCGATGCTTTCGGTCAATCTCGGTAGCTATTCGGTCAGTCTCGGCAGCTTCCGCCTTTTAATATGAGAGTTAGGGGCCGTGGACCTTAAAAATCTGTCACTGGAATGGAATGTGATGGGGTTGAAAAAACGAGTCCGAATGACGAGGTTTTTAACCGCATCAAACCCTATTCGAGTGACCGATTTTTAATATCATACACAACCAGTCGATTATCCTATTTATTTTATCCCTAATTCATCTTTTTTAACTCTAATAATTATCAAAACATTGTACAATATGAGCAATATAGGAAAAAAGTAGGCCCTGCAAACATTTTGAAAAGTATATTGTCACTCGTAATGATGCCATAATTATCATCACTAGTGATGTTACTTACTGTAAAATCCAAGTAATTCACTGATAGGAATATAATAAATGCTTTAGACTGTATGGTGTTTAACGCCGTTTTCAACATTATTTCAGTTATATCGCGGCGGCCAGTGCACCTATCCATGCGTTCCTGGAGTCTCTTTTACCGGTACGTCGCACGATTTTCTTTCCAAGCCACTGGCTGCTTTCCCATATAATCATTGTCGAAACAATGGTCAGCGGTGGGAGAGGAATGAATCCTGTTGCAGTGACTATCATCAATCCTCGGAAAGAAGTTGGTCGAGCTAGGAATCATAGCCAGGGATCGAACCCTGGACCCCGTGTTCTTAAGTCCTGCACGCTACCGACTGAGCTACCGGGGCTCGGCTAGGAATATAATAAAAGATTCTTTCAAATCGTTTGTTCCCCTAACTCATTGCCAGACAATCGAATTTTAGACATATTGAAAGCGATTGCAGATGAAAAATTAATTACAGCTAAAAAAATATTAGCATTTTCTATGTGAGAATAACAAGTGGTTTTTTTTCTGTATTTTCCACAATGTTTCTTCCCTGCCAAAAACAAATCCTACTTTTTTTGCACCATTTAATTCTTCATCTGCAACTGTATTTGAGCCGTGCTCTGTGAAAAGGGGGCTTAATGCATCTGCGAAAAGTATCGACCCAGGTCAGCCTGCGCAGTCCGCGCAGGCTGACCTGGGCCGAAACTTTTCGCTATTGGTCAATTTTCCGTTTCTCAAAGAACCAGTCTACCTCATGATTAAGTCAGTTATTTAAAAATGTAGCCCTTATGGATCCATAATTACATGATGACTTGGGCTGGTATCATGTATCACGGTGATGCATTAAGCCCCCTTTTGCCAGAGCATGGCTCATTTAAATTGAAATTTTCATGGCCAGATTATTTGACAAAGCGGACAAAATTTCAGAATTGTTCGGTTTTATAGCATTTACAGGCGACAAATCGAATGTAGCTAAAATGCACTTTTTATAACGCTGACGAGAGGATCGGGTAGTATGTATTCAGTTTGATTTGCTTGAAATTTGGATACTTGAGGGTCACTGAGATATAGTTTAATGTATATTTTCAGGACTATTTTGTGCTAGTGGAGGAAATAAAATTTGGCATCGTTTCCATGGGCAGCTGTTTCAGAGAGGACAATTTCTAGAATGTCCTCGTTTTTTTGGATTTGTAAGAAAAAAATGCAGTCTGCTTACAGGTGGAGTTTTTTTTGCATTTTTGCAATCGACATAGTATGTACCTTTGTATATAACAGACAGAGGCGACATATGGACCCGTAAAAGATCAGTGAAGGTGCAAATGATGAAATTTTCACTCTATTCATAATGTATCAGAATATGAGGTAGACTGGTCCTTGAACATGGATAAAATATACAACTAGCAAAAAGTTTCAACCCATGTCAACCTTTCGCGGAGTGCGCAGGTGACATGGGTCGATACTTCTTGCAGATACATCATGCTCCATTTTCAAAGAGCTTTGCACATTTTTTCAGTTTAATTGGATATGGTATTTATAGAATAGATCTAGATCTATAACAGTTTTATTCATTGCAATATCTTTTCATTGGTCGCCGCGCAAGAAAATTTTGACATCTCGCTCGACCTTCGGTCTCGTGCGATATCAAATTTTCTCACGCGCCTTGAATTAAATACAAGCACCAGGAAAGTCACTACAGTATAATATTCCTTATGTATTTTGTCGATACTGGAAGAGTTTCTTGTACATCAAACGAAGGGTCGGTGAAAAGGAACTACATCTATCACTTATTAAAGTAACAATAAAGGCCATATGTAAACAAAACGGGTGTTTAAATGCATTTGAATTTATATCATACCATTTAAAAGTATGGAAATTATTGTGAACATGACATTCTGTCATAGTATGGTCGGTCCAAGTGTTAGTCCCTGACAGATAAATTTATTAAAAAAAAAAAACTAGGTTGAAACCTGCCAAGTAGCTGTGTCTTTTGTTTACTTTTTGCCTGATTTTAAAATTCTTTTTTTTCTGCCAGCGACTAACATATGGCCGGACTGTCATCTCCACCATATTTTCCATACATTTAAATGGTATGATTTAAATTAAAATGTATTATGACACCTGCTTTGATATTTTGGCCTATACTAGGCCTTTAACCAGAACTTTTCAAATTAATGAACTGGCAGACTGTATGATATATTGTGAGTTAGTTTTGCTAGAACATTTCCAAGCTGTCAGTTTCTGTAGATCCCTGATAAGACTGAATATTTTGTGCAGTCAAATCTTGATCTTTCTCTATTGGGGTCATGCTTTGTAAAAAGGGGGCTTAATGCATCTGCAGGCTGACCTGAGCCGAAACTTTTTTTTATTTGTCAGTTATCTGCATGTCAAAGGACCAGGCTACCCCATGATTCAGACGGCTGTCAGACAAAGTGTATTATGGAACCATAGCTAAGTGATGCCTTGCTTGGTATAATGCATCACGAAGCTGCATTAAGCCCCCTTTTGCCAAAGCATGGTTCATTTGTTTGTCGCAAACCCTTTAAATCTACTTGTCGACGAAATTTTAAGAAAGGTTCGTATTTATAAAGCATTTGCAGATGACAAATTTAATGTTGCTCAAATTGATGTGAAGTGTTTTCGGAAATATTGAAAACATTGTGGAGAAAGGAGGAAATGCTGGTTACCAGCATTTCCTCTTTTCCCCTCAGTGTTTTCAAAATCTTTTTTCCACATGGATCTTTAAAACACGAGATTTTTTTGGTAAAAGATTAGATTTAACACAAATTTAACTTAAAAGGCTGAAAACATTGTGATTTCAGCAGTTAATCGGTCATTATGATTCCTCGCCGAGCCCCGGTGGCGCAGTCGATTGCGTACAGGTCTCAAAAACACGGGGTCGCTGTTTCGATCCCTGGCTCGGCCATTTTTTTTCCCGAGGATTGATGATAGTCATTGTGACAGGATTCATTCCTCTCTCACCGCTGATTTTCGTTTCGACGATGGCTTTGTGGGAAAGCATTCAGTGAAATAATGTGCGGAGCACTGGTAAAAGAAACTCCAGGAAAGCATGGATAGGTGCGCTGGCCCCCGTGATATAACTTAGTTTAGACATATGTTTTGACATCGATTGAGAAACAAGTTCTTACAACTTATATTAATCTCTTTCGATTCTGCTTTCTCGGAATTACACAAGTACTCGCGTCGAATGTGTGGGCCAATGAAAAATCCCAAAGTTAAATCTATAGATCTATAACCATTATACCTGAAATAATGTTGAAAACGGCGTCAAACACCATACAATCAGTCAATCCAATTCCTCCTTTCATCTTTATGTTTTTGAAAGTATTTTTCTGAAAGCAGAAAAAGTCCGCCGGCAAAGGGATGGGGGTGTAAAAAGTTATCTTGGCCAATTATAAGGGAGTGGCTGTAAACGCACTGCTTCAACTGTTTCAAACATTCTTCAAAGGATTTCCAGGCAATCGAGAAAAACCAATATATTTTTCGATTTAAAAATTCTTTTCCACGGAATAAATCTAAACTGTACCCCTCCCCAAGTCGGACAGTTTACATCCAAGATCTGACTGCACATTCCCTGCAGTCTGATCTTGGCCTAAACCGTCCGCAAAAGCGCGTAGCATTTATAAGGATTATTGCACTCATTATTGGTTTCAAAAGTTCATTTAGTTTAGAGATTGAAATTTGAAACTATTCTCTCGTTGGTGTTTTTTTTTTCTTCCAGGCGTTTTGCATCAAGAACTGCGTTATCTCAAACTGGCACGTTTTCACTGATAAATAATAAAGTACTATAGTTTTTACATCAATTACCCAAGAATTAATGACGTATTACGGCGATAAAAATCTAGTGTACCCACTCACACGCGTATTATTCGTCACACGAGCTATTACGTCATTTTGAATCTTATCCAATGAGGTTTAAACATTACATCATATGACACAGTTTTGCACTTTTCGTAAACTCTCTTTGCCAGAAATTGAACTTTAGATTTTCTGAAACTAGATATAGATCTAGTTCGAAACAAGCGACTTTGTTATCCCCGAGGCTACTTAGTGCCACTCACTGACCTTTAGCGGACAGCGTAGATCTAAGATCAGATCTTAATCTACACTGTCCGCAAAAGGTATTTGAGCCCCGAACAGCCTAAGGTTTGAAGTGGGATAGTCAACAGAGACTAGGGTTTGTAGGTCTACTTCATTACAACTGAAAACATTGTAGAAAGATCTTTTAAAGAGAAAGGCAGACAGCGTAAGAGGTACTGGAACATGAATATCTTAACTCTTTTGTGGTTTAATATGAGGAAAATTAATGAAAAGTAACTATGCCACCAATTTCCCCTTTTTCCCCATTGTTTTGCATATTGTAGCAAAGTTAGGTTATCAGTTTGCTATCTTTATCAAGATTAGATGTCAGACCTAAATCGTTGTTGGAAAAGAAACGATTGCTTCAAAAATAGAAACATAGACTGTACATAATTGGTTATAGGGAAATGCTTATGTTATATTGCCAATTAGAAAAAGAAGAAAATTATTCCTTGACCGTGCCTCAGTTAAATACCATACAAGCTAAAGAACATCATAACATCTTCAAAATGCTAGTGTATAGGCTTAGACAGGGTAAGGCAAAACGTTTTCGGCAAGTCATACTTTTACTCATAAGATATTAGAGTACAACGCCATCTCAAATATAGGATTGATTAATTAATTGTATGATGTTTAACGCCGTTTTCAACATTATTTCAGTTATATCGCGGCGGCCAGTGTACCTATCTATTCATGGAATTTTCTTATCAGTACACCGCACAATATTCTTTCCAAGCCACTGGCTGCTTTCCCACATAACCATCGTCGAAACTGTGGTCAGCGGTGAGACAGGAATGAATCCTGTCACAATGACTGTCATCAATCCTCGGAAAGAAATTGGCCGAGCCGGAGATAGAACCAGCGATCCACTGTTGACATTGCTTTTGAAAGGGTAGAAAACATTATGGGAAAACATTGCTATTTACCAGCATTTTGTCCTTTCCCCACAATGTTTTCTAAAGTCTACTTTTTCAAGATCGTTAAAGCTCGGGATTGAAAGGTTTAAGAGAACAGTTAAACCCTTAAACTGCTATTGAAATGAAACGAAACTTTCAAGCCGATAATTGTAACAGAAATGATACTATTTCAAAGGTATATTTTGGGTAAAAATATCTCCATATCGGACAGTTTAGATTCAAGATCAGACTGCACGTTATGTGCAGTCTGATCTTGATCTACACTGTCCGCAAAAGGTCATTGAGTCGCGCTTATCAGCCTTAGGATTAATATTTGCATGCAAGCATCGTGTCGTCTGTCGAAATCCTATGTAACCCTTTTCGAGACGACAATTTTTTAAACTCGCCTATAATGAAAGCAATTACAAACGTCTTATCAAAAACAGCTTAAAATGCTTATCTTGGAGACCAATTAAATGTAGAATACATTAATAGAAAAGGAGGAAATGCTGGTTTGCAAACCATTTTCTCCTTTCTCCATTATGTTTTCGAAGCCTCAGGGTCGTAGAAAAGTCGTAAGGTAAAGGATTAACCCAGTACCAAACAAGCAATAGTTTTAACGACACTGGGAAATAAAGCTTTTGAAAACCTTGGAAATGGAGAAAATGCTTGTTTTGCTGCAATGCTTTCTACCCTATCAAAAACGAATTCCATCATTCAGCCGCATTTACTTAGTCTTCCGCAAATACTTTCAATTTGGACCAGTCCAAATATTTGTTGTATGGTACAGGATTAATAGGAATCTAATTTTCTTGGCTGCCATTCTTCGTTATCTCTATTGAATGAATAGACAAAACTCTGTTGTATTTTATGATCATGTAATCTTTTTCTTAATCTGGTATAAATCTATTTCTTTGTTTTTTGGGCGTGTGGTTTGTTGGGCGTATATATAGAAAACGCTTTTATTATACAGTGACGGGGTCCCGAATACGCTGTGAACATACCATCATTATACCGTAAATGGGTTTCAAGAACGTAGTTCTCATATCGGGATTGATTTTTAACAGGGTGTTAATCGTGCCGTGACGGGGCCTAAACGACGCGGTTATCATACCGTGAAGGGGGTGCATAAAAGCGGTTATCATACCGGTACGGGGTCTAAACAACGCGGTTATCGTACCGTGATTGGTTTTTAGCAATGTGTTAATCGTACCGTGACGGGGTCTAAACAACGAGGTTATTATACCGTGATTGGATTTTAACAGCGTATAATCATACCATGACGGGTCTAAATAGCCCAGGTCCAGGCGGTAATAATTTTAATTACTCCGTATCATGCTCTACCTAGAATCGCGGTCTATTTATTGCTTTCGTTGTTATTACCGCCTGGGGACGTTCGAGGGTCTCCCCATGATTATCAGTTGTGCCGATGGTCTAATTATAGACTTATTTATCGCGTGACGTCATAATTTTGATAATGATGAATTCGCGCTTTTTTCGACCTATTTATTTAGACCTTGAACAACATTTGTTACAGCATCCATTTTAAAAGTTTTCAGAGTCAGACAGTCGAAAGGATTAGGTGCTATTGTTAAACTATTCTCCAAGGCAATTGTGAATTACCTTTTTGAAATTTTGTCGTCAATATTTTCAAAGATGGTGCACATTGATGAAGTAATCAAACCGATACTAGTGGAATTTCGGTATCTATTTTTAGCCACTAACATTCGAAAACCTATTGCAGCGACATCTACTTTGCCTCATTGTGAGATAGGGTAAACTAGATGTCGCTGCATTCGGTTTTCGAATGTACCTAGGCCGTCATTTGTGACAAAGTAACGTCAAATGATAGAAAAGGAAAAAATGAACGGACTGGAACCCAGGCTAAGTCTAAACAACGTGATTATCATACCATGCCGGAGTTTCAAAAGCGCGGTTATCATACCGTGACGAGGATTTTAACAGCCTATAATCGTACTGTGACGGGTTTAAAAAGTGCGGTTATCAAACCTTCGACGGGGGATTAAAAGCCCAGTTCATCATTACGTGACGGAATTTTAAAACGCAATTCATTATACCGTAACGGAATTTTAAAGCGCAGTTCGTCCTACCGCGACGGGGATTTTAAAGTGCAGTTTATCATACCGTAACGTGGGTTTTAAAACGCAGTTTATCATACCGTAACGTGGGTTTTAAAACGCAGTTTATCATACCGTAACGTGGGTTTTAAAACGCGGTTCATCATAGCCTATCTAAGCAAATACAAGCGCTAGAAAAATAATAATATAATATTCCGTATACATATGAGCCATGCTCTGACAAAAGGGGCGTTAATGCACCTATGTGATACATCACACCAAGCAAGTTATCACATAATCATGGATCCATAAAATCCATTTTGTGTAACAACTGGCTGAATCATGAGGTTGACTGATCCTCTGACATGCAGAAAATTAACCAAAAAGATTCTACTCAGCTAAGCCTGCGCGGCCTGCGCAGGCTGAGATGGGTCGACACTTTTTGCAGGTGCAATAAACCCCCTTTTCACAGAGCATGACTGAATTACTGTATAATCCGCATAGCGCAATAAACAGCAATAAACATTACCAATAATTTTGTGAAGGATATTTAAATCAAGTTACCTCTTTACAAATCGACAAAATTTTACACTCGTCCATATTCAATGAAGTTGCAGGCAATAAATCAGATATCGCTTTTATGCCTCTGAGAGGATAGAAATCATTGTGAGAAAAAGGAGAAAATGCTGGTTACCAGCATTTTCTCCTTTTTCTCACATGATTTCTAAAGACATTTTTTCCTCGGGGTCGTTAAAATACGGGACCGTTTGATGAAAGAGTTGGGTCCCTGCGATCAAAATCAAATTTTGCCTTGATGTCCTTAGATTAACGTAGACTGACAGGGAACACTCCCACACAATAAACCCAAGTCTCTAGGCTTATATATATATGTCATAATTTGTTACCATTTATCAAAATATAATGGCGTCTTGACCAGCACTGGAATATATGTAATTATGTGCAGGATGGGCCAAATAGATCTAGATTCTATCAGTCAGTCATTTTAAAGGGGGATAGGTGAATTGTTTGTCAAAGTAGGAGTTTTTTCCGATTTTTCAATATCTTACTTATTACTCACATGTAAATAAACGTACACAGTGCAAATGTCTCAAAAATATTAAAGGAAGCTAATCAGATTTTTGATAATCTCAACAAACTTCAAAAATAATTAACCACTGAATTAAGACCCCTAACTCTCATATTAAAAGACGGAAGCTGCCTAGATTGGCCGAATAGCCTGTACAAAAACGTCGATGTTACACGATATTTACCGATGAGTTAGGGGTCGTAATCCTTAAGTTTGCCAAGCGACAGCTGGCAAATCATTAGTGAAAAAAGAAAGACAAATGAAAATGAATAGAAAAAAAAGATGGGGATATTTTCTTACTGAGGTATGTAGCTTCTCAAAGTATGTTTAGATTTCGTCCCAGAATTTAGTAAAAGTTTGTCACATGATCAGTAGCACGTATCGACAATTTGGGATGAAATTTGAATAAGTAAGATGACGTCATATTTGATGTCATAAAGATAAATGGAGGACTCGATTGTCAATGGACTAACCCGTCATTTGAACGCCAAATTTGAATTTTTTTGCTGCATGTAGGCGCCCAGTTTCTTAATGTTTAAACGGAAAAGTATAGTTTATCGTAGTTATCAGCGCTTTAAAAACTGGCAGCAAGGTCGCTTTAAAATGATAAAGGGATAAATTTTAAAGGTATAAATTTAGACAAATATCCAGCAATATTTTTCTTCCTTTGTAAAACCAAGATGAATACCACCAATTATTTGAGTAAAGTCTTTGAAAAGTTTTTTTGTTTGCAGTCCGCACACGATATTTTTTACTATATGTAAACGTTCTGCAGGTCAAACGGCCATTCTGCCTCACAATACAGTCGATTGTTAAACAAAATGACATTTATAGAACCATAATTACTTGCTTTGTACAATGCAACACGGAGTTGCATTAAACCGCCTTTTCCCATAGTGCCCCTGATATGTTTCTTAAGATGGGCATTCGGTTAACCTCCAGGCTGCTAAGCGGTACTCACTGACCTTTTGCGAACAGTGTAGATCCAAGATCAGACTGCACAGAACGTGCAGTCTGATCTTGGATCTACACTGTCCGAAACAGAGATTAGAGAGAGAGAGAGAGAGAGAGAGAGAGAGAGAGAGAAAGAGAGAGAAGAGATAGATAGATAGATAGAGAGAGAGAGAGAGAGAAAGAGGGAGATAAGGAGAAAGTTTTCTCCAAAAAAATAATTTTGAAATAGCATCATTCGGGTTTTTTACTATCCGGTTGAAAGCTTCACTTAATTAATTTAGCGGGATAAGAGTTAAAATGTGCAATTTGGGTAGCTGAATTTTCGTTTAGAGATAAAATAAATGGCCACTCTATCTCCATTACAAATGTAGTAAAGAATGACCCTCCCTTTGGTGAACAGTTACACAAACCCAGCAAAATAATTAGATAAAGTCAATTTAAACAAGAAATATCTTTAAAAAGATAGACAGCTTGGATTTGCCATCAAATAGACAAGGACCCTCAAAATAAACATGTCTACATTTTTGACCAATCACAAATTTGTTTTTATTCATTTGTTATGAATACCAAAAAGTACGTAAAAAGCCAGCACATTTAGCTACGCCGAAAAAAAACGCAAACATTTAAACTAATATCATATCCATTTGTTACTGCATACACGTTATGGCCATAAAACTTATGGCAGAACCATAACCGCAACCAACATCTTTATAGATTGATTGATTTACTTTAGATCCATAGATAATTTATTTTTGACATTAGGGAGAGCCAAAGGTCTGGTGTGGCACCAAGTTTATATGTATATTGGAGTTCAGGTTTGGTTCTAATCAAGATAGGATTGGTCCGGTATTTATGGTGGCATATTTCTGCCTCGAGATACGAGATAGCTATTGCCGATAATTTAAGAGAACTATCCTGATAAAACATAGTTTCCTGGAAATATTATCTAAATAATAAAAATTTTCACGATAAAAATATCGCGATAATTCTGTTATCACGATTTTTTTCTTTCGTGCCCACAACTGACATTCACGGTATCTATGATTAGATACGGTTTCGGAACATCCTCGTCTACAATCTTATGAATTCTCCTTTTCCCTGAGGCATTTCGAGTCGTCTTTGTGATCTTATAGACTTCCGTTCATTTCGAGTCTTGTCAAATTTACCAATTAAGCAATGTTAAGGATTCGAATTTTTACTTAGTGCAATCTTGTGAAGTCAAAAACTATGAGTTCATCAAAATGATGAATTTTCTATTTGTAGATATCGAGAAACAGATAAAACTATCAAGATCGATAATTTTATCTCGAATGTCAGATTCGTGCACGATCGAGAAATTTTGCATTAAGATATTAAGTTTATCGTGATATTTTTTTCAGGAAACTTTTTTCTATCTCGATAAAATTTCCAGGAAACTTTAATTTATCGCGATAGTTTTCTAAAATTATCATGATAGCTATCTCGTATCTCGTGGCAGAAACATGCCACCATAGGTATTGGCAAAATTTATTGCGTACTGAGAAAACAAACTAGTTGCCTTTTCCCTTCGCGCCGAACCCGCGTAGCTTAGTCGGTAGCGTGCAGGACTTGAGTACAGAGGGTCGTGGGTTCGATCCCTAGCTCGGCCAATACCCGTCCGAGGATTGATGATAGTCATTGTGACGGGATTCATTCCTCTCTCACGACTGATTTTGTTTCGACGATAGTTATGTGGTAAAGCAGCCAGTGGATTCGAAAGAAAACTGTGTGGAGTACTGGTAAAAGAGACTCCAGGAAAGCATGGTTAGGTGCACTAGCCGCCGTGATATAACTGAAATAATGTAGAAAACGGCGTTAAACACCATACAATCACTCAATCCTCTTTTCCCTTCGCATTTTAACCGTAGAGTCAGATACTCTCTACACACCAATAAGCACCAATAGATAATGTAAAATCGACAAAAAATGAGAGCCAAAGATTCAGTGTGGCATCATGAATGTATACAGATTAGCCATGCTCTGGTAAATTGGGGTTTACTGCATCTGCAAAAAGTTTCGACCGAAACTTTTTGCTATCGGTCAATTTTCTGTATGTCTAAGGACCAATCTACCCCATGATTAAGTCGATTGTTAAAAAAAGTGGCTATTATGAATCCCAAATTATGTAATAACTTGCTTGATATAATGCATCACAGAGATGCATTTAAGCCACCTCTTGCCAGAGCACGGTTCATTTATAAATAATGAAGGAAAAGCGCTTCATTTTTCCGCACATTTCAAAACTTGTTGTCCAATCGAAAGCGCCAGAAAATGTGACTCTGATGTTTTTTTTTTGTAAGTGAATGAACTATTTGCAAATAACAGTTGTCTTTTATAGCCCAATATAAAACAATGCCTTATATTGGAAAAATGGGCTCGTCAAAAGTTATAACGTTATTAGCCTTGTTTTCAAACAAACAGTTTATCATAAAACTGATTAACTCCTTCATTACTAAATAAATAAGCTACATTTGTTCATAGGCTAGTGGTGGGCTTCCGCCGAAAGATGAGCAACCACTTTCGTTATAATCTAGAATAATATAGTGGACAGTGTAGATCAGAGATCAGACTGCACCTTCTGTGCAGTCTGATCTTGATCTACACTGTCCACAAAAAGCTCCTGATGTTGTCTATGGTATGGAAAGAGTTAACTGTCACAACGCGGGCCAATATGCAATTTATTCCCATATTGGCTGTTATGCCTGCACTTATGTAAATAACTTGGAAAGGCAATTATACGATCTGATAACTGATTAGCCGGCTTTATTCAATGGCTTATAAACCCCGTCGGCGCCTCGGTAGAATTTAGATGGATTTATAAATTGTGTAGACCAAGATCAGCCCATTTTCACCAACCACTGTGAATTGCATTCACAGTGTTTTTTTTTTTCAAAGTAACGCCATTTCCGATTGGCTAAACCACGTTTACTCAAGCCAGTCAGCAGTGGCGTTACTTTGAAATTTAGAAAAGTCTTGAAAATTACATTTATTTTATCTATTTTAAGACAAACATTTTGATCAATGCTAAACGCTTAAATCACACTTAACGCTAATAGTAAATCACACGAAGGCTGAATACTATTTTAGGAAAACGACAAATCACAGAGATCTTGTACATATCACAGTTAAGACTTCAGTATCACTTTCTAGGACTTAAAAACCACAAAATATTAATGTTTGAAACAAAGCAGACAGTTAAGAATCCAAAACAGGTTACACATACCGTGCATACTGATCTTGAGTTTCACTGTCTGACATAATATCTACATTTACTACGACAAAAAATGCTCTTTTACTGCTCTCTTGAATGTATAAAGATTAGGGATAGCTCTAATTTCAGGAGACAAAAATATCGATCCTTAATTCACTTGAACTGATAATTTGGTTTTTGTACACCGTGTAGAACAAGATCAGACATCACACATTGTGCAGTCTAATCTTAGATCTACACTTTCCAATACTTTTTTGGGGAATTATGGCAGAAACTTTCGGAGTTTTGAAGTCTTGTTTAGATCTGCTTTATTGATTGTATGGTTTTAACGCCATTTTCAACATTATTTCAGTTATATCGCGGAGGCCAGTGCACCTATCCGTACTTTCCTGGAGTTTCTTTCACCAGTATTCCGCACAGTATTCCTCCAAAGCCACTGGCTGCTTTCCCACATAACCATCGTCCAAACAATGGTCAGCGGTGAGAGAGGAATGAATCCTGTCGCAATAACAATCATCAATCCTAGGAAAGAATTTGGCCAAGTTGGGGAATCGAACCAGCGACCCCCTGTTCTGAAGTCCAGCACGCTACCGACTGAGCTACCGGGGCTCGGCTTTTTTAGATCTGCATTGTAGGTTTCTGTCTTAAGCCAAGCCTGATGATTCAGTCGGTCATGCACAGGATGGGAAACAGTGTGATCGTCGGTACTGTTCTCAGCTCGACCAAATTCTTTCCGAGAACTGATGATAGCCCTTGTGACCCGATTCACTCGTCTTTCACCGCTGAACTTTGGTCCAACTTAAACATGTCACACATTGTGCTTCTGTTTCATTTTTGTACTTTTGTGTGTGTTCCTCGTCATCGGGTTTTTTCCCACAATGATTTCCTGAGTAATATTACTCCATGTCATCTATGTATTTTTCCATTATCCATTAGGAAAAGAACCTAATAAACTTTGCTTTCGTTCCTATCCTATTGACTTGTGCTGTATTTTACGACATATTGTAAATTATTAATAAATAAAATATGTTTAAATTGGTGTGTTTTTTGTGGGAAAGCAGCCAGCGGCTTGGAAAGAGGAACTTCGCAAAAAGCATGTATAGTTGAACTGAACGCTGCGCTATAATTGCAGTAAATTTGAAAAATTGTGTTTAACATCAGACAAAGAAAGCAACAAGTTATTTTGTATTACTAGTATTTGTCTTGTAACTCCCAGCCTGCTAAGCGCGACTCACTGACCTTTTACGGACAGTGTAGATCAAGATCATACTGCACAGAACGTGCAGTCTGATCTTGATCTACACTGTCCGATAAGAGCATATTCCCCCACAAAGAAAAATATTGTGTTAAACATCAAACAAACAAACAAACAAACAAACAAGTAATTTTGTATTAACGTTTAAATTTGCCTTTTAACCATTATTCTGCTAAATAATTAACATAAACTTTTCACTTCCATAGTAAAAACCTAAACATTGCTGTTTCAAAATTATGTTTTGTGGAGTAAATCTCCTTCTCGGACAGTATAGATCAAGATCAGACTGCACGTTCTGTGCAGTCTGATCTTGATCTACACTGTTCGCAAAAAGTTAGCGAGTCGCGCTTGGCAAGCTTAGGGTTAATACATGGCATAGCTTTTGCCCTCGCTTTTATTTTATATCAAATGTACTTTTTCTGTCACACTTTTGTTTTTGTTCTTATTGAAATATTGCTGTTGATACATCAAAGAATGTACTTTTTCTCTTGCTTGTCCTTCAGCTTTCATCTTCAGCTGTTATCTTGTCAACAGTTGGAGTCAGTATTTCAGGAGACATAGAGGATATTTGTTTTTTACGGTGAAAGATCGAATTCATTTCATCGAGTGAACATCATCGGTTACATTTTTACGAGTGGGGCAGCCACGAGTGAAAATATTACCGATGATGTTCACGAGATGAAATAAATTTCGATCTTTCACCGAAAAAAACTAAAAAAAAAACATTCTATTTATTATATGCTTTGTACCTTTTCTGGGGGGAACTTAATCAAAATCCAGTGCAGTTGTTTTCGGTTATTCCCCGTGGCGTACCCCCTCCGCATAGCAACGCATTACAATATTACGTCAAGCGCGAGAAATGTAAGATAAATTACGTCATATTTCCATCTGGTTGTTAGGCACACGCGTTTTACCTAGGTAACTAGTGCGCGGGAACAACTGTTTCCGCCTTCAGTTGAAGAGTTAGAATATAAAAATCGGTATTTTCACTGGTCGTAAGCATGAAATATCGAAAATTCTAACATAACACGTGAATTGGGCCCTATAAACACAGCGCAGCGAAATCATGGTAAAGTCTACTTCATTCTATGTAGAGTGACGTCATTCTGTATAAAGTAAGTAAGTTATTCAATAGAATATAATCTGCATCCGCGTTTTTACTCTAAGTAGGGACTTGTTTTCCTTTCATTAAGAGTTTGTCATGTTAGAATCGAAATAATCTTCTTTCTATCGTGGTTTATCGTTCAATAAACCACGTTGTGAGTTATGAGGCACAATGAATAAATCATTCGGGCTATCGCCCTCGTGGATTATTATTGTGCCTCATAACTCACAACAGTTTCTTACATATTTCACCGATATTTCTCGATAACCTACCGGAAAGCAAGAAATAATGTTTGGTATTTTATTCTTCATCCCACGAGAGAATTTTAGACTTTTAAATATTGAAAACGTTTTAAAGGATAGAAAACATTGTTAGACAAGGAGAAGATGTTGGTTACCTACATTTTTTCCTTCTCTAAAAATGTTTTCTGGTGCGTTTTTCTCACTGGTCGGTACAACTTGGGATTGTTTGGTAAAGGGTTTAACCTGGTTTATCAAGATTTTTTTTTCAAAATAATTTCATTGGCATTCAGTTCGCCAATCGAGGCATTTTGACCGTTAGCGTCGAGTCCCGGTAGCACAGAGGTTATATGCAGGTCTAGAAATACAGGGTTGTGAAACCGATTTCCGGCCCGGCCAGCCCAGTATATATAGAGGGTGCGCCACTCGTGAAAATATCACCGATGATTTTCACTCGATGAAATAAATTTCAATCTTTCACCGAAAAAAGACAAATATTCTATTTATTTCATGTCTCTTTTTGGGTGACTTATATCAAAATCCAGTACAATTTTTTTGCGGCAATTCCCCATGGTGTACCCCCTCCACATAACAACGTATTACAATATTACGTCAAGCGCGAGAAATGTAGAGTAAATTACGTCATATTTCCATCTGGTTGGGTGGCATGCGCATTTTACCTAGATAACTAGTGCGCGGGAACTACTGTTTTCGCCTTAAACTGAAAAGTTAGAAAATAAAATCGGTATTTTTCACTGGTCGTAACTATGAAATATCGAAAAATATTTCACCTTTATCTCTCGATAAACTTCATGGAAAGCATGAAATAATATGTTGTGGTAACTTTCCTGTGGCTTTGTTTTTGCTTTTTGCTGAGTGGGAAAACTATGGCAATACGCTAGACGGCTTGTATTTGGTTCTCAGTGCGTAGGGAAATTATTGTATCACCCGAAACCACAGGCTCAGAAGATAGCATAATTGTCCAACCAAGCGAGAAGCAAATACAAGCCTAAAGACTTCAGTCTCGTGAGAGGCCGTGATTTTTCAACGCAGCAAAAGCAAATACAAACCAAGACACTTCGTTCACACGAGATGCAATAATTTCCCCACACAGCAAAAAATAAATACAAGCCCAGAGGCTACGAGCATACGGTCGTGCGATATACTATGGTTTTCATACGAAGCGAAGAAGCAAATACAAGCAAAGACAGTTTTGTCTCGCAAGATGCTAAGGTATTCTAAAGCAGCGAGAAGTAAATTCAACCCCAGAAACTTCGGTGTCGTGGGATGCCATGATATTACCAGAAAGGTAACCATAAAATGATAAAATTGCAAAGAAGAAATAAACGTTTGCCTTTTAATTTACAGAACTGGTTAAGGTTTCCATTTTTTTGTATTGGGGTTTAACCCCATTTTAACAGCTAAGGTCATATCATGGCGGTTAGTAACGCACCCATGTGTTTCCTGGCTTTCGGACATCAGTACTGACACAACTTTCTTTCCAAAGCCACTGACTACTTTTCTCACATGCATCAAAGGTGAGAGGCGAAAAATCGCTGGAAAGAAAGTTCGCCGCAACCGCGTATCGAACCCGCAACCTCCAGGTCACGAGTCAGATACGCTTACCACTGAGCTACCTGGCCCAGCTAAGATTTTCAAGAGACAGTCATTAAGAATGATCAATTAAACCCTCATCCTGCTAGATAACTAGCATGAAACTTTCAAACCGATAGTAAATACCCAATTTTTGTTATTTTAAGATAACTCCTTATCTGACAATGTAGATAACGATCAGACTGCACAGAACGTGCAGTCTGATCTTGGATCTACAATGTCCGCAAAAGGTCAGTGAGTCCCGCTTAGCAGCCTAAGTGTTAAGCTATAGAACTTGCATCAAAGTCGATGTAGAATAGATAATGGTGAAATCTAAACGCGCGGTCTCTTTCCACTTAGAGAAGTTCTCTGATAATATTTGGTGATAAAAGTTGATATAGGCAGATGCGTGCAGCCAACAATTTAACTAATTCCTTCCCTATGGTAGTTTCCAGCATCGAGAAACAACCCTGTAAAATAAGAATTATCGGGATGTATCAAAGTTGCATACAGGACTGCAAATGACAATATTGTTTTGAAAGGAGAAAGTGCTCGCTTACGAACAAAGTCTCCATTTGCAACGATGTTTTCAAAAGTGGTCTGGTGTTAGACGAAATAAGTTCCCAGCAGGAAGTGGGAAGTTAACGTCATTTTTGATGAATATCGAAGTGGCCTTTTATCAGTTATTCGTGACAAAAGGGAGTTACTTTTGACAGACCGGCGAAAGCACTAATTTGATAAACCGGTACAGGCATATTCCCAGGAATCCTCCGTGATTTTTGAAAATTAGTTTGATCTACGGAAATAAAATGACGATAAACAAAATATAATGGCTACGGGACCAATCATTTAATCTTAATACAGCGGGGATATCGAAAATAATGCAACAAAAGCGAGTGAGTATAATGTTCTGGTAAAATGGGTGTTTGATACGTCCCTGTGATACACTGTACCAAGTACGGCACTGTACCATGTACGGCACTGTACCAAGTACGGAACTGTACCAAGTACGGCACTGTACCAAGTACGGCGTTATGTTACTAGTATCACAGATTCATAGAATCCGTTTTGTCTGACAAACGACCGAATCATGAAGTAGACTGGTGCCTTAACATACAGAAAATTGACCAATAGCAAAACAAAAAGTTTCGACCCGGGTCAGTCTGCGCAGTACGCGCAGGCTGACCGGGGTCGATAATTTTTGCAGATGCATTAAACCCTCTTTTCACAGAACTTGACTCGAATATTATTTGCGAGCCATTTAGTTATTCCAGTGGGTTTAAGCAGACCTGCAGGGACTCAATATAAATAGAAATAAGCAACGAGAATTTGTTCTCGCAGATGCACGATCTACCATCGAGATTACACAAGACCTTGTCTGCGTTGGAGATGTAAAATGGCTGTTAAGGATTACGACCCCTAACTCATCGGTAACTATCGTGTAACATCGACGTTTTCGTAAAGGCTATTCGGCCAATCTCGGCAGCTTCCGTCTTTTAATATGAAAGTTAGGGGCCGTAGACTCACTAACTCATCGGTAAAAATCGACGTTTTCGTAGAGGCTATGCGGCCAATCCGGGCAGCTTCCGTCTTTTAATATGAGAGTTAGGAGATGTAGACTCACTAAACTCATCGGTAAATATCGTGTAACATCGGCGTTTCCGTAGAGGCTATTCGGCCAATCTCGGCAGCTTCCGTCTTTTAATATGAGAGTTAGGGGCCGTAGACCTTAAGTGAGACAGAAGTCCGGGCTGTTGAAATTTGTTAACCGATGTACGGTGTTACTTTCGTTTAAAATGGAGTAAGGACGGATTTCTTTTAAAGATACATCCTTACAGCCAGAAAGTAAACAAACTCTGTTAAAACTTGATAGTGTGTAGAATGTATTAAGCTGTGTTGACACATTAAAAAAAATAGTTCTAACGTGTATGGGATAAAGAAACTCAGGGAATTTGTCGTCGATTTAAGACTGGAAGCAACCTACAGTGACGTTTTGGATAGCCTCCAGAGAATGAATTGCATTTTCTATCCGTCCTAATCTGTGCAACTTTGCAACCGCCCGGGGACAACATTTGGCATGAAGAAAAAGAATAATTATAGTGTTATAAAATAAAGATGAAACTGGTTAAAAAATTGGACGGAAATGAGTAAAGATGTATCTTTAATCGACAGGAACCAATTGTAATCAAGGTTGGTTTGTTTTTTCGAACCATTCGACCGATTTTGCAACTTTAACGTTTGAAAGTGACTATCATTGGTAGATTTTTAACTGCCATTGATTGTAAGTTGTTTAACACCGTTTTCAGCATTACTTCAGTTACATCTTGGCGGCCAGTGCACCTATCCATGCTTTCCTGGAGTTTTTTTTACCAGTGCACCGTAAAATATTCTTTCCAAGCCACTGGCTGCTTTCCCACATAACCATCGCCGAAGCAATGATCAGCGGTGAGAGAGGAATGAATTCTGTCGCAATGACTATCATCAATCCACGGAGAGAAGTCAACTGAGCCGGGGATCGAACCAGCGACCCCCTGTCCTTGAGTCCTGTTCGTTACCGACTGCGCTACCGGGGCTCGGCTTTAACTGCCGATTAATTGGCTAGATAGGTTAACTGTATGTACCGTAAAGCCGTCAATAGATGTGCTGAAAAGTAAAACTTTATCTGACAAACAAATCTAAAAAAAAAATACATTAATGAGTGTACAAGTGGAAGAAGTAAGATGACTCTTTGCTTTTGTATTCTTAAGTTTATTCATTATTTTTAAAGTCAATGTAATTTGGAACTATTTACCGGCCTGGGCAGAAGGTGTCACACCACTGGTTGTTTGCTAAGTAGAAAATACATGTAGTGTAAAGGCACCAACTTTAACCATCTGCTACACATTTATTGGCAAACCCAGAGCCTTGTTATTCGCTTCTATCAGATAAATGTCCAGTGGCCTAAACGTGAAGTGAAAAAAGACACCTCAACCGATTGCGTTTTTTCCTATCCCATTTCATACACAGCTATACCCTTGAAATTTGATTTAAAAAAAGCCCTTTCACGGTGGTAAACCATGTTCCATGTAACTTTGGCCCGTCCTTGGCTAGTATTCTTCCGAAGCCACTGACTGCTTTCTTACAAAACCATCGTCGAAACAATGATCAGCGATAAGAAAGGAATAAATCCTGCCGCAATGACGATCATCAATCCTAGAAAAGAAATTGGCAGAGCTAAGGATATCGAACCAGTAACCTCCTGGCTTCAAGTCGTGTACGCTACCGACTGAGCCACTAGGCTCGGCATGGAAAGGGAAGTTCTTGAAGAAAAGTGCACCCCTAATCATTGCTAGATATTAACAGTACCAATCTGATATAATATGAATGTTAATTTATTTGAATGGTGTTTTATGCCATTTTCAACATTATTTCAGTCATATCACGGCGACAGGCCACATATTCATGTTTTCCTAGATTTCACCAGTACTAGGCTAGGACTCTGAAGTGTCTTGCCCAAGGACACTCCTGTGAAAAATCCAGTGGAGCCAGTGAGGCTCGAACCCGGGGCCTCCAGGTCACGAGTCCTACATTTTACCACTGAGCCACTCAGGACCCCGATATGACATGAAAAGGTCGTCTTTGAATTTGAAATGTTAACACTTTACCAAACAGCAAATAATTTGAGCTATGTTCTGTGAAAAGGTTGCTTAATGCATTTGCGAAAAGTATCGATCCATGTCAGCCTGCGCAGTCCGCGCAGGCTGACATGGGCCGAAACTTTTCGCTTTCTTCACATTTTTAGCACGTCAAAGGATCATTTTACTTCATGATTCAGTCTGTGTTTTGAAACATTAAATTTTATGGATCCATAATTATGTGATGACTTTCTTGGTGTGATGCATCACAGAGATGCATTAAGCCCCCATTTGCCAGAGCATGACTCATTTACAACCTTGTCCTTTTTGAGAGCATTTGTAGACGACAAATAAGCGCCACTCTGGCAAAAGGATGTTTAATGCATCTCCGTGATGCATTACACAAATCAAGTCATCACATGATTATGGACCCATAAAGCCCAATAAGTCTAACAACCATCTGAATCATGTGATAGAATTGTCCACGGACACGCGGTAAATTTACAAATAGCAAAAAGTTTCGACTCATGTCTGCCTGCGCGAAATGCGCAGGCAGACATGAGTCGATACATTTTACAGATGCATTAAGCCCCCTTGTCACAAAGCACGGCTCGTTTAATATATGTGGATTAAATGATGCAAAATCTTTTTGGAAAGGTAAAAGAAATATTTAAAAAAAAAAGGAGAAAATGCTGGTAACCTTTTTTTACAAATCTCAACATCAGTACCTTACAATACCAGTACAATTATAACCACCTGTACTCCCCGTTGGGCCTCCTAATCCCCCATCCAGATAGGTGTGAATTAAATCTAGTAGGCGTTCAGAGAACATACCCCTTTTCCGACAGTGTTTTCAAAGGCCTCCCTCCAAGTGTCGTAACGACACAGGACTGTTCGGCAAAGAGTTAAAAAAGGCGCAATATGCGATGCAGAAAAACAGACGTTTTGGTCATAAAAGATACGTTAGATAATCTGCTTAATTTCTACATAAACAATTCAGTCGGCAGAGTTCTGCATCCGAACAGAAATAACAGAAAGAAAACAACAGAGGCAGTATGCCTCACTGATTTTCATCATGACCGATTTTTGGAATTATTTTTTCACGGTTTCTCCCTTTAGTTCCTCTTGCAAAGACCGGTAGTGCAGTCGGTAGCGTACAGAACTGGAAAAAAGGCGGTTGCTGGTTGAAGTCCCTAGATCAGCCAAGTTCTTTCCTTTGACAAAAAATCCAAGGAATGCGTTTTTGAAAGATGCAGATTTCAATCCTTTACCGAACAATTTAGAAAGCTTTTGAAAACATCGCGAGAAAAGCTCATGACTTGCAGTCTGATCTGAAACCTGCACCGTATGCCTGATATTGTGACAAAAACCGTAGTTAGTACACTGTCCTCACATCACGATATTTTGTAAGAGTTTCAAGGTAAAACAACTTTTTCCCCAAAGCTGAAACAATCATTTGTTTGGTATTTTCATGGTTGAAATATTCTAAACGTTACAATAATGTGCCCTAAGACAAAACAATTTGTTAATAAAATGCACATTTCTGCATTTTATATCTATTGCATGTGAACATAAAATTTTATAACCCTATACAAAAACAATTTCGTGTATTCTTGACCGTAATAAAGATGCCCTTTGAAAACATTGTGGGAAAAAAAATGCTGGTAACTTGCATTTTTTCCATTTCCCACGATGTTTCCATTTTGAAAAAGAAAAAAAGGGAATTCTTTTAGATACATTAAGATTGTTGTCTGAAAATGGTTTTAATACAAAAAAAAAAAATGCAAAGTTTTTTCGACTGGTAGAGAGTTTCATACTCACCAAATCGGTGTTATTAAGATTTTTACTGAACTATTCCGAGTTTTAACTACTCTAAGAAAGGTTTTCTATCATTTTACTCCTATCCTGGTAAATAAGTAAAATTAAACTTTCAGTGCGATAATACAAACCCGAATAATACTATTTCCAACTTACTTGTTGGAGAAAAAATATCTTCCTGTCGGACAGCGCAGATCCAAGATCAGACTGCAGTTTAGTGAAAAGCAGCCATGTTGTTGGTATTTAACATTCCACCTGCCTACATGGGATATGTTCGGTTTATTTGTTTATAGCCTATAAAGACATACGAGCCATTGTTTGGCAAAAGGGGGCTTAAAGCATCTTCGTAATCCATCATACCGAGCAAATCATCATACAATTGTGGATTCATAAAGTCCATTTTATCTAGCAACCGACTGAATCATGAAGTAGACTGGTCTTTTGACATACAGGAAATTGACCAATAGCGAAAAGTTTCGGCCCAGGTCAGCCTGCTCGTACTGCGCAGGCTGACCTGGGTCGATACTTTTCGCAGATACATGAAGCCCCATTTTCACAGAGCATGGCTCATATGTTTTGAATAAAAGTGAGCTATACTCAAGGAAGAGGAAGTTCAATGCATCTTTATGGTGTGTTATACCGAGCAAGTCACCATATAATATGGATGCATAAGATCCACTTTGTCTGACAACCGACAGAACCATGTGGTATAATGATCCTTATACATGCAGAAAATTTACCAATAACAAAAAGTTTCGACCCATGTCGATATTTTTTGCAGAAATATAGACATAGATATCACGGATATCATGGAATAAATTTTTACAACGGTCGAATGGATAAGACAATCGTCGGCTTACACGATGATCCAGAGACTGAGCCTGCAACAAGTCGCTTTATTTCTCGTAACAGAAAACAAATGGGGAAAAAAAGTCAAAGACTATGCAGATGATAATCCGAAATGAATCCTTGATTCTAATCGCGGTTCTCCACTCCGAGATGTTGAGGTTTTTACTGCGGTAATTTTGGAACATTCCGATTGATCAAACAGCGGGGCGTTCCCGGGAAATCCATTCCCAGAATTCCTCGCATTCACCGGATAATTTATAGAGGGAGCCACTAATGTTCCTGCTAATTATTCACACCGGGCCTGCTATTTTTATCTTTTATTTTCTAATTCTACTTAATTCTTTACAGTGTTGCCACCATTCCGTACGTTCTATTAATAACTCTTTTGATAAGAGTTTCACTGCCAACACTTAATGTAGGTCTTCCATCCTTTCCTCTACTTTTTTTGTTAGATTTTATAAATATATCCCACGATACCGAGATCATGTCTATTTGCGCGGATAGGTTTTTTTTTAAATCGTGCTTAAAGTTGCTTTCAGCAGAATAAAAGCCATAAAACGACAGCAGTTCATTCTATTCACGTGACTCCAGGGTTTCCAACGCACTCGACTAGTGCGGGCCGCAGGCTGCTTTCTCGAGGACAACATCCTTGGGCCTAGGCCGCAAGTTTTGGATTCGTCTTTTAAAATAACAATGAGTCGGCTGGGCAAGTAATGTAGATCAAGATCAGACTACACAAAACGTACCGTCTGGTCTCGATCTTTACTTGTTGCAAAAGCAGCTAAATTTGTGAAGTACGCGCCAAAGGTCAATATCGCCTATCATAACAAATGTTTAATCGCTATTTCTGTAAAATGCATATGATCCATGCTCTGTGAAAAGGGGGCTTAATGCATCTGCGAAAAGTATCGATCCAGGCTGACCTAGGCCGAAATTTTTCGCTATTGGTCAATTTTCCGTATGTCCAAGGATAAGTCTATCTCATGATTCAGTCGATGTTTTAAAAGCGTGGCTATTATGGATCCATTATTATGTGATGACTTGCTCGGTATTATGTATGAAGGAGATGCATTAAGTCCCCTTTTGCCAAAGCAAGGCTCATATTAACGTGTATCATTATTTAAGAATTCTTCTGTCCTAAGGCGCATTCTGTAGATACTCGGAATATTTTAACAAACAAAGTGCCAAGAAAAGAAGTTGTTGTTGTTGTTGTTGTTGTTGTATTGTGTTGTTTGTGTTTTGGATAACAGGTGAGGTAGAGCGTCGGCCTCGTAACTAAAAGGTCCCAAGTTCGATACCAGGGAGCGGGTGTCGACTTTGAGATTTTTCATTGGCCCACACATTCGGCGCGAGTACTGATGTAGTTCCCAGGAAGCAGAATCGAAGCCCGCCCGGGTGGCTCAATGGTGAGCGTGTCGGACTCATGACCTTGTGGTTGTGAGTTCGATACCCGTTTGAGGCGAACTTTCTTTCCGGCGTATTTTCGCCTCTCACCTCTGCTGAAGCATGTGAGAAAAGTAGTTGGTGGCTTTGGAAAGAAAGTTGTGTTAGTACTGGTATGAGAAAGCCAGGAAACACATGTGCGTCACCGACCGCCATGATATGACCTTAGCTGTTAAAGTGGCGTTAAACCCCAATACAACCAACCAAAGCAGAATCGAGAGAGATTAGTATAAGTTGTAAGAACTTGTTTCTCAATCGATGTAAAATAAATATGTTTAAATATAACGTAATGAGATAATTTATAAACCCAACTCGATTATGTTTATAATTATTTCGTCACGGTTTGGGATTTTAAGGTCTACGGCCCCTAACTCTCATAATAAAAGACGGAAGCTGCCGAGATTGGCCGAATAGCCTTAACGAAAACGTCGATCTTACACGATATTTACCGATGAGTTAGTGAGTCTACGTACCCTAACTCTCATATTAAAAAAAGGGAAGCTGCCGAGATTGGCCGAATATCCTTTACGAAAACGTCGATGTTTACCGATGAGTTAGGGGTCGTAATCCTTAAGCGATTTTATTCATTATTATTTTTGCATATTTGGCCAATTTCGGCAGCTTCCGTCATGTAATATGAGAGTTAGGGGCCGTAGACCTTAAGTAAAATATTTGAAATTATGGCGGCTATTGAAAACAGAGGCATGAAGACGCGAACTCAAGATGGTTCGACCCCAGGACAAAAAAATATGGAGAAAATACTCAACCCTGAGACACTTCGACAACCATTGAAGGAGACGTGAAAACATGCATCTTGTTTGATTCATTAGTATGTAATATTATAAGAACTCATGGAAAACCCAATTTTATCAAGAAAACTTGACTTTTAAAGTCCGATACGGTTATTAAGTCCGAACCTATCCGACTATTGATTGATTGATTGTATGGTGTTTAACGCCGTTTTTAACATTATTTCAGCTATATACCACCTATCCATGCTTTCCTGGAGTCTCTTTTACCAGTACTCCGCACAATATTCTTTCCAAGCCACTGGCTGCTTTCCCACGCACCCATCGTCGAAACAATGGTCAGCGGTCGGAGAGGAATGAATCCTGTCGCCATAAAAATCATCAATCTTCGGAAAGAAATTGGCCGAGCCAGAGATCGAACCCACGACCACCCCCCCCCCCCGTTCTAGAGTCCTGTACGCTACTGACTGAGCTACCGGGGCTCGGCCATGTCCGACCAAATGAGTTGACTCATCCTTTTATTTGTTATAGCATTGACCTCCCCCACCCATCTACAAACCTACACTATTTATGTGAAATAAATGAGTGCAAAACTATTAATGTATTCCAGTCAAATCTATATGGGTTTTGCTGCCGATTTTTATAAACATTACTTCCGTTTTCTCCTTTATTCTTTTATGAATGACTCATTTTATGGACCAATTATTGACACCTTTTATTTGTTTGTTTCTCGTTTTGTATGCATGAGGTATTAGCATGTGGGATACTTCTAGAATCATATCTTCGTTGAACAGAGCTCCAGACAGAGGGAGTGATTTTGATTTCGAAATTAAATATACTAACTATTTTCCACTAAACCCAATGTTATGGGTACTAGTACCCACAACATAGAGTTTAGAAGAGAAATAATGGATTTAGAATACCATCACTCCCTCTTACCTGGAGCTCTGGTCGTTGTCAGCTTTATTCAGATTTACACGCGGACATCTTTCGGCTTATTCCGTGCATGATCGTCAGGGCTGACAATCATGTACGGAGTTTGCCGATAGGAGCCAGAATGTACCTGTTACGAGCCGAAGCTGTTGTTTGCCGAGTCTGTAACGTGCCACCTCTGCTGAAGCATGTGAGAAAAGTAGTCGGTGGCTTTGGAAAGAAAGTTGTGTTAGTACTGGTATGAGAAAGCCAGGAAACACATGTGCGTCACCGACCGCCATGATACGACCTTAGCTGTTAAAGTGGCGTTAAACCCCAATACAACCAACAACCAATGTAAGGGCAACCCCCTCAAATCCTGCACGCCAGCGACTGTGCTACGAGAACTCGGCCGCTTTGCCAAAACTCGTTGTCAATTTAATTTATGCTATTTTTACCTAAAATTTTCCTCAAAGAAAAATGCAGCATAACATTTATCGAGCACCGATTTATTAAACTCATTTCATACAACATCAGTCACCATTTACTGAAAAAATCAAGAGTTTTAACAATCCTGAGAAAAAAAAAAAGGCTTTTGAAAACATCGCAGATAAAGAAAAAGAATATAATGGTAACCAGCATTTTGTCCTTTTCCCACAATATCTTTTGCCCTTCCAACCGTTTGAGCGATAATATTTTATATGTTGCATGCAAATGCTTTTAATTTGTACTTAATGAAATTTTGTCGTCTGGTAAGCGTTAATATTTCACCTTGTTTCCGGAAAAATGTGTCAAGTCTAAAAGGCTCTACCCTTATCCTGCTAAATAAGTGAAATGAAACTTTGAAGCCGATAATAAATCCCCGAATTTTACTATTTCAACGGTAACTTTTTGGGGAAAATATGACCTTATCGGACAGTGTAGATCACAGATCAGACTGAACAGAACGTGCAGTCTGATCTTGATCTACACTATCCACTAAAGGTCAGTGAGTCGCGCTTAGCAGCCTAAGAGTTAAAAGTCATGTTCTGCCATTGCCATGAAAAGGATGGGTCTAAGCTTGTTGGTGGGTGGGGTGGTGGGGGTGAATTTCATCGTAAAATGCTAAGCAATTCGAGACCCGCTGAATGTGTTTTTTGATGCCGTGTTGATTCTACTGTTTGGATTGAGGCAGTATACGGTCACGTACGCATGTTCCCCTTCACGCATGACCTCTACAGCCGACACTCTTGCACAGATTGTTTTATTTATAGAATTGTGATCTATATGCGATGTTCCTCGGACAATATCGTCCACCGTTATGGAGAGGTAAAGGTCTGAGAACGGAAATGATGACGTCACGTAAGAACAGATTTGCACCATGAACATGTATGTTCCATCGGTTGGTACCACAAAGTGCCCGGATGACGTATCGTAAGCTTTGTTTGAGTTTCCCGTTACGGATTTAAATTTGATGGTTTCCGGTTTGTCCATGGAGAAAATATGGGTCACGTGGGAGGCCGAAAATGCTGCATCTGAAATTAAAAAAAAAAAAATTCTAGCCTCATCCGCATGACCTAGTTTGCTACAAAGAGATGCGTTTAGAATTTGGTCCGGACCTAAGTCTCCATAAAAGACAGCTCCGCAGCTCTAAAATAACTTTAAGGTTTAACCTTTTATCGAATAATCCCGAGTTTTGAAGAACCGATATAGGAGAAGACTTTTGAAAGCACAGTGGGGAAAAGAAGTAAAAAGTTGGTAACGAGTATTTTCTCCCTTTCCCACAATATTTTCTGATCTTCCACAAGAAAAAAAAAATAGATAGAATAATAATACAAATAATAAAAATAAAAATAATAATAATAATTGTTATAATAATAATAATAATAATTATAATAATAATAATAATTACTTTCAGTCATATTTATGTAGTCGCCTGCTAATACTTTCAATTTAGACAAGACTAGAATATCTTCTTGTCACAACAAAGCATTTTCACTGTATTCCCAAATTTTTAACCATTACGCACTTAAGTATTGGGCGTGAAGGGCGTTACTCCCTTGGAATTCGTCAACTTTTCTTAAACGTTTTTCTATAGGAAAAAGTATCAGTCAGTCAGACCTCTGGTCTTAGAATTGAGAAAACAAGGCCATTTCAGGAATTGTTGGAGATTTGGACATGAGGTATTGTGAGTTCGAATTGTAAGTTTGGCAAAGCTTTACCGTCTTATTCATAATGTTATATGGCCTGCACCACGCGAACGGACATTTGCGTAAAGTGTCGTAACGACACTTTCCGTTTAAAGTCACAGTAAAGTCCAGCTGAATAAAAAAACCTGTTTATAAAATAAAAGTAAATTTCATTTTTACCATGTAAAAATATGGCGATTATTATGACTTTCACGATATGTAAAGGTGCAGTTCGCAAAAGTTCAAGTCAATGGCAGAAAAAAGAATTTTGAAACTAGAACAGATCCTACAATGCCGCATTTTCTGTTTGTTTACATCGATGATCGCCGACGATTAGCCGACTTCTCGTCGTAAATGTCCGCAGTGATGTGATAGTGACGTAATCACCACGTGATCATTCAAGGCGTCGAAACAAACCCTTCATTCACTTGATCGTTTTGTCCCGGTTCTAGGCTTGAAAAACGTAAGTTTATCGACATCGTAAACAGAAACAA
Organism: Hippopus hippopus; assembly: GCA_946811185.2. NCBI lineage: Eukaryota > Metazoa > Mollusca > Bivalvia > Cardiida > Cardiidae > Hippopus > Hippopus hippopus. Next base: position 66,364,936 of record OX328100.1, read on the forward strand.
CGACACAGGCTGATCATCACTTATTCATTTATCATCAATACAGGAAGAGTTTATTACATCTAAATAAGAAAACAGGTTCAGAATGAGCAATCTTACTCTCCGATGACATAATATTGGAACTGTAAACAATAGTCCTGTGTACTACGTCATAGCACTAATGAGATGCAATGTTATCACGTGACGTTCTCGAAGACCCAGTTCGAATATACACGAACGATAACAAAGGTTGTCTCGATCAATGGCGTCCCTGAAATCGACGGGCTTAACTCCATGCATTTTCGCACACGTATATTATGGCAACTAATGCAGTAACTGACACGTTCGAGTTTTCTCCGATCATATATATGTGTGTTGTGATGGGTTATCCAATATATTTTCGAGTTATAAACGGTGAAAATTACCTATTTTTGGACTTTACTGGGGCTTTAAAGTAATTTTCTGTTTTGAGCAAGTCTACTTTAGCACAAAATCTAATGTAGTCGTAAAGTGCCGTCTCGGATTAGCCTGCGCGGACTGCACAAATGTCCGAATGCCCCTTTTCGCTTGTTGCAAGCTATATCACAATGGAATTAACCAATCTCGTTTCCGAAATACCGAGCCAAGACTTCAATTGGTAACGTACTGAGTGGATAGGCGGTAAAGTGTAAGACTAGTAACCTGGAGGCCCCAGGTTCGAGCCACACTAGAAGCATTAAGATTTTTATCTACCTTTTATGAGATGTATTTCCCTCATCACCATGGCAATCTGAAAAAAGATTTAACAATTAAGATAACGTCAGCAGCAGCAGAAGCAGAAGAAGAAGAAGAAGAAGAAGGAGAAGAAGAAGAAGGAGAAGAAGAAATAATTATATACTAGTTATGAATCACTCATCCTGAAAGACAAAAATAAATATATATATATATTTTTTTTTTTTTTTTCGTTTGTATGGTGATATAAGTCGTTTTAAACATTACTTGAGTTATTTTGCGTCGGCCAGTGCATATACATGTACATGTATCTATACTTTTCTAAAGTTTCTGTCATCAGAACTTTGCACAATATTCTTCCCACGCTACTTGCTGCTTACCTATGTAAACATCTTCGAAAGAATGATTAACATTGAAAGAAGAATGAATCCTGTCGCAGCGACTCTAATCAATTCTTGGAAAGAAAATGGCCGAGCTTGGGATTCGAACCAGCAAACCCCTGGTCTCAAGTTTTGTACGCTGCCGGGCTTGCCTGGATTAAAGAGTTAGTCTGCATGTGGCATTATGGTCACAGACTGATAATTTATTTCTTCACCGTCCGCCATTCTATTCTTTGGCCAAGGTCGGTCATTTTCTTGATCTATACTGTCCGGAAAAAGTCAGTAAGTCACGCTTAGCAGCCTTACTGTTAAACTATAAAACAGTTCAAAGACTTACGTATACAAAGATTGTCAAACATAGTAGAAGACTGATCACGACGACCGTGGTAAGAATTTTCAGCGTGCATCTGCGTTTTCGTCTCCCTATATTGGTACTGTACCTCTGTTGTTGCATTGTGCTGTAAAAACATGAACACGTTGTCAAACATATTCAGACAATTTATCCGAAATAAAAACGGGATAATCAGATTTTATCGGTAAATTCCAGTTATAAAACAGACTAGAACTGTCGCAAAGCGGAAAAATACCCCCCCCCCCCAGCACCTTGTCACTGAATCAGCACAATCTGACAAAACGAAAATGTTTTTCAAAACAAGGTTCTCCTGTGACCTTGACCTCTGACCCATGTGACCCCAAAACAATAGGGCACCTCTTTGGGTCATGTGCAACACTTGTATAAAGTGTCAGGGTCCTAGGTCAAACAGCTATTGAGTTAGAGCATGGAAACGATTTACAAAAAACTTCACCTGTGACCTTGACCTTTGAACCATGTGACCCAAAAACAATAGGGCACTATGAGCAGCAAACTTGTAAAAAGTTTCAGGGTCCAAAGTCAAACAGCTTTTGAGTTAGAGCACGGAAACGAAAACATGGACACATTGACAGGTATAATCAACTTGACAGCTATAATCAACTTGGCAACTATGATCAACTTGCTAGGTACAATCAACTGGACAGGTACGATCAACGTGACAGCTATAATCAACTCGACAGCTATAATCAAGTCGACAGCTATAATCAGCTTGACAGCTATAATCTACTTGACAGCTATGATCAACTTGACAGCTATAATCATCTTGACAGCTATGATCAAGATGACTTCAGTGATCAACATGACAGCTATAATCAACATGACAGCTATGATCAAGATGACAGCTATGACCAACATGACAGTTATGACCAACTTGACAGTTATGACCAACATGACAGCTATGACCAACTTGACAGCTATGACCAACATGACAGCTATGATCAACATGACAGCTATGACCAACTTGACAGCTATGACCAACATGACAGCTATAAGCAACTCGACAGCTATAACCAACATGACAGCTATGATCAACATGACAGCTATGATCAACTTGACAGCTATGATCAACATGACAGTTATAATCAACATGACAAAATAAAATTAAAAAAAAAAATACATGCTCTGTGAAAAAAAGGCTAAATGCAAGTGCAAAAAGTATCTACACAGGTCAGTCGGAGCAGTCCGCGCAGTCTGACCTAGGTCGAAACTTTTGGCTAAATTTTCTGCATGTCAAGGGACCATTCTATACAATGATTCTTTCGTGTGTTTGACATAATGGATTTTATGGATCCATAATCATTATGAGAAGATTTGCATTTTATAATGCTTCACGGAGATACATCAAACCTCCTTTTGTTAGAGCAAGGTTCATATCTAACTGAAAATTGTTCCACAAAATCAATACTGAACCAATATGGAACAAGAGGCAGTTAATGGTTTGTTTGCTGTTCATTATTTTTTCTTATATTGAACCGCAAATGAGTCTCAATATTTGGACCATGCTCTGGAACAACAGGGCTTAGTGCATTTCAGTAATGCATTACAAATACCAAGCCATACGATCTATTTTTGTCTTACAACCGATTGAAACATGGGCAGTCTGGTCACTTAAGCAGCAGAAAGCAAAAAATGTCGATCCATGTAAGCCTGCCCAGACTGCGCAAGCTGACCTGAATCGATACTTTTCTTTTTCCAGGTGCATTACCACCCCCACCCATTTTTTTCACAAACATAAGTCATGTATATGTATTAAAGTACCTCTTACACCATCTATCTTTTTAATAGATCTTTCCTTGCTTTTTTTAACCGTTTTTTTTTTTAATCGTTTTTTTTTTTTAACCTTGTTTTTTTTTCCAGCCGTTTTATTTTCACTAAAACATCTCTCCTGAACAAAATCCAATAATCTATTTGCACTTTCTAATCTTGAATATAGGTCTACAGTTTACCATAATAAAAAAAAGACCCTTAAAGTACATGTACATATAATCCCCGTGTATATTGGAACTACTTAATACACTATTACGTTATGTATTAATACAGTCATACTATCAACTCAAGATTACGCTGTCATGGTCATAGCTAATACAGCTTTGTGGATGGTGTAGATCAAGATCAGACTACACCAAACGTGCAGTTTGATCCAGGATCTATATCGTCTCCTACCTGGTGCTATAACAATGACGAGAAATTCTACTGAACCACAAAAGAAATTTATTTCTATACTTCGAAAAATTCTGAATTGATCCAGCAGGTAGCAAAACATTTGATCCCTGCTCTGTGAAAAGGGGGCTTAATGCATCTCCGTGATACATTGTACCAAGCGAGACATCACGTGACCATGGATCCGTAAAATCCACTTTGTCTAACAACCCACTGGATCTGGACGTAAAATGGTCCTTTGACATACAGAAAATTGACCAAATAGCAAAAGGTTTCGCCCAACGCCAGCCTGCGCAGTCCGCGCAGGCTGGCGTTGGGCGAAACTTTTTGCAGATGCATTAAGCCCCATTTTTAAGGAGCATGGATCATTTATTTAATTCTCCATTATTTTCTGTCCAGTTCAAAAGTTCAAAGCTACACTTATTTATTCGTTCACTTAATCTTTTAGTCGAGCCCCTGCAGCGCAGTCGGTATCGTACAGGACTTGAGAACAGGAGGTGGCTAGTTCACTTAATCCTTTAGCCGAGCCCCGGCAGCGCAGTCGGTATCGTACAGGACTTGAGAACAGGAGGTGGCTAGTTCACTTAATCCTTTAGCTGAGCCCCGGCAGCGCAGTCGGTATCGTACAGGACTTGAGAACAGGAGGTGGCTAGTTCACTTAATCCTTTAGCCGAGCCCCGGCAGCGCAGTCGGTATCGTACAGGACTTGAGAACAGGAGGTGGCTAGTTCGACCAATTTCTCTCCCAAGATTGATGATAGTCATTGAGATAGGATTCAATCCTTTCTCATTGCTGCTTCAACGATGGTTATGTGGAAAAGCAGCCATGGCTCGGGGAAAATATTGTGCGAAGCACTGGTGACAGTTTTTTTTTTGTTTTTTTTTTAACACCGTTCAATCAATCCGTCAATCAATCAATCAATCAATTTAACCCTTTACCACATAATCGTTTGCTTTTCGTGACCACCTTGAGGAAAAAGAAAGGATTTTTGAAACACTGTCAGAAAAGTAGAATATGAAGGTTACCAGCATATTTTCTTTTTCCTACAATGTTTTTTACTCCTTTTCAGAACGAATCTTGTTACATAAGCAGTGTATGTTTTCAAGTTAGACACGTCTTAACCATAAGGCTGCTATGGGCGATTTTAGGACCTTTAGCGGACAGCGTAGATCAAGATCAGACTGCACAGAACGTGCAGTCTGATCTTGGATCTACACTGTCCGATAAGGAGATATCTTTCGGCCACAAATAACTTTGAATTTAGAAAATTTTGGTTTTTCTATCGGCTTGAAAATTTCACGTCTTCTATCTAGCAGGATAAGGGTTAAATTTTGTCATCTGTCCGAATTGAGAACATTTCTAGACGACACATCAGATGAGGATTACATCATTTTATCTTATTTATCTTATTTAGCGCTGAATGTATATAATATGATTTTAACAGTAACACACAACATATTCAAATAAACAGTCATATATGATGGAAATGCATAGAACCACATCAGCACCAAGGACAGCACAAAAAGGGGGGAAAATCAAGTGATTTGTCTTTGATAGGGACAGAAAACATTGTGAGGAAAAAAGGAGAAAGAGCTGGTCACAGACATTTTCTCCTTTTAACACAATGTTTTCACAAACCCTCTTCTTTAGGGCTGTTAAAACTCGGGATTGTTTGGTAAATACATTAAGGGCTTACCCCTTAATTCAATATTCACATTGCTGAGCTTTTCAAAATCAAAGTTATCTTGACAGTGGAAAAAATGTAAGAAAGGGAAACAATACTAGATGTGTAAGATTTTCCGGAAATCGCCAAAAAGACGAAACTAGATTCGTCTAAAACATGTCGCAAATGACTTTTGAGTACCAAACCACGGTCTTCACACGCATTATTACAAAGGGTCCATTTTTTTTTCTATATGTAACATTGTTTGAGAAAGGATCACAAAAACGGTAAAAGTAAATAAAGACTACAAATTCAGAAAGACTAACAAGACGTGTATAATTAAACTACGGTATACCGTTCGGGCCACGGTAAATGTTTCAAATCAATAAATATCTTCATGCACGGCACGACGGACGTTGAGACGTTGTCTGCACATGTCATATTCTTCGAAGATTTGACCCTGTACAGGATAAATATTAATACACGGTGTGTAAATTAAACTCTGTCGCTAATAAAGTAGCAATGGAGAAAATGGCTATAAACAATTGTTCTGTGGAATAATTCTAGCCGGTTCTTTGCTTCAGTCACAGGGAGAATTATCGGGAAAAGAATGGCATCAAAGTTTTCACACTTACGTCGTATTTTGATTTTGAACACGATTTGATGATGAAAGCGACGTAAAAACATTCTCTGATGGGGGGAGGGGGGTCGCTTGTTCGATCCGCAGCTCGGCCGCGGATTGATGATAGTCATTGCGACAGGATTCATTCCTCTCTCACCGCTGGCCAATTTTTCGACGATGGTTATGTGGGAAAGCACCCAGTGGTTTGGAAAGAATATTGTGTAGAGTACTGGTAAAAGAGCTCCGGGAAGGCATGGATTAGTGCACTTGCCGCCGCTATATAAATGAAATGTTGAAAACCGCGCTGAACACCATACAATTAATCAATCTAATCTCTGATAGGTAAAGGGAAGCAATCGAAGTAAAATAATCTAAAATTGTTTCAATCGAGTTACTTCCCGTTAATCAGGTCCAAGACACTGCGAATTATCAAGGTAAACCAATCGAAGGTAACTTATTTACGCCACGTATCGTTAAATGCTTTGATATTTAAGCTATTCCTCCATGCGTTGTGCAGAGTCTGATCATACTGAAAATTTTAAGAGCTAATACAGTAAGTAAATATCTTTTTTTGAAATAGATAGACCAGTGTACTCTTGTAAGAGATCGATTCCGTGCATGTTGGTACCAGGCTTGGTTCGTCCCTAGGCTTTTTCATCCAAAGTTTTTTCTCTATGCACCAGCCGCAGTTTTTGTGGTATTTGTCGAAGACAATACCACTATGAGTTCAATATTGAATTTTGAAGACTATGTATCGTATTTTGTGCAAAGCCGAAGGAAATAAACCCAATTAAACTTAACTTTTCCCTGAAAAATGAGTTTTTCGGTAGCACTCAGATATGTAATTGGAAATGGCATGTTAAAATACACTGGATGAGGCCATCGATCGTGGAAATACTAATTCTTGATTGAAAATAGCTTCACCCACTCACACCCTTCTATTGGCGCAATGATATATACAAAATTTGTCTACTGATCGCTTGGTCCTGGGCTTTTTCGTTCCAAAACCAGTTCGTCCCTTGGCTTGTTCGTCCCATGATTGCGCGCTACTCCATTTGATTGGGCATGAATATTTATAGATCGAAATAACTGATTGTAATGTTGGGAATTAAATGTTAACGGCCAAATATATTTCAAAATCATAGTTTTCAGGTACAAACTTAATTTTATTTGATATATTCACATGGTTTCTCTCTCTATCCATCATGCATCTTACTGTCAAGGGACGTTACTCCTGACTCCTCCTAATGATCAAAGGGAGACCACCAATACACAAATAATCCTAACTTTGTCATGAGTACTCTCCCTTCAACGAAAAAAGTATTTATTTGCTTAGTAGGTTGACTTTCAAGCCAATATTTGAATAATATTTCTCCTTTTCTTTCAAATTATTAATTCCACACAATGGCTTCCTTGACAAATACCACTTCAGGGTTCTCAACGCTTTGATTCCATAAGTGTAGATCTGAGGAGCATAAGATTAGGATCAAATGTTTAGCGCAGAAATATTCTTATGTTAAATTACCTATAGGTTTATTTTTGATATTATGTGAAGGTTTTATTCAAGTTTTTTTTTTTTTGGTAGATATTGAGAGCAACATATTTTTTGTTTTGTTTGTACAGTGTTTAATGCCATTTTCAGCATTAATTTAGTTATAATAAATATATAACAGTACACCTTCCCAAGCTTTTCAGGAATTTCTTTTATCAGAACTGAGCACAATATTCCTCCGAAGCCACAGGCTGCTTTCCAACAAAAACAATGCCCAACGAAACAGGGCTCCCGCTGTCGATCGCCAGTGGCGCCAAATGCGAAAATTAAGTAAAATTGGCACCAAAAATGAAGCACTGGAGAATGTACTGGCGACAAGCAAATGTCTATAAACAATCATAAAAGGATCTTAACTCTGACATAAACTGTTTGTATCAAGTGTAAAGGAAGCCCGCGTTACTGTTTATCACACCTAATCAAGCTAGCATTCATTAACGGTTATGTCTAATTGCACACCATACTTGCATACACACCACGCAATGCTAATCAATCAAATATCGATTTCGCCACGCCCCGTTGAGCCCACAGAATTTTCCACACACTATCTACTGCGAACCAATCAGACATCAGACACAAGATTTAGTCACCGCCCATGATTTCTAAAGCCACGCCTTGATTATGCCTTGCCTGGTCAGCGTCCTCTCACTGGCTAGCATTTTATTGTGTGTATTTAACGATGTCATTAATGAAAAACGTGATAATGTTATCGATCTGCTTATCTAGCGTAAAAATGACAGATTTTGAAGTTAGTTGCAAGCCGTAACAAAAATTTTATATCAAATAATGCGGAAAAACTTTTCTGTAAATTAATCGACATGAAAAATGGATCGTTGAAAAAACGTGAAAACTCATGACACAACATGTCAGTTTGACGTTGTCCGAGCAGAAGCTCTTCAGACTGTCTTTATAGCTTTGATAATGACTTCAAACAATAAATTTACACAAATGTATTTATAAAACTATAAGTGTGTGCTAAAATACCTGTCTAATAATGAGGAAGAAACTCGGGTGATTTTATGACATGAAAATGCTGAATGATGGCCGGGGGGGGGGGGGTTGCACTTTGTAGGCCACTTTGTCTTACAGTGATAGCACTGGAACAAGTGTCAGAGAAGGTATAGGACACTCATACACAGAGAAAAGACCAGAATAAACGGACCTTTTAACAAATGTAACCTGTAGTATTTTTTCAGATAAAAAGAAATGATATATTAACCTTTTACCATACAATTCCAAATTGCCTCTTTAATTTCATTAAAACTGAAGGAATTCTAACAGATTGGCAGTTATAGAATTACAGCGCTGTATTTCTGTTCAAATACAACTTCTATGTCCCTGCAGCTCACAACCTTGATAACCCTTGGGGAAAAAGGAAGATAAGTAAGCAATGGATTTAGTAGCTTTAACATGGGCCAATAAACTGAAGTGTCTAATGTACTATGTGGCTACCTCAGTTGGCTCCTACTGGCCCCAATTTTTATGAGTTGGCGAATTTGATGGCGCAAAAATTAAAACTTGCAGGGGAAGCCCTGCGAAACAATGCTTGGCAGTGAGAGAGGAATGGACTCTGTCACAATGGGAAAATGAGAAAATGCTGGTGACTGGCATTTGCTTTTTTTCTAACAATGTTTTCTACCAGTCAAAAAAAAAAAAATTCAATTTTTGAGTAACATTTATTTTGTTGTCTGCAAGTGCTTTCCATTTGGACCTGTCTAGAATGTTGTTGTGTGGGTAAAGTCAAAATACAATTGCATCTCAATGCCTGTGGTGTACCTATATGAGTCATGCTCAGTGAAAAGGGGGCTTAATGCGTTTGCAAAAAGAATCGACCCAGGTCAGCCTGTGCAGTCTGCGCAGGCTGACCTGGGCCGAAACTTTTCACTGTTGGTCAATTTTCTGTATGTCAAAGAACCAGTGCACCTCATGATTCAGTACGTTGCTGTACAAAACAGATTTAAGGGATGTATAATACTATGATGACTTGCTAGGTGTCGTGCATTACAGAGATGCATGAAGTCCCCTTTTGCGAGAGCATGGCTTATATATTTTTTAACCTTGAAATCTTTCACATGATAACCTTATCCTGCTAAATAAATGAAATGAATCTTTCAAGCGGATAGCAAAAAACCTGAATGATGATATTTCTATTACGGAGAAAAATATCTCCCTATCGGACAGTGTAGATCCAAGATCAGACTGCATACTGCAGTCTAATCTTGATCTACACTGTCTGGAAAAGGTCAGTGTGTTGTACTTTGCAGCCTAAGCATTAAATTTTCATGTTTTAATTTTAAGTTTTTTGCCAACACTCAGTTTCCACCATGGCCAAAAAGGTGATGATTACAGGAGCATCAGGGTTATTGGGTAGAGCCGTCCACAGGGAGTTTTGTGCGGATCAAAGTTGGCAGACCTTAGGACTGGCGTTCAGTCGGGCTGGTGGAGGGTTAAAGCAGATGGACCTGCGTGACAAGGAGGCTGTAAATGCAGTGATAAATGAATTTGAGGTACTTTTACCCTTTACTGCTCATTGCCGACTTTTGACGACCCTGGAAAAGAAGCCTTTTGACAACATTGTGGGAAAAGGAGAAAATGCTGGTAACCAGCATTTTCTCCTTTTCGCACAATGATTATGTTTGTTTTAACGTATCAAAGAAAAATTGCACCATTTGAGCCACATTAAAATTGTAGTCTGCAAATGCTTTCAATTTGGACGAGACTAAAATTTTGTCATCTGGCAAAGAGTCGAGCAGTGTGTGTGATCACGTATAAATGTACATGGTTCATGTATAAAATAGAAAAATCACGTACAGTTTTTCTCTGCTATACGTACAAGAACGTACAAAAAATTCGCCCTAAAAACAATGAAATTCATGGAACTTTGTAATTTCGGGGATAATCTGCAGCAAAATGTTTACAGTCACTCACTCTAGCTTAGGGTTTTCCCGAAAATATAGATGCTAACTTCTCGCTGCGTAAGAAGACTTTGACATCGCATATCAAATTTTCTCATGCTGCTCGAAATAAATACAAACACCAGGAAAGTTACTACAACATAATATTCCGTATATATACATGCACAGGGTTCTGTATTTTAACTCTTTTCCAAACGACAAAGTTTTAGATTCTTCAAAATTGAAAGCATTCGCAGACGACAAATACAATTCTCATGTTGAGATTTGTCTTAGAAAGGGTAGAAAACATTGTTGAAAAAGGAGATATTGCTGGTTACTAGCATTTTCTTCTTTACCCACTATGTTTTCAAAAGTTTTACTCTTCAGGGTAGTTAAAACTTGGGACTGTATGGTCAAGGGTTAACTGTCTACAGAATAAAATGGTAAGAAAATATAGTAAGAAGGTGGAGGTACTGCTTGTTACACAGTAGGAAAAAATTGAGCTCATTCTTACTGATTGTGCATTTGTCATCTGCGGATGCTTTCAGTTTGCAAGTTTTTGTAAAGGATTTGGTTCAACTTACTTTATGTATGCAATGGAATATTTGTGATGATTATGAAAAAACATTTGGGTGGGGTAAAAAGTAGCCTATGCCTTTCACCGCAAAGGAAGGACAATACTAGTACCTTCAACTGACTTTTGGTCATACATGTTTATGAATGGTAGCTTACCTATTCATACCTGGTCTTGTATGAATTTATTGCTGCAGTGCTTTTTCCAAGGACATTCCTGAGTAACCAGGACCAACTTCTGTATTTATCTAGTCAAGCCCAGGTGGCACAGTTGATAGAATACAGCTCTTTAGAACAGGGAATATCTTGTTTGAATCCCTAACTCCACCAATTTCTTTCTTTGTCCTAGGACATTCCCATGAAATCAGGACCAAATTCTCTATTTATCTAGCAAAGCCCCGGTGGCACAGTTGATAGAATACAGCGCCTGAGAACAGGGAATATCTTGTTTGAATCCCTAGGTAAACCAATTTCCTTCTTTTTCGAAGGACATTCCCATGTAACCAAGACCACCAACTTCTCAATTTATCTATCCAAGCTTGGATGGCACAGTGGATAGAATACAGCATTTGAGAACAGGGAATATCTTGTTTGAATCCCAAGCCCCACTATCTTCTTTCTGAGGAACGATGAAAGTCACTGCAACAGGATTCATTGCTGTAACCACTGATAATTGTTTTGATGCTATGTTAAACTCTCGCATGTTTCAGTAAGTAATGTTTAACTGTTTACTACACAACAAAAATGTAGACTTGTCAAAATTTAAAGCATCTGCAGACGACAATTTAAATACGACTCAAATGATGAATTGTGCCTTCAATAATTGAAAACGTGGGAAAAGGAGAAAATGCTGGTTACCAGCATTTTCTCCTTTTCCAAAAACGTTTTCAAAAGGCTTCTTTCCCAAGGTCGTCAAATCTTGGGATTGTGTGGTAAAGGTTTAACAGTCTGGTGTTCTAACAAACCTGAAGAAAAAGATTTTAAAGAACATTGTGGGAACAGGCACAATGTTGTCTACCCTTCCAAGGCAAAATCCAAATATTTGAGCGTTATTTTTTTGTAGTCTGAAATTACCTTTAATCAGGACAAATCTGTAATTTTATCGTCTGGTAAAGAGACAGTATTACAATTATTTCATTGTTAAATTTTCTTTTCCCACTAAGCCTCAAATTATCATACACAGTGCAGCAGAGAGAAAACCTGATGTTGTTGAAACACAGCCAGAGGAGACAAAAAAGATTAATTTGGACGCCACAAAGTATCTATGTGAAGCCGCAAGTGCGTACCATTTAATGTTTATTACTTTTTTTTTTAGATAATATGGAAAGAAATATAGGATCTGACATGAGTTGGCATTTGAGATAATTTCTTTTTAACCCTTTTCCACACAATCCCGAGTTTTAATGACCCTAGGGAAAAAGGCTTTTGAAAAAACATTGTGGGAAAAGGAGAAAATGGTGGTAACCAGCATTTTCTCCATTTCCCACAATGTTTTTTTCCCTCTCCCACGCAATTTTCGCTTTTGAGCTACATTCAATTTGTCGCTTGCAAATGCTTTCAATTTGGACATGTTAAAAATGTTGTTGTTTGGTAAAGGGTTAAACAAGTCCAGGAAAAATGTTATTAGGTGAGCTTTTTGTGAGCTTAATAACATTTTTTTCTTGACAAGTTTGATAAAATTCTATCTCACATGCCAACGAATGTCAGATTCTTTTTGTCACATTCAATATTTTACAAATTTAAAATAGCATTAGATCAGAAGATGCAAAACCGTCTTTAGATGCATGTATGGTAATATCCATAAAACCCATTCACTTCTATGAAATAGATGACGTTACACAATTGTAACATTAAACATGTATAAGGTAAGAAAATTCATAATTGGTATATTACACAGAAAACAAGGAAGGTTTTGCGATAAAATGGGTTGCACAGATAACTAGACAGATGAAGGTTGCATTTTGTATGATACAGTTTTTAAGATAACTTGAAAGACAATGAGTACATATGTGTCCTACAATTATTAAGATAACTAGAAACAGAGTACGGCCGATGTTCTACCATGTTAAAAATGTTTTTTCCCTTGTTTTGCATTAACAGCTATACTGGTAGCAAATGGAATAGGAAATTTTACAGTTAATTTGCAAACATATATTTGTGCCTCAATTTACAATTCTAACTCTATACAACACAACAAAAATGTAGAATGGTCCAAACTGAAAGCATTTGCTGGTGACAATTTAAATTTGGCTCATGTGATTGAATTTATCTTTGATAGGATAGCAATCATTGTGGCAATCATTGTGGGAAAAGGACCAAAATGCTGGTTACCAGTATTTTCTCCTTTTCCCACAATGTTTTCAAAAGTTGTCTTCCCCAGGGTCGTTTATTCCAGGGATTGTGTGGTAAAGGATTAAGCTAACTATGCAGGCCAGTGGTGATTAGCTATCTTTGTTAACTTTTTCTAAAAGAAAATTTGCATAACAAAATCTAGTTGAATGATTGAATGATTGATTGTATGATGTTTAACGTGATTTTCAACATTATTTCAGTTATATTGTGATGGCCAGTGCACCTATCCATGCATTCCAGAGTCTCTTTTACTAGTACACCGCACAGTTTTCTTTCCAAGCCACTTGTTGCTTTCCCTCATAACCATTGTCAAAACAATGGCTAGCAGTGGGAGAGGAATGAATTCTGTCGCAATGACTATCATTAATCCTCAGAAAGAAATTGGCCGAGCTAGGAATTGAACCAGTGACTCCCTGTTTTCAAGTCCTGTATGCTACCCAATGAGCTACCGGGGCTCGTTGAAATCTGGTTGAATGTGTCTTTAATTTTCATATATATTTCATGGTACATAATTATATCTGCCATACTGCAGAATTGAAAACACTCAGCTGGAAAAGAGGCTCTAGATACCTTTGTTGTAACTTCATTTTAGATAAAGTGGGTGCCTGGGTGTTGTACATAAGCACAGACTACGTATTTGACGGTACTAATCCTCCATATAGTGAAACAGCGCAGCCTAATCCCCTGAACAAGTACGGGCAGAGCAAATATGACGGAGAGAAAATAACCATGGAAGTCAATGAAGGTACAAAATTTTCAAGTCTAAGTCAACCCAGCTCTAGTTGGCCATCCATAAGAACAAATGTAACTGACCTAATTAATCAAGAGGCTGTTTAACACAGAATTCTTTAGTTTAAAAACTTTGATTTGGGTACCTTTACCTATCTTTTGCTTAATACAAGTGACCTCTGAACACAAGTGATTGCTTAGACAGGCTTTGATATAATTGATGGATATAACTATTACAGTTAAATTTACATTAACTTTTTACCGAACAATCCCCAGTTTTTTCAGCATTCAGGTTGAAAGCTATTAAAAACATTATGGTAAAAGGAGAAAATGCTGATAACCACTATTATCTCTTTTTTCCACAATGTCTAACGTTTCAAAGACAAATCTAATTATTTTAGTCGCATTCCATTTGTCATCTGCACTTCCTCTCAATTTGCATGGGTCCAAAATTTTGTCCTTTTGTAAAAGGACATAGTCAAAAAAAAAAAAAGGACCTAAATCTTCTCATCTAACTTGGCCTTTTTAAAATACACAAGGCTGTTTGGTAAGCAATCCGAAAATACCCAATCAGGAGACATAAAATCATAGAAATCTTTAAGCCATGCTTCAGATCTTTTATTTATTATCATTTTTTTTACAGGAAATGCAGTACTAAGAGTACCAATATTGTATGGCCAGATTAAAGCATTAGACGAAAGTGCTGTCACGGTTTTGTTTGGTAAAGTAAAAGACACTTCAAAGAACTGTGTGATGTCAGATTATGAAAGACGGTACCCGACACATTGTGATGATGTTGCCTATGTAATCAGGGAATTGTCGGAAAGAAGACTGAAGGTGAAATTATCAATTAGCTCAGCTGTTTTGAAGGAAATGTTTAGGCATTGTCATAGCACTTTTGTCTGGACTGTCGTTGTCATGAAAAAAATGTCTTTTGCTTTAATCTCTGTCATTAGGGAAGGTACGTATATTAATTTCAAACCTGACCTGGTGATTAACTGTTTTGAAAATGGGAACCCGTACCAGTAAGGAAGGTAACCATCAAAATATTTTTCAACACAGTTTTGCCCTTTTGAATACTCAACCAAAAAATCCTCCTCTATAGAACAAACAAATTTAAAACATTTATGTTTACCTTTCTTCATATCTTTATCCTCTTTGCTGTATTGAATGAATTGCATGATTAACTGTAAACGGGAAAGAAAAATTCAAAAGCAGTAAATTCAGTAAATACACTCTGTCTGACAGCTCCTATCTGTTCTTATCTGATGAATACACATCCCACAGGTGAATGGTTCTTTTATGGTTCTTGTAAGATTTTTCGTTGCAAAATGAATTGTTTTATTTAATACTGATAAATACTACGAAATATACTTTTCCCTACAAAAGTAATTAAACTGGAATGTTACAGAGAGTAAACAGGGCAAATTTTGAGTTCAAATTCTGTAGTTGTACAATCGGTATCGCATTCTTTTTAAATGAGCTCAATTGAATATGACATCATTGTACATATTTGAATATAGTCCGTTATAATTGATACTTTGGCAAAGCCAGCCGAGCCCAAGTATCTTAGTCGGTAGCGTACAAGACTTGAGAACAGGAGGTGGCTCTTTGAACCCCCGGCTCGGCCAATTTCTTTCCGAGGATTGATGATAGTCATCGCGGCAAGATTCATTCCTCTGTCACAGCAGACGATAGTTTTGATAAGAATTATGTGGGAAAACAGCCAGTGGCTTAGAAAGAATATTGTGCTGTAAAGAAACTCCAGGAAAGCCTGAATAGATGCACTGGCCACTGCGATATAACTGAAATAATGGTGAAAACAGTATTTAACACCAATTAATCAATCAATCAGTCAGTTTTTCGGAACTTGCACTCTAGAGGGTTAGAAGACATTGGTTGAAAAGGAGAAAATGCTGGATAGCAGCATGGCTTCCTTATTTTACAATGTTTTCAAGACATCTCCATAAGGGTCATGAATACACAGGATTGTGTGGGATAGGTTAACTCTTAGAGTACCAAATAAACGTAATGGACTCTTTCCATCTAGAAATAAGACCTATATAATTGCAGTTTCAGGGTTGCTATTGTTCAGAAAATCTCAGCAAAGCGGACAGTGTAGATCAAAGATCAGACTGCATGTTTTGTGCAGTCTGATCTTGATCTACACTGGCTTCAAAAACAAATACAGTTGTGAAAGGCGCTTTAAATGTTAAAAAGATAAATGGCATGTTGTGAGGTATACTTATGGTGTCTTCTGAACATAATTTATTTGAAAAAGTCTGAAATTGTATTGCCTGGTAAAATGGTTAACCCTTATCCAGCTAAATAAAAGAAATGAAACTTTCAAGCCAATTGTAAAAATCCAGATATTGCTGTTTAAAAGGTATTTTTGAAGGAAATATACTCCTTATGGGAAGTGTAGATCCAAGATCATACTGTGCAGTCTGATCTTGATCTACATGTATGCTGTCTGCAAAAGGTCAGTGAGTTGTGCTTTGCAGCCTAAAGGTTAACAGTATTATATTTTTATAGGAAAGTTCTGTTCGTGGCATATACCATTGGAGTGGGGATGAAAACATGACTAAGTATGACATGGCTGTTACCATGGCAACTGCATTTGGTATTCCAACCAATCACATTGAAGCAGACAAAACACCATCTACTGGAGCCGCAAGACCTTATAATTCACAGTTGAGTTGTTCTCGTGTGCAAGATCTAGGAATTTGCAAGCGCTCCAAGTTTTCCTCGGAGATAAAAGAAGTGCTGAAAACTTTTATTTAGATAGCGCACCACTTTCAAAAAGGTATCTATTTACCTTTGGCAAAGGAGATCAAGATCAGACAGATCAAAATGTGCAATTTGATTTTGAATCTTTGCTCTGCAATAAGTTATTCTGGGTTAAGAAACCTAAATTTACTAAATTTTATTTTTTTATTGCTTGTTAAAGGTAGTTCATTTCATCATTTAGTGGTTTTTAAAGGTCTACAAATTGGGAATTCTACTTTACATTTTGAGGTTGTGTTACATTTTATATAGGCTAACCTTATTATACCCTGTGCACTAATTTTGTTAACCAAAATTTGCAAAATATTATTTTTTAGCTCGATTTTCGAAGAAAACGATGAGGTATTGGCATAGCACTGTTGTCTGCATTGTTGTCCGAGTTATCTCCGTTGTTGTGTAAAAACTTTGACATTTTATAATATCTCTGTTGTATTAACGCTTTATCAAACGACAAAATTTTAGACTGGTCCAAATTGAAAGCACTTGCAGACGACAAAATAAACGTAACTCAAAAATTGAAATTTGTTTCCAGCAGGGTAGAAAACATTGTGGGAAAAGAAGAAAATGCTGGTTACCAGCATTTTCTCCTTTTCCCACAATGTTTTCAAAAGGCTTGTTTGGTAAAGGGTTAAGTGGTGGAATTGTGACCCTTTGTTCATTTTTGCATGTGTGTAAAAAGAAACCATTAGCTTCCAAGCACAACTCAGACGTTTCTAACATGATTTTCACCAATTTTAATAGACCTGTTGTCATTAAGTGCCATGATGCATATTGTTTGGCATTTGTAATTCAATCATTTTTTGGAGGATTTATGGCCTTTCAGTTATTCTCCACATATGTAATATCTTCCAAGTGTTACACCTACATTTCACAAGATATTTCAATGAAACTTTTTTACAACTTTTGTCATCAAATGCCTCAAGGCATATTGTTGGGCTTTTGTAATTAAATTCGTGAGTGTTCACTTTTGTTGGAATAATGCCCTTCTGTTTATTTTGCACCTATGTAATACATGTACATATAGAGAGATAAATAGCTTCTGAGTGCAAATCGTCTATTTCTCAAGTGATTTCCACCAAAGTATAACAAGCTTGTGTTATCAAGTGCCTCAGTACATTATGTCTTGCTTTTGCAATTCAAAATACTTTTCAGAGTTTTGCACGTAATTATGTAATATTTTCCTTCTGTACTTTTTAGGGATTTCACAGAACTATTGTTTTCACGTGCCCGAACACATACCATCAGGCTTTTGTGATTCAATTATTCTTGGTGGAATGGGGCCCTTTTTTTTCTCATGTAGAGAAATACCCTTTTTCGTTTGCAGCTCCTTTTACAATTCTCAACTGATAAACAAACTTTCAAAGAGTGGTTGTTATGAGAGCTCCAGCCAAGCTTTTTGTTACAAACCACTGTTTTGATAAATTACAGATACCAATACACTGGTTTTGAGCCATGCTCTGTGAAAAGTGGTCTTAATGCGCCAGCAAAAAGCATTGACCCAGGTCAGCCTGCGCAGTCCGCACAGGCTGACCTGGGCCAAAACTTTTCTCTATTGGTCAATTTTCTATATCTCCAAGGACTAGTCTACCTCATGATTAAATTGGTTTTTCAAAAAGTGGATGTTTTGGATCCATTAGTATGTGACGGCTTGCTTGGTACCATGGATCATGGAGATGCATTTAGCCCCATTTTGCCGGAGCATAGCTCAAAAAAAAAATATGTAGTGTGTATGAAGTGGTTGAAGATCAAAACCCTGGGTTTGCAACATTTCCATGTCGCCTGTTAATTTTTGTTTTATATGTTCAGTTTTACACCGACTTCTGTTGTTGATCAAAACTTAAGTTCACCAGTGATATACTAACTTTGTCACCTAGAGATAATTTTTTCTCATAGTAGAAGACTTTAGAAAACACTACAGCAAAAGCAGAAATTGCTCACAATAAAATATTTCTACTTTTGCCTCAGTGTGTTCTTAATCTTCTAATATATCAAATAGCAGTTCTAAATTCGAAATTCTTTTCCATAATTTACAAAGCTATTTGAAAGTGTTCTGCTGCACATTTGTTGTAGACTTAAACATGAGTTAATGACGTATATGATAAATATTCAGGCGCATCCTACTGCGCATGTATTCTTTTCGTGGATATTGAATCAAAAGTGCACCTATTTATAGTTTGCACATAATGGAATTACTATTGGTGCACTGAAACCAGTAGCATTTTCTTTGGGTAGTATTGGTGAAGAGAAAAAAATGGATCCTTGAACTGTCACCGTGAAATATTTAAAATGCTGCTGACACGGTGTTACACACCAAACAAGGAAACAATGGCAGGAAATTTAAAGCTGTGGAATTACAGCTTTTTCCACTTTGAAAATTATTGTTGGAAAAGGAGAAATAGCTCCTATTGAGCAATTTTTCCTTTTCCCACTATGTCTGCTGAGCTTTTATCCTATTTTTTTCCTTGAAAAAATAACTTCCACAGTGACATTTAACCTTGTTTTCTGACAAAATAATCACGGATAGGTGCCATTTTTATTTTTCTATTTGTTTAGAATTATAAATACTGTAAGTGTGGAAAGTTTAAGAAAATTCTGTCCATTAGAAAGTATGTATCTTTTTAAGATTAACCCTTAATTAGATCAAATTATCTCCCTTTTTAACTCAATAGTCTTTATGTAACATGCATATTTGTACATTTACCATGCTCAAAACCAGGCTTTTATATATTTTTTTGTGCAAAAATATATGAATTTTCATTAAAATGATGTATATTTGTATTTTTTTCCTATAATTTTCCTGTTTAACTGACTGTTAAAGAAAGGCCCTTTAAATCCAATATAAGCTGAATTTTGGAACTGTATATACCTTTTTCAAAGGCAAATTTGTCAGAAACGAGCATGGTGACCCACATCTTTTTTTACTGTAATCTCCTAGAGACATGATGAGCTTTGTATGTGCAAAGTTTTAAAAAAATCTGTTTGTTAGAAAAATTTGTAATATATGTCCTTAACAACTTTGTGAAAGTCAAAATTCAATTCCAAAATAAAACGTAAACAGCTTTGTTGTTTTGTCTTGAATTCTCTACTTATCAGTGTTGAATTTCTAACCAATAATTGTTAGAGTCTAATGATGCACAGTCTATCAGAGAGGGAACTTGGTTCTTTATCTCAGCTTTTTATGAAGAAAAGAGGAGATCGTCACAGCCCTGGTGTCGTACGAAAAATTTAGACATTTTGTAATATATCTGGTATTACTGAAGATGTTTTTACTTCAAACTTGGACAATTTCTTAATGATCAAAAGGGGAACTCATACAACAGGAGCAGGTAAGCATCAAAATGTTTTGACACAGTTAAGCCCCCTTTTTGAACTAGAATTCTCACAAAAACTGTGACATTTTGTGATATGTCTGTTATTACTGAAGATATTCACTTGAAACTTTGACAAGTTGTTCACTATCAAAAGCGAAACTCATACAAAAAGGACAAGTAACCATCACGATATTTTTGACATAGTTTTACCCTTTTTTTTTTACTTAAAATTTTCATTGAAAATCAAGCACTTACAGCCAAGTGTTGGCACCCGCATGTGGTACTCTTGTATGTATCCAAAGATTTGAGGAATACATTTATCCCATAGCCATGGTTAATTTTGTCAACAAATTTCAAAATATCCATTTTCAAGGCAATAAAGCTTGTACCACACAATCCAGACCTTTAAAAACTGAATACTAAGAGAGAGGGCTTTTGAAAACATAGTAGGGAAAGGAGAAAATGCTGTTACCAGCATTTTCTCCTTTTCCCACAACGTTTTCTACCCTATCAAGGAGAGAAATAATCATTTCAGCAACATTTGATTTGTTGCTTGCAAATGATTTCAATTTGGTTCAATCCAAAATTTTGGCGTTTGGAAACGAGTTAACCCATTCCCTGTATGGAGTTTTCCACAATGTTTTCTCTCCTATCGAAGAGAGAAATTATCATTTTAGCAACATTTAATTTGTTGCCTTAGCATATTTGCCTCTGGGAAAGAGTTAACCCATTCCCTGTATGGAATTTTTTCACTGATCCTAATCAAATGCATCAGCAGACTACAGTTGTAAACCAGCACAAACCACAGTTTAAGTTTCAGGAAGAGAAAACTTTGTGGCAAAGAAAAAATTGCGTGTAGATGGCAATTTCTCCTTTATTTTCTTTGTTTTTTACCTCTTCAAAAATTTTACTATCAATAACAGGAGTTTATAAAATAATCTTTAAATACCTTCAGTTAGTGTCTGCTGCAGACCTATCAAAAGTTGTCTAATTGATGGAGAAGGTGATGATATGATGAGCAATAGTACAGGATATGATGAGCAATAGTACACACTTGTGGTGCTCTTGTTGTATACAGAAATGTAATAGCTTTGGTATCATTCACCAGGGATTGAACATTACAAATTTTTTGTCATTGTACATGTGCATAATTATAACAGTTAACTGCTATAGCACAAACATCCATGTCGTCATTTGTGATAATGGGCAAAGTAAATTAACCTATTTTATAACTAGTTTGCAGAGCAGTATGTCCATTTAGAATCCTCCAGTACTAGGGCTCGAAAAAACATGCCTTGCCAAAGGACACTCCAGCATGACTGGGAAGTACTGTCATTGGTCCTTGACACTAACCATTCAGCCATGGTGGATCCCTTCCTGCGTAGTATTGACAGATTCCCTTTTAGCTTTGAGAGCTTTGAATTTTAGACCAGAGAACTCTGGATGTGTGAAAGAGTTGATTAATTGTTGTTTTTGAATTATGGGGAAAACTCCCCCAAAGTTAGGACTCAAATAGCTAATTGTTGTTTATGAATTACGAGGAAAACTCCCCCAAAGTTAGGACTCAAATAGCTAATTGTTGTTTATGAATTATGAGGAAAACTCTCAAAGTCTGGACACAAATACATGTGTAGCTCTTAAATGCTGAAATTCAGATCATTTTTGGAAAGCTCAGAACACATGGACATTGTTAAGCTCCTAATCGGAAATGCTCATATCTCCTAAAAGTTGGTCTGTCTGTCTGTTAGTCTTTTTCTTGTTTACCCGATATAGTCTGCATTTGTTGTCAGATTTTCGTGAAACTTGCAACGTTTGTTTATCTCATCAATAGCTTGAATCCTATTGGTTTTCAAAAAATTCCTACCAACAGTATGGGAAAAGTAGCCATTTCAAGTTTGAAATTTCCATTTCTTGTTTACATGATAAAGTCTATATTTGTGGTCAGATTTCAGTGAAACTTGCACAGTTTGTTCATCTTATCCATAGCTTCATCCCTATTGAAATTGAAAAAATTCCAACAATGTTGATCCAATTCTTTTGAAACTTGCAAGGATTGTTTGGTTCATTAAAGGATCGAACTCTATTAAAAGTGAAGAAATTCTAGTAAACCATTCAGGAAAAGCAGCCATTTGATGACTTAGTATTGTTTACTCAACAAGGTCAACATTGTTAGTCACATTTCTTTGAACTTTGCTAGGCTTGTATAATACAAGGCCTACTGAGACCCTTTCAAATTTGGCTGGATTCCAAACATTTAATTGCATCATGAATTCATAATGTATGTTTGCATTGAAGCAAAATCACTACCAGTAGAGCGATTTCAGGCCCTCAAGGGCCTCTAGTTCTTTCATAGGGTAGAAAACATTGTGGGGAAAAAGGAGAAAATGCTGGTTACCAGCATTTTCTTCTTTTCCCACAGTGTTTTCAAAAGGCTTCTTTCCTAGGGTCGTTAAAAGTCGACAGTCCGGTAAAGGGTAAATCTTGTAGATCTATCACAAGATCACAAGTTTTAACGATCCATTGAAATAAGACTTAAAAACATTGAAGGAAAAGTAGAAGATGCTGATAACCAGCATTTTCTCCTGTTTCTGCAATCTTTTCTTTCCTTTCAAAATAAACTTCTAAGCATTGAGCCATAATTATCGTCTGCAAATGCCTTCAATTTAGGTAAGTCTAACCCTAACAAGTCTTTTAAATTCCTAAAATCCTAGCTTTGCGTCACAATAAAAGAAATATAGGCTACCAAAGATATTCAGAAATTGGGTTCTCACGAAATGCCCTAGCTTTTACAATGGCGTCTCCAAATTTGCGGGATTTGTGTACGAAGCCCGAAATTCATAGTAGCGTCCCCCGCATTCGCAAAGATGTAGGCTAGATCTAAAACTTTACGACAAAAAAAAAATTGTGTGCACAAAGTTATTTTAACGATGCGGGATTTCTGGAGCAGTTCACAGAAATGGAAAATTACAAAGTCATTTTCAATCAACTTCAATGATATGAAAGCGTCAGCTAATTCTAAATTTATTAAATTACTAAACTGTAATATATAGACAGTAGTCTAAGAATATTTCAAAGTACAAGGGCGGGTGAAACTTTGCTGACAGATAAGCACCTAAGGCGCAGAGCTGTCAAACCCTACAAAGCCATGTATCTAAAAATAGAACTAGTATCGCGAGATTCCTAGTAGAAACGAGATGTGAAATATGACAGGAAATACACAACATGTGAGAGCAAAGGAACTAATGCTTTTCACTTGCAACATAAATTATAGACAGGTAGTCAACTTACACTGAGTTTCTACTCTGGGCCTACGAGATGGAGTCAGCATTGAGCTGAAAGAATAGGCGCACGCTCGTATCGTCGACCGACCTGTTTTCGAGGGTAATTACGGGCGTTTCGTACCATAATCACTTCGTACCAGTCACTTCCTACCGTAATTTTACAATTTCGCACCATAATTTATAGCATTTCCTACCATAATTTTACCACAGTGACCATAGTCATACCATTTTGTAACAAGTTTTTTGGGACCTATGACTTGGAAAAAGAAGGAAACAAAAATTCTATTTACTTAAATGTAACATTTTATGCAAGAAATTATGTGCAAGAACACTTTATTATTTCTTTTTCCAAATGTGTTTTCACAGCAGTTTTCTCTGAGGGACTTTAAAAGTGAATTACTTTTGTAAGGACTAAGGTGTGCAATTTAAGAAAATGAATATTGGAGGGAAAAAATGATGTTTCTACTGGAAATATGGTCAGATGCCTTAACAGCGCCCCTGTCCTAACTCCGCCACCTTCCTTATTTTCTTCAAATATCATGATGTGTCAGCATTGTCGAATCACTGGTTTATGGTTAGAGAGGAATGAAATCCTGTCGCAATGATCTTCAGTCCTCAGAAAGAAACTGGCCAAGCCAGGGATCAAACCAGCAACATCCTGTTCTCAAGTCCTCTGTGCTACTGACCGAGCTACAGGGGCTAGGCATTGGCCAATTAAATCACTGTAAAGGGGAAAAAGTTTATACAATTCATATACAACAAGTGTTGCCCAAGTGACAGGGTTTGTCTTTGAATAAGATGAAAGCAATGTGTGATAAGGACAAAATGCTGGTTACCAGCTTTTTTTTCTTATCTCATGATGTTTTTTATTGAGTATTTCCTTCATAGTCTTTAAGCAAATAAGCAAAAACATTGCTTTATCATTGATTGTTCTTTTGCCTACCTATTGTTTTTGTATGGTATATTATCTGAGACTTAACCCATTAACACAAGATGTCATTCTCATATTTTAACAATCCTGAGAAAGGAGCCTTTTGAAAACATTGTGGGAAAAGGAGAAAGTGCTGATAACCAGTATTGTTTTCTTCCCTCTCAATGACAGAAATAGTTATTTGAGTTACCTTTTTTTTTTGTCATCTGCAAATTCAATTAGGTTGAATCAAAGATTTTATCTTAGGGTAGAGAATTAATAAATGTATCTGGGTCTGATTTGTTAAGATTGCAGACAATCTTACCTGATTGATGAATCTGAGATGAAGTCAACAAAGGATGGTGCAACTCTGGGATGAAGTCAACAAAAGATGAAGTTAGCAGATGAATGCGGAGTAAAGTACATGTACTTAAAGAAAAACAGGAGGATCCGAGAATGCGGTTATCAAAAAGATGCAGAGAGGCTTGTAGTTTATAGGTAGGTTTAGAAATAAAAGTTTCTAATGATAAACTTTATCAGTGGTCTTAAACATTTACCACACAATCCCGACTTTTAACCACCCTGAGAAAGAGGCCTTTTGAAAGCATCTTGGGAAAAGGAGAAAATGCTGGTTACCAGGATTTTCTCCTTTTCCCACAATGTTTTCTACACTTTCCAAAGCAATTTTCAATCCTTCAGTTACATGTATTCTGCAAATGCTTTCAATGTAGATAAGACTAAAAGTTTTTCATTTGTTGAAGAGTTGAAGCTATTCTACAAAATCCCAACTTATAATGACCCTGAAAGAGAAGCTTTTAAAAATATTGAGAGAAAAGGAGAAAATACTGGTAAACAACATTTTCTTCCTTTCCCATAATGTTTTCTACCCTATCAAGGACAAATTTTGTTGTTTGAGCCTCCTTTAATTTTTTTTCTGGAAATGCATTTAATTTGGACAAGTCTGAAATTTCAGTATGTGGTAAAGGGTTAACTTGAACATAGAGACAGGTTAAAGGAAGACAAAATGACTGGTACTGGAAGTGACTAATTTCTTCCTTTGCCACAATGGTGTTGTATGTATTAAGTTTAACATGGATATTTATTCTAACAAACATTGACATGAATAGTTTTGAAGTGGTTTTGATAAGTTTTTCCAGGAAGTGATGAGTTGTGGAATGAACTAATAAAAATAAGTCATTGTTCAGGATGCTCTAATTGATTTCTGATAGTTATTTTAAGTCTTGAGCCTTCACCAAACGATTCAAGTGAATTACAATTGCAGATATCAATATATTGTTTGCGGATATTTTTA
The DNA here is from genome assembly GCA_946811185.2 of Hippopus hippopus. Lineage (NCBI taxonomy): Eukaryota > Metazoa > Mollusca > Bivalvia > Cardiida > Cardiidae > Hippopus > Hippopus hippopus. The sequence continues at coordinate 66,390,519 of OX328100.1, forward strand.
GGTATAATTGCGACATTTCTTGGTATCAATTGCGAACTCTAATTTTTATAACTCTTGCAGATAATAATAATAACTTCCCCTGTAAGCCAGATCTAGAGTTATAGTTGCCCCCTGTTCATCATGGGGGGTCCAGGATATAAATAGGATTTCTGACTGAATTACTTTGGATGGACGCTTGGTTACATCTCTCGTTGCTTTTTGCCTTACCGCAACAAGCAGTTGATGTCCCTTAATGTGGCATTCATTTGATGTATGGTTATGATAACGATGTTCTAGAAATATTGTCTTACATTGGACATCAGTATATACAGCAGTCTTGAAAATTGTCTAGTTCAGAATAAGCTTGTGTTACTACTACCTGATTTAAATCTCCCTGGATTTATGTTAGGCCTGTCAGCATAATTAACACCTCAGTAGATCTGCAATTGATACCAACATTTTATCTGCAATTGTAGGAATGGAAATATAGCAAAAATGTGCAAACATAATCCGACCAACAATTCAGTGTTCAACAAACCTGACATAGAAAGCTTTTGTGGGGGAAAAAAAATACAGATAACCAACATTTTCTCCTTCTCTACAAACTGGTGACATAGTTCCCAACCTTTAACCCTTTACCATACAGTTTTAAATTTAAACGACCCCTAGCAATAAAGCTTTTGAAAATATTGGGGGAAAAGGCAACCAGCATTTTCTCCTTTTTCCACCATGTTTTCTACTCTGTTAAAGGCAAGTTGCATCATTTTTGTGCCAGCTCTGGTTAGACATCTACAAATGCTTTGACTTTGGATGACTCTTGACCATTTACCAAACAATCCTGACTTTGAACGACCCTGAGAAAGAAGCCTTTTGAAAACATTGCGGGAAAATGAGAAAATGCTGATAAACAGCATTTTATTTGTTTCCCACAATGTTTTCTACCTTTTTTAAAGGAAAATTTCATCATTTGAATCACATTTATATTGTCGTCTGAATATGCTCTCAATTTTGACGAGTCTACATTTTTCTCATTTGATTAAAGAGGTAAATTTTGTCTTGTGAGAAAGGGTTAACAGACTAATTTGCTCATTTGAGCAACAGTAAATTTGTTGCCTGCAACTGCTTTTTATTTTGTTGATTTTGTTCAGCAAAACTTGAGTTAGTGTTGCTCTCTACAACACAAATTTACAGAATGATGTCCCTTCTTTAATGTATTTTTGACATACTGAAGACCAATTACTCTTTGAACCTATGTTGTCCATATCTGCTACTCCAGATTTAAGTATGACTGTTTGGATAAATTAACCTATGTAATGTGCGGCTGGGTAGCTCAGTGGTTGGCGCATCTGACTCGTGACCTGCAGGTGGTTGCAGGCTTCATAACGGGTTGAGGAGAACTATATTTCTAGTAAATCTTTTGCCTATTACCTCTGAAGCATGTGAGAAAGGTAGTCAGTGACTTAGAAAGAAGGTTATGTCAGCACTGGTATGAAAAAGCAAGGAAGCACATATGGAGGTGCAGTGGCTGTCATGATAAGATTTTGGACAGTTAAGCTTTCACACCCACTATTTATCAAAGTACTATAGTTATTTAGAAATCTATCAAATGACAAAATTTTTGACATGTCCTAATTCAAAGCATTAATTTTGTAGACTAAACAGCGAATATTGCTCAAATTATTGAATTTGTCTCTGACAGGGAAGAAAACATTGTAGGTAAAGCAGAGAATGCTTGTTACCAAGACTTTCTCCTTTTCCCACAATGTTTTTAGAAACTTTCTTCTTCAGGATTGTTCAAACATGAGATCGGTAAGTGAAGGATTATATTGAAGCTAAAAAAAAAATATACATGTATTTTCCTATAAATGAAAGGTTTAACCCTTTACCACACAACAAAATTTTAGACTCATTTATGTCAAAGCAATTTACAGACAATAATTCAAATATTTTTCAAATAATTATATCTGTTCTTGAATTGGCAGAAAACATTGTGGGAAAAGGAGAAAATGCTTGTTACCAGCATTTTCTCCTTTTCACACAATGTTTTCAAAAGGCTTCTTTTTCAAGGTCGTCAAAAGTCAGGATCGTGTGGTAAAGAGTTAACTCTTGACCTAACCACAAAACTTTAGACTTGTCCAAATTTAGAATGTTTTTCACTTCATAGAATTTGTCTTACATACTTAGGTTAGAAAACATTGTGGGAATAGGAGAAAATGCTGGTTATCAGCATTTTTTTCATTTTCCCACAATGTTTTCAAAGGCTAATTTCTTTATTGTTGTTAAAACTCACAATTATGAGGTAAAAGGTTAATAGTCTTACTCAATATAAAAGAGAAAATGTTAGCTAACAGAATTTTCTCCTTTAAATATAAGTACTTAGCACTTATAAATGCTTTAAGTAAATTTTCTGACCATTGAACCTCATTATTCAGTGGGTTGTTAGATTATATGGCTTGCTTGCAACACGCGAAAAGGGGCATTCAGACATTCTTGTAAAGTGCTGTCTCAGATCAGCCTGCGCAGTCCGCGCAGGCTAATCCGAGACGACACTTTATGACTACATTAGATTTTGTCCTTCTGTAGACATGCGCAAAACAGAAAATTACATAAAAATGGAAAGTGTCGTCTCGGATTAGATTTGATCCGAGATGACACTTTATGCAAATGTCCGAATGTCCCTTTTTGCATGTTGCAGGACATATGGATCCATAGTTATACAATGACTTGCTTGGTATGATGCATCACGGGGATCCAGTAAATCCCCTTTTCCTGTAGTATGGCTCAAATATATTAGAAAGATAAGTCAAATGTTTTTAAAAGCTAAAAGCTGATGACTCAAATGTGTATTACAGGGCCACCTTTTGTGAAGGGTTACCTCCCAAGAATGTTACTGTTATCCTGAAGTAGATTTGTAAGATCTACAAAGAAACTAGATTCTAGGTCTGTGATGATTCTTTTACCTGGGAGATAACGCTTGAAGGCAGAGCAATGGGCCCTGGAGGTACGTTATATTGCTTAACTCTTTACCACACAGTCCCAACTTTTAACGACCCTTAGAAAGAAAGCTTTTGAAAATATGGCTGGTTACCAGCATTTTCTCCTTTTTTCCACAGTGTTTTCTACCCTTCCCAGATTGATTTTCAATTTTTGATTCATATGTATTTTGTTGTCTGCAAGTGCTTTCAAGCTGGACTGGTCCAAAATTTTGTTGTTTGGTAAAGAGTTAATCCTTTACCAGTTGACAAAAAATTAGCCACGTCGCAATTCAAAGCATTTGCAGATCACAATTTCATTGTGGCTTAAATGGTGCTGTATTTCTTTGATAGGATTGAAAACATTGTGGGGAAAGGAGAAAATGCTTGTTACTAGCATTTTCTCCTTTTCCCACAATGTTTTCAAAAGGCTTCATTTGCTTGGTCGTTAAAAGTCGGAATTGTGCCGTAAAGGGTTATAACATCTTTTTTTATTCATTAACCCTTACCAAGCAGTCATGAGTTTTAACAACCCATAGAAATGTGGCTTTTGAAAACATACTGGAAAAGAGGAAAAATGCCAGTGACAAGCATTTTCTACTTTTCCTACAATGTTTTCTTGCAAATGCTAATCTTTCAATTTGGACCAGACAAATTTTGTGATCTTGTAAAAACTTAATTCTTTAAGGATAGAAACAGAAATTCTTAGTCAGGAAAATAGACCAAGACACTGATTTTAATAACTCTTTACCAGACGACAAAATTTAAGACTGGTCCAAATTGAAAGCATTTGCAGACGACAAAATAAACATGAATTAAAAAATGAAATTTGTTTTGGGAAGGGTAGAAAACATGGGAAAAGGAGAAAATGCTGGTTACCAGCATCTTCTCCTTTACACACAAGGTTTTCAAAAGGCTTTTTCTTCAGGGTCATAAAAACTTGGGGAAAAGAGTTAAGGGTGTTTTTGAAATGATGTTTTAAAAATAGTGGACAGAGTGGATACGAGATCAGACTTTATATTCTCTGCATTCTGACCTGATCCATTGAGTCTGCTAAAGGCATTCTGACCTTGGTAATGGTTTACAGTGTCAGTCGGAATCTCTTAAAAATTTTCAGAAAGTTTGTCTGCATGGTATCTCGGACAAGCTCATGGGTCACATACGGTCAAAAAGAGGGTCACTGGGAACAATTTAGAAAACACCTTATGTGCACTGTAAATGTCACTCTTTTAGTCTGATTCTCATGATAATTGATATGAATTTTTGTCTTGATAATATCTAAGACAAGTTTGAAATTGAGTAAGGTCGGGTCAAAAAGTAGGTCACTGTCAAAAATCTTGGAAAAACCCTATATACACTTTAGAGGCCACAATTTCAGTCTGAAATTCATGAAAGCTGGTCAGAACAGTTAACTTGATGAACAAGTTTAAATGGGGTCAAAACAGGTCAAATCTCAGGAAAAACCTTGTGCACCTTCTAGAGGCCACTTTTTCTTGTCCAATTCTCATGAAGATTTATCAGTATGTTTGTCTTGATATTTGGGATCAGTGATAAAGGGTCACATGGGGTCAAAAAGTAGGTCACTTGAACAAATCATAGGAAAACCTGGTGTTCTACCTAGAGGCATTTTTTTTTTCTGCCTGATACTCAGGAAACTTTATCGAATGTTTTTCTTGATGATATCTGACAAGCCTGACATTTGGGACACATATGGTGTAAAAGGGAACAAATGTTTGGAAAACCTTGTATACACTATTCATGCCACAATTTCTGTTTGATACTCATGAAAGTTTGACAGAATGTTTGTCTTGTTAATTTCTTAGACAAGAGTAAATTGGGTCACAGATGGTCGTAAAGAAGGTCAATAGAACAAATCTTATGAAAGCCTTGTGTGCACTCTAAAAGCCACAATTTGAGTCTGATACACATAAAAAAAACACTTTTTGAGTCTGATACTCATAAAAATTGGTCAAAACAATCCTGTGTTTTACATCATCTTGACTAGAAGTTTTTCAACTTTATCAATCCTAGATGACTTTACCCAGTTGATCGTTTTAGAGCCAGTGGCCCTCTTGTTACATTTGATTGTTCTATTGGGGTTGTAAACCCCACCTCCTCCTAATTTTACATTCTCCTGGGTTGCTGTATCTATGAAAATGTAAATGATTATAGATACAACTATACCAAACAATCTTACATTTTAACGACCCAGACAAAGAGTTGTTTTGGTGACCAGCATTTTCTCTTTTTCTTGTACAATGTTTTTTACCTTTTTACATAAGTGTAATGTTTGCAAAGCCTTTTTATTTTGGCCAGTGTAATGTTTTGTTGTGTTGTGAGGAATTAAGGCCATGTTTTATGTGGAATCTTGTGTCATTTTTCTCCTTTTTTTTTGTGTCGAATTATTAGCTTGGGCTATTCCTTTCGTAGGATTGATTAATAATCATTGTGGTAGGATCAATTCTGTTGATCTCTGTTTTAACCATTTATTTGGGAAAGCAGCCAGTGGCTTACGAAGAAAATTGTATGAAGTATTGGAAAAAGAAATTCCAGGAAAGCATGGATAGGTGCATTTCCTGCCATTATAACTAATGTTGGAAATGGTGTTTAATACTATACAAACAATTGTATGTCTTTAACGACCTTAACATAGTAAAGGATTGAATATCATTTCATTCCAGGAAGATGACACAACAGACAGACAGCAAGGAATGGACAGAGAGAAACAGAGAGAAAGTGCACAGACTTTCCTGCCAGTGTGGACCAGAAAGAATATTTAGGACATTAGGACACTAGATGAAAACTTTTAGGACATTGGGATACTGTAAATCAAGTTTTAAGACATTTGAACTTTTTTTTCACAAGTAAATTTGCTGTTGCATTTCAAGACTGTTTTTGAGTAGTCTTGTTTTAGATTTAGAAAGTAACAAAAGTTGTGTTACTTTCAAACTTGGAAAATTTTGGAGAATGAGGCTAAGACTGTCCTTTACCCATAAATCACACAATCCAAACTTTTAATGACCCTGAGCAAGAAAGTTTTTCTACTTTTTGACGAGAAAAACAAACAAAATTCTTACTAAGTTTCAAGCATGCTGATGGATTGATCAGATATTATTAAGCAAAAAATCCATTTCCAAGTTTAAGAGAGTGATGACCATCTTTTCTATGTTTGTCTGTAAGTTGCAAATTCCCTTTACTCTATACCTCCTGAAACTTTGTGGAGGATGTCAAAAATCTAGAGTTGTCGGAATTCAAAACATTTGTTGATGGCAGTTTTTAAATGTTGGTAAAATGATGGAATTTCTATCTGAAAGAGTAGAAAACATCGTTTGAAAAGGAGGAAATATTGTTTATCAGCATTTTCTCCTTTTCCATCAATGTTTTTAAGCGCGTTTTTCTTTAGGGTCTTAAAAACTTGGAATGGTGTGGCAAAGTGTTTCAACATCCTTGTATTATAAAGATAATCATTATAAAGTATGGCTTGATTTCTGATAAAAAATACTGAGGCAGAAGGAGAAACTGTTTATTGCAATCAGTTTATCTTTATGTCACAGTGTTTCCAAAAGTCCTGAGTAGGGAGTCTTGTGTTAACCTTTAACCAGATGATGAAATTTTAGACTCTACCGTGTTGGAAGACTTTGCAGTAGACAATGTAAATAGGGCTTGAATGGCTGTTTTTGTCTTTTAAAGGTTTTAAAAAAATTGTGGGAGAGTTTGCTTGTTACCAGCATTTTCTCCTTTTCTCACAATGTTTTCAAAAGGGTTGTTAGAACATGTACTGATTTGATAAAGGGTTAAATGTTTTGTAAATAAGGGGATGGAAAACTGGTAATGCACAAATATTATGTCTATAGGAAGTGTGCAAGAAATGTAATGTAATACCAAACATTTTGTGTAAAGAATTTTTTTAAAAATATCTGAAGGAAACAACTGATGCTTTTGCTAAAGACAATTTAGGATTTTTGAGAATATCTTTAAATGTTTCATTGTAAAAAAGTAACATCTTTTAATCAAAAGGAATGTTGTAAAAAGTGGAAAAAAAAAAAAAGTTTGAAGGCAAATTAAAGCTTAGAACAAATTTGTACCTGATTTGAAGTACTTGTGACTCTGCTTTGCACATTTGTCAGTTTTTCGACGTCATTTTTCATGGCATTCTATTCCCTTATCAGCCTATGTGTACATCACTGAATGTTTTTTTGTGCTTGATTAGATATAAGTAACCCATTAGTAAGGACGATTTTTGCAAATCTATTTCACTTGATATTTTGGGACACATTGTTATCAGAACTGAAATCAGACAGAACTTAATCAATCTTCTTCAAATGTTTCCATTAACTCTTTACCAAATGAGAAAATTTAAAACTAATCCAAATTCAAAGCATTTGCAGACAACAAAATAAATGTGATTCAAAAATTGAAATTCTTTTTGGGATGGGTAGAAAACATTTTGGGAAAAGGAGAAAATGCTGGTTACCAGCATTTTCTCCTTTTCCCACAATGTTTATCAAAAGCCTTCTATCTCAGTGTCGTAAAAACCAGGGATTGTTTGGTAAAAGGTTAAAGTTGTTAACGAATGATTTAGGCATGAACAGTGCTAAAATTTTGTTGTCTGGTATAAAGTAAACTACTACATCATTAGCATGTGTTAGTCTTCAAACTCAGAACAAAGCAGCAAATGCAGGTGAATAACTGAAATAAGAACCAAAATACCATGGTAAATGGAGTAATCTAACAACATTTTCAATGCAGTATCTCCCTAGAAATATCCAGATTTGAATGGTTTCTTAAATTTTACCTTTACAGACAGCCAAGCAAACATTGTGACTGGTGGAGAAATTGCTCAACCTTGTAAGGAAGTTCTCCATTTGACACAATGTTTCTTGAATACATTTTAACTGGTGTAAAACTGTGCTAATGATGTAATATTATAATGGCCGTAAAACTGTACTAATGATGTAATTGGTTTTTTATAAACACTTTATTACAAAAAGTCAAATATCCTGTATAGATTGTTAACAATATCCCAAACAAACCCGTGTTTTTATGTGCCTGCAGTAAAAGTCTTTTGAAAACACTTTGGGAAAAGGAAAAATTGCTCATAAAGAGCAATTTCTCCTTTTCTCACAGTGTTTTCTACTGTATTGGAGAAATTTCTGTCATTTTTATTAAATGTAAAATTGTCGTCTCAATACTCTTTCAGTTAAGAAGAGTCTAAAATTTTTTTTTTTGGAAAGGGTTAATAGATAGCCGAGAAAAAATGTGGCAAATTGAGAAATTATGAACAATATCTGCATTTGCTCCACTGTTTTCAAAATCGTATGACCAGAGTTTAAATGATTTATTTGTCTGGATGGTTTGATAAGGTCATCCTATCACTGAAATGGGTCTAAGCTGATACTGTACCATACAACTTGTTCAACCCTTTCACTTGACAAGGTCTAAAATTACTATGGGAAAAGAAGCAATTGTTTGTCACAAGCAAATTCTCTTTTTTCCCAAAGTGATAATGATACTGTAGAAAAGCATGATTTTCCAACTTCTTTCAAATCTAAAAGTGTTTTTGTTGGTTTAGAAATAACCTTTACAGTGATGGGTACACTCTTTATCAAACTGTCCTGAGTTTGAATAACCCATAGGATGATGTTATTTGAAAACATTGTGGGAAAAAGACAAAATGCTGGTATCCGTCAGTTTGTCCTTTTTCCCAATAATAACATCTAGCCTTCAAAAGTTTTATGTCGATTTTGAGTCACATCAATTTTGTGCTCTGCAAATGCTTCTAATTTGGACAAGTCCAAAACTTTATCTTGCTGCAAAGAGTTAACTCTGTACCAAACAATCCCTGGTTTTCACAACTCTATGATAGAAGCCTTTTGAAAACACTGAGGGAAAAGGAGAAAATGATGATAACCAGCATTTTCTCTTTTTCCCCACAATATTTTCTACTCTTCTAAGGTCAAGTTTCAATTTTTAAGTCATGTTTATTTTGCTGTCTGCAAATGCTTTAAATTTGGACAAGTCTAAAATTTTGTTGTTTGGTAAAGAGTTAAAGCTTTTATACATGTGTATTTGACCTTTGTCTGAGTTTTGTAGACTTCTCTTATACGATGAATGACGTCAAACCATGTATGTACAGCTTCCAAAGTTTGATAATAGTCATATATTTCAAACAACAAAAATATCTTGAAAAAAGCTACAGATGCATGTTATGCATTGTCAGCATTTTTCAGGTTATTTAGTTAATGAAGGTCAGCGAATGACACTTTGATTTGTATTGATAGAGTGAGGAGAGATTGATATATTGCAGCAAAAAGCCAATCTGGTCTCAATGTTTCTTTTTATGTCAGACAGTTTAGATCTAAGATCAGACAGCATGTTATATTAATCTGATCTAGATCTTGTCTGTACACCAAAAATAATGGTATTTTTCAGAAAAAAGAAAAAAGAAAGGTAAACCCTTCTCTACACAATCCCATCTTTTATCGACCCGCAGAGAGAAGGCTTTAGAAAACATTGTGGGAGAAGAAGAAAATGCTGGTACCCAGCATTTTCTCCTTCTTCCACAGTTTTCTATTTATTTGAGTGGAAATACTGTCAGCTATAAATCATTTAAATTTAAATTCACTCAGTCTGGACAAGTCTAAAATTTTGCTATGTGGTAAAAAATTAAATTCTTTGCTCTTTGTATGGAAGAGAGGTTCACCATAACAGCAGCTGTACATAAATGGTTATTTAAGATTTGTTTTAAGGTATTCCTACCCTGAAGCGGAACATCTATTGCCACTGTAATTTTACTCTGGAAAATATGATATCATTAAAAATTATCACTATTGTAGCATCTTAACCGAGCCACTTTTGGAGGTTCTGTCTTTACAGAATTATCATTTTCAATTCTAAAATCACTATATCCTCAATTCAAAGGGAGATTATTATTACCTCCCTTTACAAAAGAGTAATAAAGGTATGAACAGAAACTTTTTAGATAGACTTTTAAAGAATTCTAGGTGTTTAAAAGTGTTTAGAATTATTGAATCTTTTTAAATTCTCAATAATCTAAAAAAACAAAATATGCCATGTTGACCAGAAGCTTCAGGGAAGGAAAGCCTTAAACTTGTTATCTTCTGAAGAAATCAATTTTCAATTGACAATTACAAAAACATCCTTGTAAAGTAAGTAATATTGTCATAAAATATGGTTTGAGGGAAAACATTATGACAGAGATAACTGTCTGCTACAAGCAATTTCTCCTTTTGTCATAATGCCTTCTTCATTAGCCTGTTGCACAAGGCAATAAATTGTCTACAGAAGGTACCACGTTAAACTTGTATATGAGCCATACTCTGTGAAAAAAGGGGCTTAATGCATCTGCGAAAGGTATGGACCCAGGTCAGCCTGCGCAGTCCGCGCAGGCTGACCTGGGCCGAAACTTTTCACTATAGATAAATTTTCTGTTTGTCAAAGGACAGTCTACTTCATGATTCAGTCGGTTGTTAGACAAAATTTATTTTATGGATGCATAATGATGTGATGTCTTGTTTGGTATATTGCATCATGGAAATGCATTAAGCCCCCTTTTGCCAGAGCATGGCTTATATATGTATGTTCTGTATGTAACGGAGATGGCAATGTGTTAACCAGTACTTCAGTGATAGATCAAAAAGAGCTTCCAACGATCTCCATAACAGTTTGATAGAGGAAAGTATTGTGTTAAATCAGATTAATAAGGAGAAAGATTCTTTTTAGATTTTTTCTATACCAAACAACTCCATATAGTAATGACTATGAAGTAAAAGGATTTGGAAAACTTTGTACAAAAAGGAGGAAATGCTGGATACCAGCGTTTTGTCAACAAAGTTTTCTACCCTTTCAAAAACTATTTCTGTCATTTGAGCCACATGGGTCATCTGCAAATCCTCCGACTGTGGAAGGATCTAAAATTTTGTTGTGTGGTAAAGACTTCATTAGTCAAGTATTTAACTGCCAGTGAAGATTATCTCAAGTCTATCTGTTCTAGTAATGGACTTCAGTACTCAAGTGTATAATATTTTGTAAATCAATTTTAGAGTTTTGGACAATTTTTGGTAAACTTTCCTGAAAAAAAAAAAAATCTAAAAATTTATTTGCTGTTTACCTGTTGCCATCTCTACATAACTATGTGTAGCCTTTTGGTATTGTTAGTGTCAAAATTCTGGGAACCAAAAGGGCCCCATGACCACTTGCCAGTGCCAAAGGAGGTAACTCAGTCCAGACAAGACTGGTGAGTTATTCCCCTTGAATGACTCTTTAACCAGGTTTGTGTATGGGTAGCTGATTCCCACTGGGATTGTAATGATGTGTTCTTACTGCACAATAACAATGTGTATTTTATAGTGAGCTTTTGTGAGGAAGTAGAGTCCTTTGGTGATAATGATGTATGAGCCAATGTGGGCCATCAGTATAAAACGGAAGTTCACGAGGAAAACCTCTGTACTTGTTGTAGTACTGTGGAGTTTATGTATCTCTATGGTGTTGACTGGAAATGACTTTGATTCAATCTGGCCTTGAGACATCTGCACCTAGTGTTCTGAATTTGGGTTCAAGGTGTAATTTTTTGCTTTAGGAATCAATGTTTGCTTGTGCTATATCCCTGTTTGTATGTACATGTATTTGCAAACAGTGCTTATCATCACATTTAAATGCTATTTATACATGTATCTTTTACAATAATTACTTCTGTTAATTCAAACACACACTGGCCTATGCAGCAAGTTTAAAACCTGATGCAAACCTGAAATAAGGTTAGGAAGACTTTTTGTGTAATATGATAAATACTAAATATGGAACACACTCTACATTTTTTTTTAAATTGGATAAATGAGTAAGATAAAACAAATTGATTAAATGATCAGAATTCTGTAGTACAGATAATGTACTATTATGTTAAACAAAAAAAAAAAAAAAAGTACCAATGTAATATTGCATCAATTAATAACTGAAAAATAAAAAAGTGTCATCTCTAAGCTTGAACAAAGAAAACTAGGCAATGTGAAGGAATGCAATGCTCCGGAACTGTTGCAGTAGTGCTTTTTGTGACGATTTTGACTTAACTTATAATTGTGTAGGTTTTAATTTTGAAAAAACAGAGTACAGAAAGTTTTTGTTGAATATGTTGATCTTTGAAGGCAGGGAAACTGCAGTTTAATTTCAAGCAGACACCATCTTAGTCTGGTTTTCATTAATTTTTATCTGAAACAATTTTTAACAGAAAGTCAGCCTCCCAGTAAAATTTGTTGGAAAAGGTAGTCTGGTGTTATTTGGCTTTTGTCACACTGTCGTATTTATTTGCTCTCTTGGTGGGCTCTAGCATTTTTAACCACTATGTGGGGTATGTCATTACAGTGTAGACATTGGGCATGTCTGGTGGTTATAGCTAGTACACACTGTTTCTCATGATTTATTGAGAGTCCGGAGTTTTTTTAGTCGAAGTGTTCATTTAGTCTTGTGCCGTAAGAATAGTAGATAAAAGTGACCATGTATCCACGGTTTCTTATTTATTTCCATACTATGGATAGACTGGAACATTTTAACCAGTCTGTTTTATGTTTTAGCAGTAAGACAGTAGATTATTTAACTTGTAAAATTATGGGGTAGCATATGTGTCCACCTTGGCTTTTGTCACACTGTTTCATATGATAGTGTTTGTATACTATTGATAGGCTGAAGTGGTTATAATCTCAGTTTGGAGAAAGTCATGTGCTATAAAAACAGTGTAGATTGTGCAAAAACAGTGGTTTTGTGCCTATCTTGGCTTTTGTCACACTGTTTCTTGTATACCATTAAGGGATTTGGGCATTTGTTCCTGAATGGATGTGCACTGAATTGTCACAGCAGTATAGATTGTCTGTTGTGCAATTGTGGAGGTTATACGTCCACCTTTACTTTTGCCACAATGTTTTTGTATTGCAATTTATATAGGCTGGAGCATTTCACAGCAGAATTGACATACATTTGATTTTCTAAGCAACAGTATGGATGTGTGTATATTGGGCAATTATAGTGGTTATGTGCCCACTTTGTCTTTTGTCACACTGTTTCTGATCTGCTGTACAATTTTCCTTTTTCATTGAAATTTGTCTCTCCCATTTAAACTTTCAGTGTACATAGTTCTCTCTTGCTTTCTCCATTTGAACCAAGGCATAAAGTGTTGAGCACAAAATCCATGTTATTTTTCTGAGTAGATCAAGATCAGACTGCACAGAATGCAGTTTGATCTTAAATTCTATGCCTGCTTCTATATAATATTTTCTGGCAAAAATCAACCTTGGAATTGCAACATTTTATTATTTTAAATGTCTTTATTCATGTTGGTCTGTAAAGGTTAGCAGACTTAGTCTGCTAGTCTACATAAGGTCAAAGGTCAAATAGGAGGTCTTCAGTATGCAGCTTGTAATGTATATAGTAATTATCATACATGTTTGTTTAGACCGAAGTGTTGGATTTGTAATTAAGTTCAGGGTTTAACTCCTTATCTCCTACAGATGCCTTCTTGCGTCTTGTATTAGACTACTCTTGAAAACATTGTAGGGAAAGGAGAAATTGAAATGAGCTATTTCTTGTTCAGCAACTATCCTCAGACAGGTTAAATTTGTATTTATTAACTTGGATTCATGTTGATTATATATAGTTTTTTACAAGGACGTTTTCACAAATCCTTTGAGGGAAAATTAGCTTTACGAGGTTGAAATTGAAGTGTAACTTCTGAAGTATTTTTTGGATAACTTATTATCAAAGTTGTTTGGTACAAAACTTGTGTGAGCAAGTTAGGAAGAAAAACTTTTTGTTAAATGTAGTTGACATTGTGTCGGCATTGCATTCTTTCTATAGCCTTATACCAAACAATCAAGAATTTTTATGACCCCAAGGAAGGGCCTTTCAAAAACATTGTAGGGAAAAGAAGAATGCTGGTACCCATTTAAAAAAAATCATCATTTCAGTCACTTATGAAAATATACTTATGGGCAGTTTCAACATTTTTTCACTGCAGATAGAAAATGGACTTTAAAAAGAAAAAAAAAAAAACATTGAGGTAAAAGGATATATTTTGTTCCTTTTAAAGATAGGAATGATATTTAGCAAACATACATATTAATTACAGTTTCAACAATTTCTGCTTTATCAAATAAAAACTTGGGGAATCAAGGTAAAAGGTAAAATTGCCAGTTCGTATTGTGCCTTTTATAGATCTGAATGTTGTTTGGACTACTGGTATACGAAACATCAGCAATCATACTGAAGTGCACTTTCAACAATCATTGCGAAATCAAATAAAAACCTAACTTCATAAATAAACTGCATGTAGATAAAAGGTTAAATTGCCTGTATGTTTCAGAGATTGTTGTTTGGACTACTGGTTTATGAATCACAAGGAAACATACTTAAATACAGTTTCAACAATAATTGCAGTATCAAATAAGTTTCTACAATAATTGTAATATCCAAAAGAACTTATTTTTGTGAATAACGTACACGTAGGCAAATGGTTAAATTGCCAGTTTAGTTTGTGCCTTTGAAAGAATCAACTGTTGTTTAGACTACTGGTTTATTAAACCTCATTAGGAATCATACCTAAGTATAGTTTCAACAATTATTGCAATATCAAATGAAAACCTAACTCTGTAGATAAAATACATTTAGGTAAAAGGTTTAATTGCATATATAACTTGATGCCTTTATAGATTGGACTTTTGATTAGACTACAGGTTTATGAAACCCCAGAAATTATGCTTGACCCTTTACCACACAACCCCATCTTTTACCAACCCCGAGAAAGCAGACTTTTGAAAACATTGTGGGAAAAGGAGAAAATGCTGTAACCCAGCATTTTCTCCTTTCCCTCAATGTTTTATACCATATTCAAACAAAAATCCCGTCAACTGAGCCAAGTATAAATAGTCATCTGCAAAAGCTTTCAACTTCGACAAGTCTACCAGTTTGTTGTATGGTAAAGAGCTAAATGCACTTTCAACAATTAATGCGATATCAAATAAAAAACCTAATTTCATAGATAAAATACATGTAGGCAAAAGGTTGAATTGCCTGTTTATTTTTGTGCTTTTTATAGATTGGACTGTTAGGAAGACTACTGGTTTATGAAATACCAGGAATCATATTTAAGTGTAGTTTCAACAATTATTGCAATATCAAATAAAAACTTAACCCTAAAAATATAATATACCTGTAGGCAAAAGGTTTATTTGCTTATAATTTTTTATAGTTTGACATCTTTTACATATTGGAATGTTGTTTAGACTACTGGTTTATGAAATACTAGGAATCATACTTGTGTTTAATTTCAACAATTATTGCAGTATTACATCAAAACTTTAAATATAATAAAATACCTGTAGGCAAAAGGCTTAGTTGCTCATACAATTTGATGCCTTTTATAGCCTTAAGCAGTCAAACTCCTGGTTTATGAAACAATAAGACTCATATTTAAGTGCAGTTTCAACAATAACTTCAATATTTTTCTCAAATTAAAAATCTCAAAAACTTAATTCTCTTAATAAAATACATGTAGGTATAAGGTTTGCTACTTAATAAAATACATGTAGGTATAAGGTTTGCTACAGGTTATATAAACATGTATTCAGGACAGTGTGTTGACATATTTTCATGGGGATTTTGTTCTTTAATTTGTGTAGTGATGTTTACCCTTACCTGTACATGTCCCTTTAGTCTCTAGTGTGAAAGATGGCTTTGGAAAACATTGTGACAGATGAGGACTTGACTTCAGTGAGTGATGGTTTGGGATAACATTGTGACAAATGGAGAAATTGTTAAAACTATTTTCTCCATTTGTTGTCATGTTTTGGCAGAATTTTTTTTTCTTATGTCTTTAGACTTGTCCAAAAAAGAAATTGTATCGGGGCTAAAGTTAACAGAAGTAATTGTTGTAAAACTTATGGTATGCATGGCATTGAAATGAAAGGTTGTAAAGCACTGTTCAAGATATCCTTGACTGCGAATGGACTTGTATTTGCATGGTAGCACAAGTAAATGTTAGTTTTTAGGGAAAATAATTGCATTTTGAATCTGAATTCAGAACACTGTGTGTGGTTGTTTCTTGGTTAGAGGGTTTCATAACTTTCAAACCCATAGACATACATTCTCTCTAGAAACATTGGTGTTCCATCATTATCACTAAAGGACTTGAAACTTTACAAGAGTTCACTTGAAATACATGTTGTATTGTGCAGTAAGAACACATCATTACAATCCCAGTGGGAATCAGCTGCTCATACACAAACTTGGCTGAAGAGCCATTCAAGGGGAATAATTCACCAAAAGTCTTGTCTGGACCGAGTTACCTCCCTTGGCACTGGCAAGTGGTCATGGGGCTCTTCTGGTTCTCTTTGTATTTTTGTATAAAAAAAAAAATGTTTTAATAAAATCAAGAACTCGGAGTAATCTCATGTAGCGTTTTATTTTTAGATTCCCACTTACCTGCCCCTCCCCTCCCCCCCTCAAGGTTGACCAAGTTTGCTGATCGATATCCACATTCAGAAATAACCAAGTTAACTTGTTACCTCCTGAGACAAACTTGCAGCAGACAACATATTCATCAAAAATTAAAATGAATACAAGTAAAAACAGTTGCAAAAGGACAAATGCTCCTAACCCTTCACCAGACAGTCCCGAGTTTTAACAACTCTTCAGGAGGAAGACTTTTGAAAGCACTGAGGAAAATGGAGAAAATGCTGACAACAAGCACTTTCTCCATTTTCCACAATGTGTTCTACTCTATATGATAGAGAACTGTCTTACTCTGAGTCACATTTAATTTGTCGTCTGCAAATGCCTTCAATTTGTAAAAGTTTCGATTTTTGTTTTTGGTAAAGAGTTATGAGCAAATTTTCCTTTAACAACATTTTCAAATGTTGTCTGCTGCAAGAAACAATTTGTCTACAGAAGGTAACATAGTTCTTTCTTACTTTACATCCAAGTTGACAAGACCGCAAATGTTGCTCACATGATGGGATTTGTCAAAGAAAGAGTACAAAACATTGTGGGAAAAGGAGAAAATGCTGATTATCAGCATTTTCTCAATTTCCCATAATGTTTTCAGAACCATTATCTGTCAGGGTCATTAAAACTAAAGATTGTGTTGTAAAGTGTTAAGCATGCACAACAACCTTTTCATACAGTGTACTGTAACAATCTTGTCAACTTTGACACAAAGATCAGAAAGAAGTTAACTTGGCTATTTTTCCAATCATTGAACTTCTTAAAAACATTGTAACACACTGACTCCTGCAAACAAATGGCACAAATTGCTGCAGACTAATTTGAAATACATTGTGGTAAAAGGAGAAATTGCTGATAATAAATAGTTTCTCCTTTTACCACTACATTTTCAGGTGTATTCCTCTATGAAAACCTTTCCACATGTTAGTTATCCTTATTTCACCAGGATGTTTTAAAAGTGATTGCCATGTTGTTACAGGAGTTCACATGTTAACATTTTGACTGCTGTATAAGTGAAACGGACAACTTAAAGTTCATAGGAATGAGCCCAAATCATAGCAAGGTTAGGGTCGTTTTAGCCTAAAGATGGAACAAAATATTTGACAATGTAGATCAATGACTAGACTGCACAGTGTTTGCAGTCTAATCTTGATCTGCACAGCACACAAAAGCATTTTTGCTTTCCCTAAGTTTGGTAACAACTAGTCTTTGCATGTTATGAGCTGTAAGTGCTTTATTGGACAGTATAGATCGGATCAGATTGTTTATAACCTGCAATCTGATCTTGGTCTACACTGTAAACTTTCAGCTTTCTTCTAGTCAAGGAACTTCTGAAACACAATATATGGGCCATTTCCTATGACTTAAGTTGCAATTTCACCTAACCCTTAACCAAACAAATCAGTAGTTCACCCTACAGGGGAAGAAAGCTGCAGTAAAACAATGAGAGAAATGGAGAAAATACTGGTTATCATTATTTTCTTCTTTTCCCACATTGTCTACCTGTTTATAAACACATGCTGTCATATCAGCCAAACTGATCATCTGTAAATGCTTTAACCCTTAGAGCTCTGAGTGTAACTTGTATTTATGTAGTGTATATCAAGATCAGACTGCACAAAACATGCAGTCTGATCTTAGACCTACCAAGTCCCCTTCTTTAAATTACACTCTTCCCAAAACAATCCCTAAAATGAATTATTTTGACCTTTTTCACAAAATGAGCAAGTTCACACAATTATTTCACTGCTCTAAGGGTTAAAAAATTGTTATTAGGTTAAGGGTTAGCAGCCAAAACCTTTAAGAAGTTCATAATTAGGACTGAATGTGGAATATCAATACATCTAGAAGTTAGAGCAATAGAACATGTCTGTGTTACTTTCTTACTTGCTATCAAATGAGCAACAATCTGACTTCTCTAAACTCAAGATATTTTGACACTTTTCCAAACAATGTTGTACTTTAACAAACTTGAGGAAGAAACCTTTAGAAACATCATAGATAAAACAAATGCTAGTAGCTTGCATTTTCTCCTTTTCCTAAAGATTATTCTGTCAACACTATCACTGTACACCTTAAATTTAGACTAAACAAATAGTACAAGTAACACAAAGAGTTGTACGGAAAGAAAATGTCTTTCTTTGATAATGAGGACAACATTGTGGGTGAAGGAGCAATTGTTTACTTCATGTTGAAGGCTGTCAACTCTAGGAGCATGAAATATCATTCTTGTACAGTAATAGGTTGTTTCAAAATTTTGATTACACAGTTCTCATATAGAGCAATTTCGCCACTGTCACTATGTTTAGAGTTTTGTAATTTTGATAATAATCATTTCCAAGTAAATATGACATGTCCCATTATCTCAAACTTCTAAAACCAGGGCCACTTTTCACCTCTCATTTTTGTCTGGACTAATTTTGTATGTAAACTTCAGTACTCAAATATTTGTCAATTTAAACAATATTTAAGACATTTTACTGCCTGCTTTGTCCTGTCTTTCCCGGGTTTCACCAGTACTAGATTGGGGACTCCACAGTAACCTGCCCAGTGTAACCAGCACCAACATAGTCAAACCAAGATTTTCTGTTACAAATATCAGACCTTATCCAAGTAGTTTTGCAAACAGTGTTGATCCAATATCAGACTACAAAGAACTTGAGGTCTGATCTTTGACCAATGCTGTCCAATATTTAGAGCGATACTGACAAAAACAGACTTGGGCATAAACTGCCATTTTTCTTATGAAGTATAAATGCCTATTTCTATCATTCTATCATTTGGCAGTAAAAATGTTACAAAGGTCCAGTCTTACTTTTACATGGTTCTGGGTTTTCCTAACCAAAACAAAAATTCAAGTTTTAACTTGAGAATCAACAAAGCAATAATTAAATGTACACAGAAACCATATTGTTTTTAAGGCAAGATTCTGTTCAATTTTAAGGTGGAAAAAAAAAAAATACTGGTCTGAATGGGGGCTAGTCACTGAACTGTTGCAGCATTTAGGTGGTACTCTACTGTAATATTTTGTTTCTTGGCCATACTGTTACTTTTTAGTGTGTGATTTTTTAAAAAACCAATGTAAGATAAACAGTGAGTATGATTGGTGAAAAGCGATCCTAAAGATCAGCAAACTTGGTCAACCACACAAAAATACATATATATCTCAATACATGACAATAAACCTAGAAACACTAATCAATAAACAAGTATACCTAAATACAGAGATCTAGAGATAAAACCATGTGTACACTGTTGTATATAATTGAGCCATGCTCTGTGAAAAGGGGGCTAAATGCATCTCCAATGATGCATTATACCAAGTAAGTCATTATGTAATTATGGGTGCATGAAGTTAATTTGTCTAAAAGTTGACTGGATCTAGAGATAGACTGGTCCTTTGACATGCACAAAATTTACAAAAAAGCAAAAACTTTTGACCCATGTTAGCCTATGTAGACTGCACTGGCTGACATTTGTGGAGACTTTTTTACAGATGCATTAAGCCCCCTTTTAACAATGCAGGGCTCATACAGTTAAAGCCAAATGCAACACACTTTTCTTTCCAATGAACAACATCTCTTTCCTTTTTAACATTTACCAGCTACAATTTAACATGTAGTTCCTGTGACTAA
Source organism: Hippopus hippopus (assembly GCA_946811185.2). Classification (NCBI taxonomy): domain Eukaryota; kingdom Metazoa; phylum Mollusca; class Bivalvia; order Cardiida; family Cardiidae; genus Hippopus; species Hippopus hippopus. Next base: position 66,410,611 of record OX328100.1, read on the forward strand.
GTAACAATAACTTGCTAAATTGTAGCTGGTACTCTTTGTATGCACGAACTCTGCCAAATCAGAACTTAATATTGCAATTCATTTTATGTTACATACAGAACTGATGACAAAATAAGTGAGCTGTCTGCATGAATATAACTGAAATAATGTCGAAAGTAGCATACAACCCAATCAATCAATGATATATACACAGTACAGATATAACACTAAACCCCTCTACCTTACATACATGTTGTCTCTACAAGTAGACTACAAAAAAAAAAGGGGGTAAAAATAAACTACGAATTGTACACCTGAGACTTCTAGCCCAATTATCAGCTCTCAATCCTGCTTAGCTAGTTTTAATTTTACTGCTGTTTACCATTTTAAATCTTTCATACTTCCATAGCTTGAGCGGATGGTATAGATCTAGATAAGAAGGCAGTGAACATTCAGTCTGATCTTAGGTCTACGTTGTCTGCTACCCAATACTGACTATAGTCAGGATCATTTGCAAGCCCGGGGGAAATACAAATTTTGACCTAAAAAAGAGTGCTTTTTAGATGGCAGCATACACAAAATGATCCAATAACAGGAAAGGGTTTTTTTCTATCATAGTTCAGTTTTAAATGAGGTAGAGGGTTTGTGTTTTACACTCAAGAAATAAAGTCTTTACTCTTTACTACACAATAAAATCTTAGACTTCCTCAAATTGAAAGCATTAGCCAGTAACAAAATTGTTGTGCAAACTATTAGTTTTTTAAAAAAAAATATATATTCTTGGGCAAAGAGAGAATGCTGGATATAAGCATTTTCTCCTTTTCCCACAATGTTATCAAAGGCCCTTTTCCCCAGGGTCATTATAACACAGGATTGTTTGGTAAAGGGTTAATCCTTTTGAATGTTCCAAGACAACATGGATACAGGAAAACATGGAATGATTTGCAAGCAGAGAATCAGCTTTGCTGCATAGAAATGTCACTGTGAAAATCTGGTCTGTAAAAACTATCCAAGTGTAAAAGGATCTGAAAAGGCTGTGGTAAAAGGAGACACTGCTCATGACAAGCAGTTTCTCTTCTTGCCATACATTAAACTTGTGTAATAGGTACACGTTGTCACAAATTATTGATTACAAATCATCCCTCACAGGATTTATCTCTCTACCACACAGGACAATTTTGGACCTGTCCAAATCCAAAGCATTTGCAGACATCAAATATAGTTTTAACCCTTTACCACACGGCAAAATTTAAGACCTATCCAAATTGAAAGCATTTGCAGACAACAATTTCATAGTGGCTCAAATGACGCAACTTTTCTTTGATAGGGCAGAAAACTTTGTTGGAAAAGGAGAAAATGCTGGTTACCAGCATTTTCTTCTTTTCCCACAATGTTTTCAAAAGGCCTCTTCTTCAGGGGCATTAAAAGGTGTCATTGTGTGGAAAAGAGTTAACTGTGGATTTTTCTTTAGAAGAGTAGAAAACATTGCGAAAAACAAAGGAGAAAATGCTAATTACCAGGATTTTCTTCTTTCCAAATAATATTTATAAACCCTTCAGCCTAAAGGTTGTTAAAACTCAGGATTGTGTGGTAAAGGGTTAAATAAAAATACCTGGACAAACTATATAATATGTCAACATAGAAGTGCCTGAAATTGTCACTAGTATACAACAATGTGTTTTAATGGAACACCTGTAGACGTATATTTACAGCAGACTGAATACAGAAATAATCTATGAAAGAGTGGATAAACCCTTTACCACATGACAAAATTATAGACTAATCTGTATTGAAAGCTTTTGCAAACGCAAAATTAAATGTGGTTAAATTATGACCTTTGTGTATGGAAGGGAAGAAAACATTATAGGAAAAGCAGAAAATGCTGGTGACCAGCACTGTCTGTTTTTTACACGATGTTTTCAAAAGGCATGTTCTCAGGGTAAGTACAGAGTTAAGTCTTAAACACACAACAAAATCTTAGACTTGTCTAATCTGACAGCATTAGAAGACAATGGATTCAATGTGGCTGAAATTATGGATTTTGTTTTAAAAGGGATAGAAAAGATTCTGGGAAAAGCAGAAAATGTTTGCTACCAGCACTTTCTTCTTTTCTCATGCTTTGTAAACTCTTCTTTAGCCGGGATCATATAGTAAAACAGCTTGTGGTAGAGACATTGCTCAGTACAAACACTTTCTTGTCACAATAACCTGTATAATACAATACATAATGTAATGTAAAATGGGATGGTAAACAAACCTTAAAATAACCCATGTTATAATTCAGGCACTTTTTACATATTCAATATCTAACACTGGAATCAAAGGGAGGCATAAGCATACTTAAATAACATCATAACGTTAAGCAGAGTTTCAACTGTTTTAGGGCTTTTACTTTTCTCAACAAAAAGAAAAGGTGAATGAAAAATTAGGGCTCATTAAATGGTTTTATCTTCACAGACATAAAACTTGTCCGATTAAAGTTAGTTTCTTTTCAGCAAAATCACAACGCTCTTAAATTGTAGAAAATATCTACAGTCTTGTTCCAATAATCTACAGGTCAATATGGTGAAAAGTTGAAAGCTAGAAGACCAGAAAGACAAAATGATATGGCTCATGACCACACAGTCCACAGTTTTAACAAGAAAGGGAAATTAGACTTTTGAAAACATTGTGGGAAAAGGAGAAAATGCCAGTTACCAGCATTTTCTCCTTTCCCCATTATGTTTTCTACCCCTTCCAAAACAATTTCAATCTTTGACTCAGACTTATTTTGTCCTCTGCTAAAGCTTTCAATTTGGGCATACTGTTTCATATAGGTTAAAATACAAAACTGCAATACTGCAATGGAAATAAAATAAAATTGATATACAGTGATGTGATAAGAATAAAATAGTCTGAATATGAATGAAAGGTTCAAAAACAATATCACAATTCTGTATCAGGTCCAATCTCCTTGAGAAAAGCAATGTCCTTGAACAGGTTGACAATCTTTCTGGAATGTCTTGATCTGTCATTAGCAACAGTTTAGCTGGAATTTATCCGTATTTTTTAAACTGATCCATTTGAATGTTTGATACTGTATTTGTCTCGGAAAACAATTTTCACTTTGTTACTAACTTGTATTTAGTTGGCTCTAAATATGTATGTATTTCATGCTAAATAAACTTTACATGTATGTTATGTTATGAATATTTGATACAGTATCCAGATGAAATTTTCAAACAGAAAGATTTTGTATTCTTGAATTCCAGCAACTAAACTAAAGTGGCATTTGTAGAATTATTAATCTACATACATCCAAGATAATCCTGCACGATAAAATATAAAAGAGAAAAAATGATATAAATATAATGAAAAAATATTAGTAATGGATACATGATAAAAGATTCTGTAATGGAAATAAAATAAAATTGATACAAAGTGACACTAAGAAAAAAGTCTGAATATGAAGAAAAATTATTAAAACATTATCACAGTTTTGTAGAGTCCAATCTCCTTAAGGAAGGCAATCATTACTGTCAACAATGAAGTGTTTGGAACGAATTGGATGAAGATCTACACAGTCAAAAAGATGTGTTCAACTGAAAAGGGCACATTGCATGGGATGCACTCTGGTGCCTCATGATGTGGTTACAGCCAAGAATGCCTTAAACGTGCGTGTCCAATTCTGCAGCGGGCAACTTCTACCTCCTCTCAGCATATTGAACTGTTAGCAGGGTACCATTCACCTAGGACCAGTTTAACTGAGCGTAAACTGTTAAAAATGTAAGCATCCTAATGTGATTGCCAAGAAGACTGGATATAGGTCAAAATAGGTTTAAACTCTGTGTATGAAATTTAAAAATTAGATTGGGGAAGGGACGCTCACAGTATGAGTGATCATATCACTATCCAAAACTGATTTTGAAGAGCTGTCAACTCTACTGCTGAATCTTTTACAGATGAAAGGCAGAAAGAAAACTGCAGCTTTCTTTGATTCCAGTTCTTAACTGCAACATAGAACACGGTGGATGCTTACCTTGCAATTGAAAATGAGTGAAACTTGCAAAGCCTTAATGTATGTTTGCTCACATACATAAAATGATATACAGCCAATACCCCTGTTATCAAACTTTCAGTTATGCCTTTTCTGTTTTAACAATCCTGAGGAAAAAGGCTTCTGAAAACATTATCTGAAGAGGAAGAAATGCTTCTAACCACCACTTTCTCCTCTTCCCACAATGTTTTCTTCCCTCTCAAAGACAAACATCATCTGCAAGGGCTTTCAATTTGGACAAGTTTGAAATTTTGTTTGGTACAGGGTTAAAGCCAAATCGAGGAAAAGACTGAATACTATCAAACAACTAAATTCATGCTTTAAATGGTGCTGTATGCCACTTTCAACAATACACTAGCCACATCACAGAAACAGCTCAATTATAAATGTCTTTCTCCAGTTTTGCCAGTTTAAGGCTAGGTCTCTGCACTGCCTTGCTCAAGGACAGTCCATGTATGCAGTCAGCACTGATCAATCTCAGATTTCTTCGATTAAAAATTCAAGGCCTTAACTCTTTACCAAACGACAAAATTTCGGATTGTTCCATATTGAAAGCATTTGCAGACAACAAACTATATGTGACTCAAATACTGAAATTTGTTTTCGGAAGCACAGAAAACGTTGTGGGAGAAGGAGAAAATGCTGGTTTCCAGCATTTTCTCCTTTTCCCACGATGTTTTCAAAAGGCTTTTTTCTCAGGGTCGTTAAGTCAGGATTATGAGGTAAAGAGTTAACCACAGAGGACCTGTTTAGACTCAACAATTTTACAAGCTGGCTTCATTGAGAATATTGTATATATTTGTCTCTCTCTATACTTAACTAACCTTGCATGAAAAAGTGCAAAACATCTTAATGCTGGAAAAAATACCCCGCAACCTTTGTTTCACAAAAAAAGTGACAAAAAAAATAAGCATCCACCATTTACAAACAGTATTAAATCTAATAGTTAATTAATTTCTAGGCTGAAAAAATTGCTTAACTCTTTACCAAATAATATTTTAGACTGATCTAATAATGAAGGTTTTTGCAGATGACAAATTAAATGCTGCTTAAATGATTGCAATTGTTTCAGAAGGGTGAGCAAACACAGTGAAGAAAATGCTGGTTACCAGTCCAACTTTTGATGATGCAGAGGAAGAAGGCTTATGAAAACGATGTGGGAAAAGAAGAAAATGCTTATAACCAGCATTCTCTCTTTTCCCCCTTCAAAAGATTTATATCAGTTTTTGAATATACAGGTGTAAAGTTTTGTCATCCGGTAAATTTTGAAATACTAGATAACCAAACAGTCTATCATATTTAACCCTTTCCCGAACAATCCCTGGTTTTTACGACCCTGAGATAGAAGCCTTTTGAAAACATTGTGGGAAAAGGAGAAAATGCTGGTTACCAGCATTTTCTCCTTTTCCCACAATGTTTTCTACCCTGCTGGAAACAAATTTCTATTTTTGAGTCACATTAATTTTGTCGTCTGCAAATGCTTTCAATTTGGACCAGTCTAAAATTTTGTCGTTTGGTACAGAGTTAATAGATATAAAATCTGTTCAATAACTGTTATCACCTAAATATGTTCACTAAACCAGGAACAATGTTCACCAACCATTCTATAATGCATTCTCGGTCTATTCAAACTTTACAAAATAACACAATGTCTGATTGGCTAAACAGTTGGGTATAACCAATCATAGACTGTGTTACTATAAAATTAGGAAAATTCTTAAGAATTAGACTATAAAGGTTATTAACTTTACCACATGACAAAATTTTAGAACCATCCAAATTAAAAGGATTTGCAGATGATAAATATGACTCAAAAATTGAAATTTCTTCCTCGTAGAGTAGAAAAGGTAGTGGGAAAAGGAGAAAATGCTGGTTACCAGCATTTTCTCCTTTTCCCACAATCTTTTCAAAAGCCTTCTTCCCAAAGGTTGTTAAAACTCATGAATGTGTGTTAAGAATATAAGAATGGCTGGTGAATATGGGCCTGGTGCTATACACAAACATGTTCACCTAAACCAGTACTGCCTCGTCAGGTAGCTCAGTGGTTAGCGTATCTGACTCATGACCTGGAAGTTGCGGTTTAAATACCCGGTTGCAGCGAACTTTCTTTCCAGCGATTTTTCGCCTCTCACCTCTGATGCATGTGAGAAAAGTAGTCAGTGACTTTGGAACGGAGTTGTGTCAGTACTGGTGTGAGAAAGCCTGGAAACACATGGGTGCTTCACTGACCACCATGATAAGACCTAAGCTGTTGAAATGGCGTTAAACTCCAATACAAACAAATCAAACAGTACTGTATACAAATCTGTTTTTAGGGGCAGTGTTGAATAAAGGTATGTTTCTTGAACCATTACTATATAGTCTTTAGGTTGATGGCTACTTCTGCATAAAAAGGTATTTCATTGCAAATCAGTCATGAATTGGGAAAAATGGAGCCTTGCAGTACACATTAGTTCAGTACCACTAATTTGATAATTTTAAAAGTTTGTAGACAAATCCTGGGAATGTTTATTGTGATCAAGATCTATCAAATCAGTAGTAACTTAATCATTAACTGAGATTTTCTAACAGTAATACCGAAACAAGTAATAAATGGCCAAGAGATATGAGCCAAGCTTTGTGAAAAGGTTGTTAAATACATATGCAAAAAGTGTCAACCCAGATCAGCCTGTGCTGTCCGCATAGGTTGACATGGGTCGAAACTTTCTGCTATTGGTCAATTTTCTGCATGTCTACAGACCGCTCTACCTAGTGGTTCAGTCCACTGTAGGACAAAATAGATTTAATTGATCCATAATGTGATGACTTTCTTAGTATGATGCATCAAGATGTATCTAACCTTCTTTTGCCAGAGCATAGCTCATCTTCTATTTGTACATAGGCAGAGTAGGAAAAGGGGGGGGAGAGAGAGGAGACTCTTCTTCTAAGCATATATTCTTTCTCTGTATGTAGTCCATAATCATATCTATCTAGTACTGTGCTGGTCTTGGCTGTAACACATTGGGAATAAATCGGCAATGGAAAAAGGGATGCGGGAGTGGGGAGAGGGTGTGGAGAGGAGGACGGGAATAGCTTTAGGCGTCTCGTCTTCTTTAAGTTCTGTCTTTTATATGTTATTCAACCATCCACCTGCCATCCACCTGGTTTTATGTTAGTCAGGCTGTAAATATAAGATAAAATTTTTGGTTACTCGGATTGTAATTGTAATTACACTTTAAAGTATAGCAGTACAATTATTTATTTTACCAACAATTACACATTATGTCCAACCACAATTGTATGAAGAGCCATGTTTGCTTTGGTAATACAGACCTTAGGCCTGTCAGAACAGGTGTGATCTTCTACAAATAATTTCCTAGCTTTAATGATTGATTGAATGGTGTTTATTTCATTCAAATCACTGATAGCATACATATTAATGTACTTCCTGGGTTCAACCAGTACTGGGCTAGGGCTATGAAGTGTTTTGCCCAAGCACACTCCCTTGTAAAACCCAGCGCTTCCAGTGAGCCTCAAACCTGGGACCTCCAGGTCAGGAGTCCTGCACTTTACTGTTGAGCTACACAGGACTCCTTCTAGCTTAAAAAGCTCACTAGAGAACTATGCACACTGAAAAGGCCTGAGGTACAAAATTATGTATCAGAAAATTCCTCAAATATCTGTTGATTCCATATTAACCCTTATCCTGCTAGATAACTAAAATGAAATTTTCAGTTTGATAGTTAAAACCCAAATATTGTTATTTCAAAGGTACGTTTCGGGGAATGATATCTCCTTATCGGACAGTGTAGATCCAAGCAAGGTTCAAATTTAACGGTCGCAAACTCGCAAAATGCGAGCTGAAATGAAAAAATGCGAGTGCCAAATTCTAGCACTGGAAATAATTTGCAAGTGCACCGGAAAATGGGCAAACCTACCGCTTAAAAATCTGAATTAATCCATAAATGCGATCGTTTTTCGTGTACACTGAATTGCCGTATGCGGTGTAGAACTATCCTTTGAGAGTATCACCGACCACGTGACCGGTATTCGTAGAGACGCTTGTTGCGATATTGTAAATACATGTATCCGATATTTAAAGCGCGTAGACGATTCTGACGTTGTTTATACGTCTGCATTGCCTCGCTGAGAGTATGGAGCGGAAAATATCCAGTTTTTTTCGGCAATAGGCCGGATTCCGTGACATCGCCGGAATATTTATTTAATATAAATTAATGATCAAACAGTTTGTCCAAACAAAGGATTTTTCTTTGCCATGCAGAATGTGTAGAGTCTGAGCTATAATATTGTATGAGCAAACAGATGAGACCCACTCAACAATATTTAGACTCTCCCAAATTGAAAGTGTCTGCATTTGGTACAAATGTAGAAAACATTGTGGGAAATGGAGAAATTGCTCATTATGAGCAATTTCTCCTTTTGCCACAATGTTTTCATAAGTTTCTCATTTCAGTCGTTAAAACACGGGACTGAGTGGCAATGGGTTAAAATATTGCTAGTACAAAATTGATTTTGGCTAGTAGAAAAAATGGTCACTAGCAAATTTTTGCTAGTTGAAAAAAAAAGTTAAATTTGACCCCTGCCAAGATCAGACTGCACGTTTTGTGCAGTCTGATCTTGATCTATGCTGTCCGCAAAAGGTCAGTGAGTTGCACTTAGCAGCCTAAGGGTTAAGCTTCATGTAGCATTTAATGTAGCTACCAGTTTCAGTGTTTTTGTCTGTTCTACCATGTGATAATTAAACCCTTAACCAAACAATCCAAATTTTAACAATCCTGAGGAAATAGCTTTTTGAAAACCTTGTTAGACACAGAGAAACTACTGGTAACCAGCATTTTGTCCTTCTCACAAGATGTTTTCTACTGCTCCACAAACACATTTCACTTTTCACATTTACTTTGTGCTCTACAAATGCTTTGGACTTGGACAAGCTTAACTTTTTGTCTTTACAGTAAAAGTGTTTACAGGTTAAAGTATAATACTGGATGTATTTTGATTGGGGGAAAAAAAAAAAAGGACATTTTAAAAAGGAATTTTTACAATATACAGATATTGTCAGCCATTACATACACTGTTACAGTGCAGTGAAGAGTCTTAACCCTTAGGCTGCTATGCACTACTCAAGAACCTTTTACAGATATTGTACATCAAGATCAGACTGCACAGAACATGCAGTCTGATCTTGGATTTATCCAGTCTAAAAAGGGGACATTTTTCTTCCAAAATCAACATTTGAAACAGCAAAATTTTGGTCTACTATCAGCTTTGAAGTTTCATATAACTCATTTTGTTAGAGAGTTAAAAAATATGGTAGAAGAGTACCACAGCCCATCATTGACAGAATATTTTGCCAGATCCTGCCACCAAATTATCTGGGTGATTTGGTATAGGGCTTAAATAGAACAGATTGTGCTCCGTAGAAAGCTGGTTTCATGCATCTGCAAAAAGTGTCAACCCATGTCAGCCTGTGCAGTCTGGGTAGGCCAACACAAGTTGAATTCTTTTGCTATTGTTAAATTTTTTGCATGTCAAACAACCATTCAACCTCCAGGTTCAGTTGAGTAATAGACAAAATGGATTCTATGGATCCAAAATTATATGAGGACTTGCTTGGTAAAATGTATCAAGGAGATACATTAAACCCCCTTGTCCCAGATTGTGAATCAAATTCATGGAAACTACTTGACATTGTTGAAGAGAGAAATAGGGTCATTTTGATACCACTAAGTCTTGTTCAAGAATTATCAACTAGATTTGAGTTTGAAGTTTTTCTAGTTCATTATGCATCTATATCTTTCTTGAAACATCTAAATAACAGTACCACTTGGGAGTGCCAACAGTTAGTCTGCTGCAGTTGCTTTTAGAAATATTTTGATTTTCAGAGAAAATTATAAGTTGAAAAAGGGGTATGACTGTGTCAAAAATATTTTAATGGTTACCTGGCATACTGGTATGGGCTCCCCTTTTGATAGTTGACACAACTAGTCAGAGTTTGAAATGAATAGCTTTACTAATGACAGAGATATCATACAATGTTACAGTTTTTGTACAACAGTGATGCAAACTGGGACAGGGGGTATGACAAAACCTTGATGACTTCTTAGAAGACAGACAAACTAAAAATGAGTTCATCTGAAATTTAACATCATAACCCCTAGATGACTAGCCCTGTAGGTCACTGACTGGAGTACTGGGTTCAACAACAGATATTATTGGACACTTTATATTTAAGTAAGAACAAAAGCAACTGCAACTACCTTCATCGTTCCAGCATTTTCTCAGTTGTTTATAACATGCTGTCTTCTACCTTCATCTGTCTGACCTATAATACACAATAAAGCAAACTTGTAACCCTTCACCACAAAATCCAAACTTTTGACAACCCAGAAGAATGAAGCTTTTGAAAACATTGTGGATAAAGAAGAAAATGCTGGTATCCATTTGCTTCTGTGGCCAAAATGTTTGTTATCCTTTAGAGGACAAAATTAATGTTTCAAATAACATAATTATGTGTCCCGACTTTTACAAAACAAATGCTTGGTGATTATATATAGTTTATGGACATTTTCAATATCATTTCAGTTAAAACAAGGCGGGAAGTGTACTTATCCATGCTTTCCTGAAGTTTCTGTTTACCAGTACATAATACAAAAATCTTTCTAAGCTACTTACAGCTTTTCCTCACAAAACCATCATGAAAACAATGATCATTGGAGAGATAAGAATGAATCCTGTCACAATGACTATCATCAATCCTTGCAAGGAAATTGGCCAAGCTGGGGATTCAAACCAGGGACCCCCTGGTCTCAAGTCCTGCACAATAGTGAATGTGCTACAAGGGCAAATAATTTGAAAATACAGCCCATAACTAATTCAGTGTTTCTAACCCTTATCTGAATTTTTTCTCCTTCTTTGCTTCAGTGTTTACCTGTCTTTAGCAGTGAATGAATAGAGGTTATTACACAGCTGATGAGGGCCGGAGACTGATATCGGCCCGCAACCTTGATATCTGCCCCGAGGGCTTTAGGTAACCAATGAAATCCCCCCTCGATTAAATTCTTTTGGACCTAGAGAGGTAACCAAAGAAATTCAACCTTCCCCCTTCCCCCCCCTCTGGTGATATCAGCCTGCAACCTTGATATCTGCCCTGAGGGCTTTAGCTCGAGGGCAGATTTTGAGGTGGCGGGCTGATGTCACTCTGCGGCCCTCATCAACCGTGTAATAACCTGTTTATTACATTCATTGATTATTTGCTATTTTTTTTTTTGTTTTCCAACATGTTAAACACTTTAAAACAGAGAAATTCTTGTCTTCATTTGACACAACTTTTTTTCCACGGGTAAACATCACGTTCATGATGAAATTATGCATCATTCATCATGACTATTGCAGCTGCTTATACAGTATACGGACATTTTAAACAGGTCCTCATCTTTATTCATAGTTAAAGACATGTCAATATTTGTGTTTTTCCAAGCCAAATATTCAATTTAATATCATACGGATTAAGAATGAGAAACAGGATAAATAGAATACTAGTAGATAGTTGATGCTTTGAATTGGGAAACTTAATCAGGCTCGGTTCCCTCAGCTCAATGGACACAATTCATAGAACTAGCCTATAGACACCACACCTTACCCGATTAACTTTCCCAATCCAAGACAACAAAAATCTATTCTCTATTTATCGTATCTTTGCTGGTTTTGCGATTCAATCCTTGTCCGTAGTTTTGCAGATTTGTCCGCTAGCGATAGTTGGACTGATTGAGCCTTTTTTTTTTTCAAACACCATGTTTTGAGAACAACACGAGCAAGTGTTCTGTTGCTATAGATTTAGAGCAAATATCTTGTCAACAGGCAGGATATCAGATATCAGCCTGTTGCCCTGCTATATCTGCCCTTGCATGACACTGATATTACACCATTTTCAGTAGAAAATGTTATTAATATTAGTAACAGAATGTAATAAGATTTAATATGAGACCAGCAACAATATGAGAACTAGATATATTAAAATAAACAATGGAAATTAGCATTTACTAGAAATAGGTGTGTCAGAGACACGGATGCCCCCGCTAAATGGTATTGGTCGCAGATATGTCATATGAGAGAATCAGTAGGTATTACAGAAAATTGTTGTTTTGGATAACAGCTTAGACAGGGTTAAGAAGGTTTGTTATATATATAGCCAAGCAAATTAAAGATTATTTATACCTGATAACAAAATTGAGGACTGGTCCAAGTTGAAAGCAATATGCAGACAATAAATTATATGGTTTGTATTGCAATTGGTAGAAAACTTTGTGAGAAAAAGAAGAAAATGCTGGTTTTGAGCATCAACTTCTTTTTATTCAGCGTTTTCCTTAATCTTTCAACTGAGGGTTACTTATACTCAGGATTATGAAGATCTTAACTTGAGGAATGAGAGTGAGAAATATAGCAATAATAATTACTTTGTTGGACTTCCTCTATGAGACAGGAACAAATTGGATCGAATATTATCACACTGGACTATTGTTGAAGGGTAGGTTGCAGCCTCAATATTCTCTGGCATAGTTCTTTGGATGAGTCTTTTTAAAAACCAAAACTGTATCTTCGTATCACAATTCTGCTGAGCAGGATGTAAAACTGGGTTGAACAGTCAATTTAAACATTTGACCTTCAACTGTGACCTTGACCTTGGGCGTATCAAAACAAACTTTTCACTTGACACTAGTACTTGTTAAGGAGAACAAGTGTGCGAAGTTTTTTTTGAAATCCATTGATAAATGTAGAAGTTATGCTCCAGACAAGGTCAATTTAAACATTTGACCTTCAACTGTGACCTTGACCTTGGGTGTATCGAAACAAACTTTTCGCATGACACTAGTATCTGTTAAAGAGAACAAGTGTGCGAAGTTTTTTGAAATCCATTGATAAATGTAGAAGTTATGCTCCGGACAAGGTCAATTCAAACATTTGACCTTCAACTGTGACCTTGACCTTGAGCGTATCGAAACAAACTTTTCGCATGACACTAGTACTTGTTAAGGAGAACAAGTGTGCAAAATTATTTTGAAATCCATTGATAAATGTAGAAGTTATGCTCTGGACAAGAATGGGACACACACACTAATGCACGCACGCACTAACAACACAAGCACAGAGACGGACACAGGTAACTCTATATACCCTTCCGCCATTTCATGGCGGGGGCATAAAAAGTATGATTTGAATTTAAAAGCATTTTATTGCCCACAATGTTTACTTTTGGCTGCTAAAGGGCCTGTAACATATGCAGTGAAAATTAGCATTGTAGAGGTAAGGCATCAAACTCTCACAACAGAGATTCCAGATTTGAATCCACTGGTGAGCTTGGCCAACTTTGGAAACTTTTACTTAACCCTAACCTCACAAGTACTGCTTCACCATCTAGAACACAATCCCAAACATGGTTAAAAAAATCCACTCGTCCGCTCATATTTACGAGTAAGAAATGGATGAGGACCAGTGAAAAATCTGTCATGGTCGTCCGGCAGGACAAGTGGTGAATAGGAGATAGTAGACAAGTAAGTTTTTCATATGAATATTAACTTACAGGAAACATAACCGCCATTCCATTATAGAATGAGCGAATTAAGTGTATTTGGGAAATCAAATATTGAAACAGGACATAAAACATGCTGGTCCCTGCTCAAAATAAAGACAACTTACAAGTCAGCCTAATGATATAATCGGGGACCATTCATTGCAAACAAAAATGTTTTAATATGCTTCTGGTACATCTAATTCAATACGAGCAACTTTGCTTATTATCAAAACGAATTACACTACCGAAAAACTGTGTTGTTTTGGCTTTATTAGTTTCTGTAACTTGACCGAATAAATGGTACCAGTTAGTAAAGGTTAGTAAGATTTGTTACGTTTGAAAGACAGTATGAGTTTCCATTTCGTCTAAAAAAAAAAAAAAAAAAAGTCAGAGTCCATAATATTAGAAGGGTTTTTCTTGTCAGACAAGTGAGGATAAAACCAGGTCAAGACGTTTTTTCAAAGTCACTTGTCCTACAGGGCGAGAGCTTTTTCTGGAAATTTTTGGACCCTGCCAAATTTCAACCACTGAGGAAATAATTTTTTGAAAACACAGTGGGAAAGAAGAAAATACTGTCAAGCAACATTTTCTCCTTTTCAACAATCTTTTCATCTCTATTAAAAAACAAGAGGGCCATGATGGCCCTGGATCGCTCACCTGGGGCAATAGGCAAATTCACTCCACATGCGTAATTCAATTTCTGACAAATTGTCAGGTCAATTGAGCTTAAAATGTGGCCTCTACAGCGTCCACAAGGAACTTCCATAAGTTGACCTAGTGACCTAATTTATCATCCGACGTGACCCAATTTAGAACTCATCAAAAAATTTATCAAGACAAACATTCTGAACAGTTTTCAAGTTAATTGTGCAATAAATGTAGCCTCTAGAGTGCCCACAAGGTATTTCTTTAATTTGACCTAGTGACCTAGATTATGACCCCAGGGGACCCAATTTTGAATCCATCCTAGATTTCATCAAGACAAACATTTTAACCAATTTTCCAATCAATTGAACAATAAATGTGGTCTCTAGAGTGCCCAAAAGGTATTTCTTTAATTTGACTTAGTGACCTAGTTTAAAACCCCACATGACCCAAATTCGGCCGGTAGGGGACTCAGTATTGCTATGCAATACTATCAAGTATTGCTATGCAATACTATCAGAATGCTTCTTTAAATCTAATTTCTATATTTCAGTACCTTTTGTAACTGCCCGCCTGACATGGTACACAGACATGAAGTTTAGCTGAATGAGCCATGATGAATGGTAAAATAAGAAATAGATGAAGTACCTCAGTAATGACCTCAGACAGCAACTTTTGACATGAAGTAAGATAGCACCTGACTTCTTAAACCAAACAATCCCAAGTTTTTAATAGCCTTAATAGGGAAGGCTTTTGAAAACGTTGTTGGTATCATCAAGACAAACATTCTGACCAACTTTCCAAGAATAACTTCCAATCCAAGAAATCAAAGAACTGACAATCCTGAGGTCTACAGTGCAGAGTAGAAAGATAGAAATCTAGACGTCTGTTAACATTATGAACTTCAAGTAATTTTTCCACATGACTATTTTTTCATTCCCACATTGTTACGTCTACAATGTCTATGCTTTTTTAACTGTGTTTACAATATTTCTCCTTGGCACAGACTGTAAAGTCTGATCATGGATCTGCAAGGTTTGCCAGCTCATGCTAAACTATGACCAGAATTATCTTTAACCCTTTACCACATAATCCCGACTTTAAACGACCCTAAGAACGAAGCCTTGTGAAAACAGGTAACCAGCATTTTCTCCTTTTCCCACAATGTTTCCTACTCTTCCAAAAACAAATTTCCATTTTTCAGTATTTATCACTTTGTCGTCTGCAACTGCTTTCAATTTGGACATGTCTAAACTTTTGTCGTTTGGTAAAGAGTTAACTGAAGACTTATAAGCAAAAGTGGTTTATTTTAAAGGCCCTTTAACGCTGGGCAATCTTGGTGCCTATAATTTCTATTCAAATTTTAACAACTAAATCATTAAATTTTGTGAAGTGATCTTGTTGGACTGGAAAGAAGTTGTCATCAGTCGACATGTCAGAGGAGTTTTTTTCTCCCCCACTTACCTGATAAGCACCAGTGGATTGAGAACATCGTAAAAACAATTTGAAGTGGAGGTGGTCAGTATCAAACTAACATCTGAGAGAAGTTACAGGGTCGTTTCCTTCTGTACACCACATAATCCTGACTTTTAGTAGTTTTACTCAACCTGAAAAAGAAAGCTCAAGAAAACATTATGGAAGAAAGAAAAAATGTTAGTAACCAGCCTTTTCTCCTTTTTCCCACAATGTTTTCTACCCTATCAATGTCATAAATCATGATTTAAGCAACATTAAATTTGTCATCTGCTAATGCTCTCAATTTAGTCCAGTCTAAAACTTTATTATTTGGTAAAGAGTTGAAATCAAGGGGGGGGGGGGGGGGATTATTTTTAGGTTCCATAAAAGCAAACTTCTTTCTAGTTCACCATCCTGCCAGATAGCTAAATAGTTTGCATATCACTCATGACCTGATGGGTAGTGGGTTCAATACCAGGTTAAGGCAAACTTCCTTTCCTACGATTTATTGCCTCTCACCTCCTATACCTGTCAGAAATGGAGTCAGTGGCTTGGAAAGAAAGTTGTGTCAGTATTGGATGAAAAAGCCAGGAAACATATATGTATATGCACTGACCGCCGTGATATGACCTAAGCTGGTAAAACGGCAGTAACTCCAATACAAACAAACAAACTTACTAGTTCATGTTTAATCACTCCGCCTAATTAGAGTCTAATGTATATTCTTCAGACTGGATGATTTCACCCTGTACAGGTGTGTATTAACCCTTTACCACATGACAAAATTTTAGACTTGTCCAAACTGAAAGCATTTGCAGATGACAATTTCATTCTGGCTTGATAATGCGATTTTTGATTGATAGGGTAGAAAACATTGTGGAAAAAGGAGAAAATGCTGGTTACCAGTATTTTCTCCTTTTCCCCACAATGTTTTCAAAAGGCTTCTTCTTCATGGTCATTAAAAGTCGGCATTGTGTGGTAAAGGGTTAAGGAAACCAAGTAAACAATGCAACAAAAGTAAAATATCACAACAGAATGATAACTGAAAAATTTCAGTCACATGTACACAATTGTGGATTAAGACTGTAAAGGATTATTTAAGAAATAATCTTCTTTCTATCGTGGTTTATCGTTCAATAAACCACAGTTGTGAGTTATGAGGCACAATAAATAATCCACGAGGGCGATAGCCCGAGTGGTTTATACATTGCGCCTCATAACTCACAACGTGGTTTATTGAACGATAAACCACGATAGAAAGAAGATTATTTCGATTCTAACATGACCAACTCTTAATGAAAGGAAAACAAGTTCATACTTAGAGTAAAAACGCGGATGCAAATTATATTCCATTGAATAACTTACTTACTTACTTTATACAGAGTGACGTCACTCTATACAGAATGACGTCACTCTACATAGAATGACGTAGATTTTACCATGCTTTCGTTGCACTGTGTTTATAGAGTCGAATTCACGTGTCATGTTAGAATATGGCATTTACCAATATACGATCCATTACCCTTAGATAAACAAACATACATACAAAGCAATACAATTCAAAACATGCCGTTGAATTTAAAAATGCAAAATTGTACACAAAGCTCCTCTGTGAACTTTTATCTTAGGCTAGGATCAATCTGACAAAAATGTTACTATTAAATCTAAACACTTCTCATTTCTGATTAACAACAAGTACATATGTTCTTACCAATTTGGTGAACTATCTGAGTTCACAGTTTCTCTCTAGGGCTCTCTGTCACAGTGACTGCTAGTGCTGGAAATATTAATAAAAGATGTGCCGGCTTGGGGTAGTCAAGAAGCTGGTTAACTCTTTACCACATAATCCTGAGTTTCAATGACCCTAAAGAATAAACCCTTTTGAAAACATTGCAGGAAAAAAAGAAAATGCTGGTAATCAGCATTTTCTCTGTTTCCCACAATGTATTTTAACCCCATTAAAGGACAAATTCCATCATTTGAACTACATTAGAGTTGTCGTCTGCAAATGCCTTTAGTTTGGACAGGTCTATTATTTTAACCCTTTACCAAACGACAAAATTTGGACTGGACCAAATTGAAAGCATGTGCAGACGACAAACTGAATGTAACCCAAATGACGATTTCTATCTTTGGTAGGGAGGAAAACACTGTGGGAAAAGGAGAAAATGCTGGTTACAATGTTTTCAAAGGGCCTCTTCCTCTGGGACATAAAAACATGGGATTGTTTGGTAAAGGGTTCATTTTGTGGTTAAGAGTTAAATAGAGAATGTCAAAATTGAAAGTATTTGCAGAGGACAATTTCAATGTGGCTCAGTTGATGCATTTTTTCTTTGACAGGGTATAAAAAATTGTGGAAAAAGGAGAAAGTACTGATTACCAGCATTATCTTCTTTTCCCTTGATGTTTTCAAAAGGCTTCTTCCTTAGGGTCGTTAAAAATTGGCATTGTGTGGTAAAAGGGTTAAAAAGAGAATTGCCTTAACCCTTTACCACACAATCCCGAGTTGTAATGACCATGGAAAGGAAGACTTTTTAAAACATTGTGGGTAAAGAAGAAAATGCTGTAAACCAGCAAAACTATCAAACAAAGAAATTATCATTTGAGCTACCTGTAATGTTTTTACTGCAAATGCTTCCAATTTGTTTGAGTACAAAATTTTGTGGTTTGGAAAAGAGTTAAATAAAACAAATACTCTGAGTCAAAGAAGGGTGAAAACAACAGATAAGGGAAAACTGATAAAAACATTAAAAGGCTTCCAAAATCTTCATGAAAAAGGTAAGACTTGGGAATCATAAGAAAATCATCCAAAAATGAAACTTACATCAAATACCTCCCTTTTTCCACATTAATTTGAATTCTAGAAACACATCAACAGTTTTCCTAGTGTACAACAGAGAGACTAAAGTGGGAATGAGAAAAATTCAAAAGTCATGTGACTGATTGGAGGGAAATGATCAATCAAGCAGAACACAGGTAAATGCAAACTGATCAAGTAGACATGGCACATAAAAAGTGACCCTACTACAGAAAGCTTTGCTCATGAGAACTGTATTTGTGAAATGCTACATGTGTACGCTGTTTTCAACATTTTTTCAGGTATATCATGGCGGCCAGTGCACCTATCCATGCTTTCCTAGTGTCTCTTTTACCAGTACTCTGCAAAATTTTCTTTCCAAGCCACCAGCTGCTTGCCCACATGACCATGATCAAAACAATGGTCAGCGTTGGGAGAGGAATGAATTCTGATGGCATGACCATCATCATTCCTCAGATAGATATTGGCCGAGCCAGGGATCAAACCCAAGACACCTTGTTCTCAGGTCCTGCATGCTACTGACTGAGCTACTGGGACTTGGCCCTTTTTTTTGTGCCTGAACCTCTAAATCTATGGGATATGTCTGCAGGCAAATTCACGAAAAACACATTCCATGAATCTAGACCTCTTTGGAAAATGTCAAACTTTTCTTGTCTGCAAGTTTTATTTCCATGTTTGGAATCATCCGTCTTTCTTTATTTCTTTATATTTTTTTACATTTTTTTTTTATTTTCTTTTCTTAGTGTGGATCCAAGATCAGACTGCATATTCTGTGCAGTGTGGTGACAGGGGGTTTCTTTGAATTTGACCCAAACTTTTCAGAATGTCCCTCTAAATTGGACAACTGCACTTTACCAGATGCATAAATTTGAAAAAAATAAAACATGTACTAATACAGAACATGTGTGTATTGTACCTCTACAGGGGGGTGCCGCCCCACACCCCCATTCCAGAGTTGGTAACAAATAATGTTGGCCAACAAATCAGGCCTTGACACTTAAAGATAAAATGACGGAAGTGGGTCAGCTTTAGTGCATTCTAAGTGGATCTACATCACAAATGATCCTTTAGTCGGGCTTAGCAGCCAAAGGATTCACATACCCAACGATTATCATGTGATGACTTCGACTCAACATCATTGTTTGCTGAAAGTGTCCGCTAAAAATTCAACGCTAGCAAGAATTAGATCTAAATTTGTCTCGGTGAAACAGCAAAGGTTATACATGAATTGCATTTATAAAGATAATGTAATTCCTTTAACACTCTCTTTCTCGCCCCTCTTCCAGCAATACAAGGGGAGTAACTGTGCTTGAATAATAAATATGAATTCTTACTAGGTGTCTTAATACATCAGGTGCTGCACAAGCGATGGAATATAATTTGAAAGCATGTGACATATTGTGGAAAAAGGTAACAGCCCTAGCTACTTTTCCATTTTGCCATACTACTTTTCAAAAGCCTTTTTTCCTCAAGGTTGTGATTGCCACTGTTTTGTAAAGGGTTGAAGTCTTAACCCTGTACCAAATGGAAAAATTTAAGACTTGGGTCATATTGGAAAAAATTACAGACAAATATTAAAATAGTTTCAAGTGACAGTTTTTCCTTGAATAGGTAGAAAACTTTGTAGGGAAAAGGCGAAAATGGGAATATTCACCAACTTTCAGCTGTTTTTTTTACTCTTATTTCTCAGAAAAAAATCCGACTTTGCAGACCTACTTAATCCTCAATAACGTCTGATCTTTGCTGCAGTCTGATCTTGATCTAGGCTGTCCATCTAAAAAAATATCCACAAAAAATAAATACAGAGCCCCACCTAGCACAGAAGAAACCTAGAAAAGACAAAATTAAGTGAGCCATTGTTATGATATAATAAAGATATTGTCAAAAGGGATATAAAGCCACATTTATAAACATCACATCAAAAAAGTTTTCAATATAATCTGTCACTCTAGGACTACAGATTTTAAGATTTAAAATATCTGACTGATAATATTTCATCATCAAGCAGCCATAGTCTATAGGTTAACCCTGTACTACACAATCCCAAATTTTTACAACCCTGAAAGAGAATGCTTTCAGAAGAAGACATTGTGGGAAAAGGAGAAAATGCTGGTGACCAGCATTTTCTCCTTTTCTCACAGTGTCTTCCTACCCTTCCCAAAACAGATTTCAATTTGTACTGGTCCAAATGTTGTTGTTTAGTTAACCCTTTACCAAACAATCCCTGGTTTTCACGACCCTGGGGGAGAAGGCTTTTGAAAACATCGAGGGAAAAGGAGAAAATGCTGGTAACCAGCATTTCTCCTTTTCCTACATTTTTTTCTTTTCTACCATTTGTACCCATTGTGAATTTATTGTCTGAGGATGCTCTCAGTTTGGAAGAGTCTAAAATTTGTCGTTTGGTAAAGGGTTAATACAGGTCTATCAATGTAAAGAGACTCCAATGGCTTTGCTATGCTTCAACATTTATAAACAAGATGAAAGAAAAAAACATTTAAAGGTAAATTTTACGGTTTCATATTCTTCTTTAAACTAAAGAAGAAAAATAAAATGGACTACAAGGTATGGTAAAACAACATCTACTGACGACCATGTCTTAGATTTGTCAAAGTGAGAAAATGAGCAACAAGTAAAACAACAGTTTCTAATCCGGTTTTTGTTGATACACATAAGATGTACCGGCAGTCTTGTTAAGTAGCCTTTGCAGGAAACGGAACATGTAAGTCATACAAATGTACAAATGGAGGTGAACATGCAGAATTTGACACCTGATGGGTTGGTCCATTACAGGATTCCTACAAATACTAAACTATATCCCTGTTTATCAGACATACTCTGACATGTGTGCAGTAAAAATAGTGGAAAACACGCAAATAGAAAGTTGCTCTGATAATGAATATCTCCATTTCTTTCCATGTCTTTACTTCTCTCCGATTCTGAATTTCAAATACACAGCAGATTTGGTAAGTGATGAAATATACAAAATCATTTCTTAATCATTTTCCAAGTCCAAATTGGCGGCTTCAGTAATTCAAACAAAATTTTAAATGCTGCTAGTTCACAATGATTTTAATATTAAAATTTAATCTTGCTGAGAAACAATCTAAAACAGTACCTTTCAGAACATCTTTCAGGGTTTGAGTTTACGCTGTAAACATGTCTTTTTACGCAGTGGCAATGATTTGGGACGAAACCTAAAAATCGCCATTGCATCCAAAAAAATAAATAAGTTTTTTTTTACGAGTAATATTTCCATACTTGCTTTAGATCCTCACAAAACAAACTAGAGCTATCACTGAATGTGACTTAATAACCCTGCCATTGCTTTGACAGAAACAGGCAGTTTAACAAAAAATTTTCTAAGTTCAAGGGGAGATTACCCTGGAATCATACGGAGTAGATGATTGAAAACTGCGCCTTGCACAACTTCAGTATACGATCAATGTATCAACAAACTTTCAATACAACAGCAGCAAAACTGTAGGAGGAGTTCGCGACACAAAATTACTAGTATTTTACACACAGACGGACACACAGACAGACAGGCTGATTCCAGTATACCCCCGAAAACATTCGTTTTGCTGGGGGTATAAATATTACTATTTTTTGGAAATCCCGCTTCTAATAATAGCTTCAGTTACTTGAGTGGCAACCTTTTATCCAAGTTATTGCGATTTTCATTGCATAGTAGCCGCATCTGTTGTAGTCCAATATGGCCACCCTGGCTGACCAATGCTCGTTCTTTTCAAAATTGCTTGTTGAAAGAGCCTGAATTTAAGCCATGATAGTTAAAATAAAATGATATCAGAAAGCAATATTGTCATGAAATATTATTTTTGCCTAGAATTTATGGCGAAAAAACGTGTTTACTGACAGACGTATGGACCTTCAAAGATCGACGCTAACTAGGCATGTCTTTTCAGACAGACATCGTCGTGCAATTGAAATAACAGAATCCAAAGAATCGTTAATGAAATCCTCCAATGGGTAGAAGAATGGGACTCAGTGAGAGCTAGATGGGACTCAGTTTTCTGATAGGCACTGAATCCATGGGACTCGGTGAAAAAATAAAAAATGCCAACACTGAAAATTCTTTACAGAGTTGCTTCAGCATGAAATTCATCCCCGGCCAATATATCAACCTCTTTGGGTCCAACCTACAACAACAAGAGGCCAAAAGGTCCAATACACTTTACATAAAATATACAAATAAAACACATATATTATAAGATCTTTTTTAAAAGTCTTCCTTATCTAAGTTTTACAAAAAGAAATAATATGATCAGCGGGCATGGCAATCTTTTAACCCATGGTCTGTAATTTAACTTGAGGCGCTTGAGCGCCTGTATCGCTCCACAGGCCTGATATTTCTATAATGGCGAAAGGAAGTTTTTAACAATTATCATTCAATCCTGCATTTTAGCTCACTGAAGAAACAATCTGGTAGACAACCACCATAGGAACTTACCTGCAAAACAACAATGAAATCCAATGAATAGTTTAGAGAAGAAATTTTTCAAAGATTTTACTATATACCATAAAAGGAAAATGAGTCTCCCATAAAAGCCATGTTTTTTGACAGATCTTTTTTTTTTAAAGGAATTCTGTAAACCTGTATCTAAGGAACATTCCTGCAAAATAATAATGCTATCCAAATAGCGGTTTGGGAGGAGAAGATTTTTAAAGGTTTTTTACTTTGGTTGCCATGGCAACCAGAATTCTTCATGGAACACAATTATTTGAAGGAATTTGAAAGAGGACCACCAAAGGAACATTCCTGTGAAATTTGGTAAAAATCCAGTCAATAGTTTCTGAGGAGAAGTTTTTTAAAGAAAAAGTTTACGGATGCACGCACGGACGAACGGACGGACGCACGACGGACACAACGCCATGACAATAGCTCGCTGGCCTTCGGCCAGTGGAGCTAAAAACCTTTGGTTTTGGGCATATTTTTTGCAGTTTTTGCTTCATGATTGGGCCTAAAAAAAAAATATCTCTGTTTAGGGTTTCAGTCTGAGATACTGTAGGTAGGGTTGGTAGGGATTTTTTTTTTCCCCAAAAACTTTTTACATGGAACATATAGTGAAATCACACCAGACGGATAATTTTTTTTTTCAGTCATGGTCAAACAAGTTAAGGGTCGGCAGCATTTTCTAGGTAGGGTAGGTC
Source organism: Hippopus hippopus (assembly GCA_946811185.2). NCBI lineage: Eukaryota > Metazoa > Mollusca > Bivalvia > Cardiida > Cardiidae > Hippopus > Hippopus hippopus. Next base: position 66,434,281 of record OX328100.1, read on the forward strand.
TTGATCCCGTTCGTCCTTTTGCAGTTCGCCCTATTTCGTGTTCGCTTTGGTTTCTTCAACACCTTTACCTACGTCTTGTGTTTTTCAACACTTTGTTCACAAGACTAATAAAAAAATTACTTCTCAAATTGTTATTTAATGAAGAAAAAGAGTGTTGTAAATATTGTTGATTTTGAGAAAGATGACAAGACTACGGATAGATCTATATATTTGGGTACAACATAGACGTAGGGGATTGGATGAAGATATTTTAGGAGATTTGGGACAACAGAGATAGGAAAAGTGCTTGTGGCATTGTTATGGATTGGTAAGGCCGTTTATTGGGTTAATGGATGGATGGGTGGATGTATGATTTTAATATGAGAGAAGATTAATTGTATGGTGTTTAAGGCCGTCTTAAACATCATTTCAGTTATATTGGGGCGGTCAGATTACCTATCTATGCTTTCCTGAAGTTTCTTTTACAAGTACTCATAATGTTCTTTCCAAGCCACTGGCTTTGAAACAATGGTTAGCGTTGAGAGAGGAATGAATCCTGTCGCAGTGAATATCATCAATCCACGGGAAAAAATTTGCCACACCCCTGTTCTCAAGTCCTGTACGCTACTGACTGAGCTACCGAGTGAAGAAGAGGGGATAGATAGATGGGTATAAAGATATATAGATGGCTAAGAAGGTTTTTAAAAAGTATTGGTATCAATATATGCAGCTTTCTAAATCTAAGAAATAATCCAAGTTGTCAAGATTATGTTGATCTAGATCCACTCCGAGTTTATCGTATTAAAGTAATTCAGAGGTAGACAAGCAAAATCATTATATACACTCTTACGACTGGTAAGCAGAGCTAGAGAGAAAAAAAATGTATACACATATACACATATTCTTGCACTATCAGAGGTGCAAAGGGGGCTGATGTTGAATGTACATCCTGCACCTCACTTGAAGGAGTACTGTACATAGCCTACACATATAGGCCCACTCTCTGAGCTGGTCAGGATGACCAGCCCGCAAAGCTCAGCTGGTACAGTGTAGCAATCGTAAAGGTAATATTTTTGGTCAATTGAGGGTGTGGTTTGATTCCCGCAGCTGGTCATCTAAAATTACTGACATTCTTTTGGATGAGACGTTAAACTGAGGTACCGTGTGATGATGCTATACACTAAGCACGTTATTAAAGAACCGGGTATAACTTAGGAAGGGTTCATTGTGTATCTGCACTGTCCCCCTGTACCAATACAAACAGCCTTTGGGGTGGGGGTGGTGCAAGATAAATGCAAATTCAATCAATCAGCTGGTCAGAGGTGAGAAAATGAAGGTACTTGTTGGTAGTACCTGGTGAGCATGTAAGCATCCTTTTAGTTTTTACTTTTTTTCCAAGGAGCTGATTGTGATGGCTTCTGGCCTGCTATTGACCTGGTTTTGACCCCTATAACCCACAAGGAACTGTATGCCTGTCTGACTTTATTTTCAGACACACTAATTTTAGGAGGAACTTCTCCTTTTCCAAACATGGTTTTGATTAACATCTAATCTTGAAAAATATATCTAGATCTATGATTTGAATCTTTCATGGCTTTTCATAGGTTGCAAAACAGGAGAAAGAGACAATTTCTTGCAAATTTACTTTTCATTATTTCTCTTCATATTGAATCTCCAAAGAGTTTTGACAATATTCATATTCAAATGCCTGAAAATTACGCCATCTACATTACTTGCTAACGCTATTTCTTGTTTATCTATGTACAACGTATAGAGCTAGATGTTAGATCTAACAAAGTTCCCTTTTTTGCGTATAGGTTTCCACACCCCTTTGTAGCGAAATGAAAATGATCAGAAATAATATATTCCTTAATGGGGTCCGACGAATCACCGAAATACCACCAAAACAGCCCATGTTTTTTTTTTTTCTATAATTAGCTAAAATTACTAATATAAGTACGAACAATTTGTCTTTTTTGTATTTTTAACACAACTTGTGTTTATATTGATGAAAGGTGGTTAGAAAAATGACAAAATAACAACATACCACTGACGTCCGCCGTAATGAATGTTCACCGAAATACCCGTTGTCCGCACGACGTAGTAAAATATGTCGATTCAGGGAGTTTACGTTCTTACTACAGTAACTGTTTTACATAGTTGATGTGTCTAATCTATATCCATAAATATGCTCGGAAAAAATCCTTTTCTTTCGTGATATTTGAATAATGAAATTAAAAATTAATGTATCTAGAAAACTGGCCGCCATTTTGAATCAGGTAAACATATTAACCGGCCTTAAATTTGTAGACTTGTCTAAATTCCACATCTGCTGATGATAAATCAAATATTGATATAGATCTACATAATACAGATATATATATATAACTGCATTTCACTTCATAGGTCAGTAAACATAGTGGAAAAACCAGAAAATGTTGGTCATAGGCGACACGCGTGTTACGATGGATACATCACGCAATGCTTAATTTAGGTGCTTCGTTCGCAAATGGAATGCACTTGCATTATCTGTGGAGTATATTTGTGCTTATAATTTATAGAAATAATACATAGGTGACACTGCCATACTGATAACTCTTAAGTCTTTATTTTGTTTAATAAAGATCAGGTATTTCAGTGTGTCAGGACTAGAAACGCGAGTATTTCGGTGATTGTTCTTCACGTGAATCAATGATCAATGTATATTAACAACATTTTTCTTGAACATAAATCTTCTCAATAGTGATCATTACTATAATTAATCGTGTTTTCTATGAAAAAGAGACAATTCTTGCATAGGTCGAATCCCTAAATCAATAAATATTTACAACGTCGAGCAGGTATTTCGGTAGACTTAAATACGGCTATCCCGGTGCACATTGTTTACGGCAGACCTCAATGATATATTATGTTGTTATTTTGTCATTATGATTTAAACTAACAGCCCTTCATCTCTGTAAACGTTATTTGGGTCAAACACCACACACACAAACATGCAAAAAAAAAAGACAAATCTGTTGTACTTCAATAGAAATCAGAACACAGTAATAAAAGATTAGGGGTATTTCGGTGATATTTCGGTGATTCGTCGGACCGCCTTAATGTACACAGAGCCATAAAAAATACGGGTATTTGTATGTTTATTCGGCCACTTTCAAGATTACTTCAGTTATTTATCGTGGCAGCCAGTGCACCTATCCTTGCTTTCCTAGTGTGCCTTTAATCAGGATTACACTAACTTCTTTCCAGCCCAGTGGCTGCTTTCCCAACTTACATTTACCCGATGACAGGTCGCACTGATTATCATTGATTCTTGGAAAAAAACTAGTCCAGCTGGGATTAGCGACTCCTGATAATTTGGGGCTAAATTTCTTCGCAAGTTAACCCTTTATTACACAATCCCGAGTTCAAACGGCTTTGAAGGAGAAGGATTCTGAGAACATTGTGGGAAAAGGATAAAATACCAGGAAAATGCTACCAGTTGAGGACTTTTGTTATATTTGTATCACTTTCGAATTTGTTGTCTGCAGATACAATGTATCTACTGCCATCAAAAATTTGTTGGGCACGGTCAACGAATATATCTGCACCGATCAGTTATTGTACCGATTATGTTTTCATATGTCCGAGGAAAAAAGTCTCTTTCGCCCGTTTCTAGGCTTTGCCTATTTTCATATTATAGTCTGCACACAGCTATAAACAAACAAAGGTTTAGCTGTATAGGCAGATAGGAAAGCGGAAGTTATAAAAAGTGCTGACCTAGCTACATCAGAGCAACTATGAACAAGCTTTCACTTCAGACTGAAGGTCGTGGTAAGCTGTAATATCAGTAAAGCCACATCTTGAAAACATGATTCGCGGGTCAAACACTTAAAATGAAATTACTAAAGTGAACAATAAAAAAAGAAGTTGCGCTACAATGCACAATATTTAAATTTTACCTTCCTCGAAATTCGCCACACGTTCTGTAGCCGCCATAGTTAACGGTGATATCGTAAAAATTCAGTACCCGTAAAAATCACAGTAACAACTCGGTCGATTCCGTAACTCCATTCAACGGATCGCACGTGGTATGCCAACTGGGGACATTTTCCTCCGGCATCTGCGTAACTTTAGCTTCGGGCGACAATACAACAACACGAGTTTTGTGAAAATCTCGCATGTTTGCAAGTTAGGACCAAGATAGAAACATGTGAGGATTTACAAAAGACAGGCGAAATATGTATTTTTCACGCTGAATGTTACTTTAATGTAAGGTCGCACATGGTCTCACCAGTGCGAACTGCTTCCGGGTCGTAGTATTCAAAAATAGTTCAAATTGAAAATTTAAAAGCAAGCACTTCTGCTGCACTTTTTTATGAGAAAAAAAATGGAGGGACTGGTGTAAAGTTTTCTTCCGTGTTCATTTAATGTATTTTGTGGAAACTGTCTATAAGTTTGTTATTTCTTCTGGAACTATTTTGTGCCTGTGCCTGCAAAAGGTGGTCTACCATACGGTAATACTTATTTCCAATGCGAATTTTCAATGGTGGTTTTGTTTGATTTGGAATAGTGAAAAATTCACTCTGGTTGAGTAGCCATTTCTTTAGCTGCACTTGTAGGCTTTCAGACATACATTTGATACAAATAAACAGTATAGTTGTGGCTTTGCCAATACGCTCAAATATCGAGAACTTCCTTCTATTTTCAATGTTGCAAAAAGTTAGTAGTACGACACCACTGATATAATTTGAGATACTGAGAAAATTCTGGACGCTCTGGAGGCCGCATTTTAAGTCGGATCCCCATGAAACTTGGCCACGAGTTGCGTCCCGTCCCCCGCTGGCCCGTGGCCGAGTTTGGGCTCCGTGACCCCAAGGTCAAGGTCACGGCGGCCCTGCAAAGGTCAAAACTTCTGGACGCTCTGGAGGCCGCCTTTTGAGTCGGATCCCCATGAAACTTGGCCACGAGTTGCGTCCCGTCCCCCGCTGGCCCGTGGCCGAGTTTGGGCTCCGTGACCCCAAGGTCAAGGTCACGGTGGCCCTGCAAAGGTCAAAACTTCTTGACGCTCTGGAGGCCGCATTTTGAGTCGGATCCCCATGAAACTTGGCCACGAGTTGCGTCCCGTCCCCCGCTGGCCCGTGGCCCAGTTTGGGCTCCGTGACCCCAAGGTCAAGGTCACGGCGGCCCTGCAAATGTCAAAACTTCTGGACGCTCTGGAGGCCGCATTTTAAGTCGGATCCCCATGAAACTTGGCAACGAGTTGCGTCCCGCCCCCCGCTGGCCCGTGGCCGAGTTTGGGCTCCGTGACCCAAAGGTCAAGGTCACGGCGGTCCTGCAAAGGTCAAAACTTCTGGACGCTCTGCAGGCCGCATTTTAAGTCGGATCCCCATGAAACTTGGCCACGAGTTGCGTCCCGTCCCCCGCTGGCCCGTGGCCGAGTTTGGGCTCCGTGACCCCAAGGTCAAGGTCACGGCGGCCCTGCAAATGTCAAAACTTCTGGACGCTCTGGAGGCCGCATTTTAAGTCGAATCCCCATGAAACTTGGCCACGAGTTGCGTCCCGTCCCCCGCTGGCCGGTGGCCGAGTTTGGGCTCCGTGACCCTAAGGTCAAGGTCACGGCGGCCCTGCAAAGGTCAAAACTTCTGGACGCTCTGGAGGCCGCATTTTTAGTCGGATCCCCAGGAAACTTGGCCACGAGTTGCGTCCCGTCCCCCGCCGGTTCGTGGCCGAGTTTGGGCTCCGTGACCCCAAGGTCAAGGTCACGGCGGCCCTGCAAATGTCAAAACTTCTGGACGTTCTGGAGGCCGCATTTGAAGTCGGATCCCCATGAAACTTGGCCACGAGTTGCGTCCCGTCCCCCGCTGGCCCGTGGCCGAGTTTGGGCTCCGTGACCCCAAGGTCAAGGTCACGTTGGCCCTGCAAAGGTCAAAACTTCTGGACGCTCTGGAGGCCGCATTTTAAGTCGGATCCCCATGAAACTTGGCCACGAGTTGCGTCCCGTCCCCCGCTGGCCCGTGGCCGAGTTTGGGCTCCGTGACCCCAAGGTCAAGGTCACGGCGGCCCTGCAAAGGTCAAAACTTCGGGACGCTCTGGAGGCCGCCTTTTGAGTCGGATCCCCATGAAACTTGGCCACGAGTTGCGTCCCGTCCCCCGCTGGCCCGTGGCCGAGAGTGGGCTCCGTGACCACAAGGTCAAGGTCACGGCGGCCCTGCAAAGGTCAAAACTTCTGGACGCTCTGGAGGCCGCATTTTAAGTCGGATCCCCATGAAACTTGGCAACGAGTTGCGTCCCGCCCCCCGCTGGCCCGTGGCCGAGTTTGGGCTCCGTGACCCCAAGGTCAAGGTCACGGCGGCCCTGCAAAGGTCAAAACTTCTGGACGCTCTGCAGGCCGCATTTTAAGTCGGATCCCCATGAAACTTGGCCACGAGTTGCGTCCCGTCCCCCGCTGGCCCGTGGCCGAGTTTGGGCTCCGTGACCCCAAGGTCAAGGTCACGGCAGCGGCCCTGCAAAGGTCAAAACTTCTGGACGCTCTGGAGGCCGCATTTTAAGTCGGATCCCCATGAAACTTGGCCACGAGTTGCGTCCCGTCCCCCGCTGGCCCGTGGCCGAGTTTGGGCTCCGTGACCCAAGGTCAAGGTCACGGCGGCCGTGCAAAGGTCAAAACTTCGGGACGCTCTGGAGGCCGCCTTTTGAGTCGGATCCCCATGAAACTTGGCCACGAGTTGCGTCCCGTCCCCCGCTGGCCCGTGGCCGAGAGTGGGCTCCGTGACCACAAGGTCAAGGTCACGGCGGCCCTGCAAAGGTCAAAACTTCTGGACGCTCTGGAGGCCGCATTTTAAGTCGGATCCCCATGAAACTTGGCAACGAGTTGCGTCCCGCCCCCCGCTGGCCCGTGGCCGAGTTTGGGCTCCGTGACCCCAAGGTCAAGGTCACGGCGGCCCTGCAAAGGTCAAAACTTCTGGACGCTCTGCAGGCCGCATTTTAAGTCGGATCCCCATGAAACTTGGCCACGAGTTGCGTCCCGTCCCCCGCTGGCCCGTGGCCGAGTTTGGGCTCCGTGACCCCAAGGTCAAGGTCACGGCGGCCCTGCAAAGGTCAAAAATTCTGGACGCTCTGGAGGCCGCATTTTGAGTCGGATCCCCATGAAACTTGGCCACGAGTTGCGTCCGTCCCCCGCTGGCCCGTGGCCGAGTTTGGACTCCGTGACCCCAAGGTCAAGGTCACGGCGGCCCTGCAAATGTCAAAACTTCTGGACGCTCTGGAGCCGCATTTGAAGTCGGATCCCCATGGAACTTGGCCACGAGTTGCGTCCCGTCCCCCGCTGGCCCGTGGCCGAGTTTGGGCTCCGTGACCCCTAGGTCAAGGTCACAGCGGCCCTGCAAATGTCAAAACTTCTGGACGCTCTGGAGGCCGCATTTTGAGTCGGATCCCCATGAAACTTGGCCACGAGTTGCGTCCCGTCCCCCGCTGGCCCGTGGCCGAGATTGGGCTCCGTGACCCCAAGGTCAAGGTCACGGCGGCCCTGCAAAGGTCAAAACTTCTGGACGCTCTGGAGGCCGCATTTTAAGTCGGATCCCCATGAAACTTGGCCACGAGTTGCGTCCCGCCCCCCGCTGGCCCGTGGCCGAGTTTGGGCTCCGTGACCCCAAGGTCAAGGTCACGTTGGCCCTGCAAAGGTCAAAACTTCTGGACGCTCTGGAGGCCGCATTTTAAGTCGGATCCCCATGAAACTTGGCCACGAGTTGCGTCCCGTCCCCCGCTGGCCCGTGGCCGAGTTTGGGCTCCGTGACCCCAAGGTCAAGGTCACGGCGGCCCTGCAAAGGTCAAAACTTCTGGACGCTCTGGAGGCCGCCTTTTGAGTCGGATCCCCATGAAACTTGGCCACGAGTTGCGTCCCGTCCCCCGCTGGCCCGTGGCCGAGTTTGGGCTCCGTGACCCCAAGGTCAAGGTCACGGTGGCCCTGCAAAGGTCAAAACTTCTTGACGCTCTGGAGGCCGCATTTTGAGTCGGATCCCCATGAAACTTGGCCACGAGTTGCGTCCCGTCCCCCGCTGGCCCGTGGCCCAGTTTGGGCTCCGTGACCCCAAGGTCAAGGTCACGGCGGCCCTGCAAAGGTCAAAACTTCTGGACGCTCTGGAGGCCGCATTTTAAGTCGGATCCCCATGAAACTTGGCCACGAGTTGCGTCCCGCCCCCCGCTGGCCCGTGGCCGAGTTTGGGCTCCGTGACCCCAAGGTCAAGGTCACGGCGGTCCTGCAAAGGTCAAAACTTCTGGACGCTCTGCAGGCCGCATTTTAAGTCGGATCCCCATGAAACTTGGCCACGAGTTGCGTCCCGTCCCCCGCTGGCCCGTGGCCGAGTTTGGGCTCCGTGACCCCAAGGTCAAGGTCACGGCGGCCCTGCAAATGTCAAAACTTCTGGACGCTCTGGAGGCCGCATTTTAAGTCGAATCCCATGAAACTTGGCCACGAGTTGCGTCCCGTCCCCCGCTGGCCGGTGGCCGAGTTTGGGCTCCGTGACCCTAAGGTCAAGGTCACGGCGGCCCTGCAAAGGTCAAAATTTCTGGACGCTCTGGAGGCCGCATTTTTAGTCGGATCCCCAGGAAACTTGGCCACGAGTTGCGTCCCGTCCCCCGCCGGTTCGTGGCCGAGTTTGGGCTCCGTGACCCCAAGGTCAAGGTCACGGCGGCCCTGCAAATGTCAAAACTTCTGGACGTTCTGGAGGCCGCATTTTAAGTCGGATCCCCATGAAACTTGGCCACGAGTTGCGTCCCGTCCCCCGCTGGCCCGTGGCCGAGTTTGGGCTCCGTGACCCCAAGGTCAAGGTCACAGCGGCCCTGCAAATGTCAAAACTTCTGGACGCTCTGGAGGCCGCATTTTAAGTCGGATCCCCATGAAACTTGGCCACGAGTTGCGTCCCGTCCCCCGCTGGCCCGTGGCCGAGTTTGGGCTCCGTGACCCCAAGGTCAAGGTCACGGCGGCCGTGCAAAGGTCAAAACTTCGGGACGCTCTGGAGGCCGCCTTTTGAGTCGGATCCCCATGAAACTTGGCCACGAGTTGCGTCCCGTCCCCCGCTGGCCCGTGGCCGAGAGTGGGCTCCGTGACCACAAGGTCAAGGTCACGGCGGCCCTGCAAAGGTCAAAACTTCTGGACGCTCTGGAGGCCGCATTTTAAGTCGGATCCCCATGAAACTTGGCAACGAGTTGCGTCCCGCCCCCCGCTGGCCCGTGGCCGAGTTTGGGCTCCGTGACCCAAGGTCAAGGTCACGGCGGCCCTGCAAAGGTCAAAACTTCTGGACGCTCTGCAGGCCGCATTTTAAGTCGGATCCCCATGAAACTTGGCCACGAGTTGCGTCCCGTCCCCCGCTGGCCCGTGGCCGAGTTTGGGCTCCGTGACCCCAAGGTCAAGGTCACGGCGGCCCTGCAAAGGTCAAAACTTCTGGACGCTCTGGAGGCCGCATTTTGAGTCGGATCCCCATGAAACTTGGCCACGAGTTGCGTCCCGTCCCCCGCTGGCCCGTGGCCGAGTTTGGACTCCGTGACCCAAGGTCAAGGTCACGGCGGCCCTGCAAAAGTCAAAACTTCTGGACGCTCTGGAGGCCGCATTTTAAGTCGGATCCCCATGAAACTTGGCCACGAGTTGCGTCCCGTCCCCCGCTGGCCCGTGGCCGAGTTTGGGCTCCGTGACCCCTAGGTCAAGGTCACAGCGGCCCTGCAAATGTCAAAACTTCTGGACGCTCTGGAGGCCGCATTTTGAGTCGGATCCCCATGAAACTTGGCCACGAGTTGCGTCCCGTCCCCCGCTGGCCCGTGGCCGAGATTGGGCTCCGTGACCCCAAGGTCAAGGTCACGGCGGCCCTGAAAAGGTCAAAACTTCTGGACGCTCTGGAGGCCGCATTTTAAGTCGGATCCCCATGAAACTTGGCCACGAGTTGCGTCCCGCCCCCCGCTGGCCCGTGGCCGAGTTTGGGCTCCGTGACCCCAAGGTCAAGGTCACGGCGGCCCTGCAAAGGTCAAAACTTCTGGACGCTCTGGAGGCCGCATTTTAAGTCGGATCCCCATGAAACTTGGCCACGAGTTGCGTCCCGTCCCCCGCTGGCCCGTGGCCGAGTTTGGGCTCCGTGACCCCAAGGTCAAGGTCACGGCGGCCCTGCAAATGTCAAAACTTCTGGACGCTCTGGAGGCCGCATTTTAAGTCGGATCCCCATGAAACTTGGCCACGAGTTGCGTCCCGTCCCCCGCTGGCCCGTGGCCGAGTTTGGGCTCCGTGACCCCAAGGTCAAGGTCACGGCGGCCCTGCAAAGGTCAAAACTTCTGGACGCTCTGGAGGCCGCATTTTTAGTCGGATCCCCATGAAACTTGGCCACGAGTTGCGTCCCGTCCCCCGCCGGTTCGTGGCCGAGTTTGGGCTCCGTGACCCCAAGGTCAAGGTCACGGCGGCCCTGCAAAGGTCAAAACTTCTGGACGTTCTGGAGGCCGCATTTTAAGTCGGATCCCCATGAAACTTGGCCACGAGTTGCGTCCCGTCCCCCGCTGGCCCGTGGCCGAGTTTGGGCTCCGTGACCCCAAGGTCAAGGTCACGGCGGCCCTGCAAAGGTCAAAACTTCTGGACGCTCTGGAGGCCGCATTTTAAGTCGGATCCCCATGAAACTTGGCCACGAGTTGCGTCCCGTCCCCCGCTGGCCCGTGGCCGAGTTTGGGCTCCGTGACCCCAAGGTCAAGGTCACGGCGGCCGTGCAAAGGTCAAAACTTCGGGACGCTCTGGAGGCCGCCTTTTGAGTCGGATCCCCATGAAACTTGGCCACGAGTTGCGTCCCGTCCCCCGCCGGCCCGTGGCCGAGTTTGGGCTCCGTGACCCCAAGGTCAAGGTCACGGCGGCCCTGCAAATGTCAAAACTTCTGGACGCTCTGGAGGCCGCATTTGAAGTCGGATCCCCATGGAACTTGGCCACGAGTTGCGTCCCGTCCCCCGCTGGCCCGTGGCCGAGTTTGGGCTCCGTGACCCCTAGGTCAAGGTCACAGCGGCCCTGCAAATGTCAAAACTTCTGGACGCTCTGGAGGCCGCATTTTGAGTCGGATCCCCATGAAACTTGGCCACGAGTTGCGTCCCGTCCCCCGCTGGCCCGTGGCCGAGATTGGGCTCCGTGACCCCAAGGTCAAGGTCACGGCGGCCCTGCAAAGGTCAAAACTTCTGGACGCTCTGGAGGCCGCATTTTAAGTCGGATCCCCATGAAACTTGGCCACGAGTTGCGTCCCGCCCCCCGCTGGCCCGTGGCCGAGTTTGGGCTCCGTGACCCCAAGGTCAAGGTCACGTTGGCCCTGCAAAAGTCAAAACTTCTGGACGCTCTGGAGGCCGCATTTTAAGTCGGATCCCCATGAAACTTGGCCACGAGTTGCGTCCCGTCCCCCGCTGGCCCGTGGCCGAGTTTGGGCTCCGTGACCCCAAGGTCAAGGTCACGGCGGCCCTGCAAAGGTCAAAACTTCTGGACGCTCTGGAGGCCGCCTTTTGAGTCGGATCCCCATGAAACTTGGCCACGAGTTGCGTCCCGTCCCCCGCTGGCCCGTGGCCGAGTTTGGGCTCCGTGACCCCAAGGTCAAGGTCACGGTGGCCCTGCAAAGGTCAAAACTTCTTGACGCTCTGGAGGCCGCATTTTGAGTCGGATCCCCATGAAACTTGGCCACGAGTTGCGTCCCGCCCCCCGCTGGCCCGTGGCCGAGTTTGGGCTCCGTGACCCCAAGGTCAAGGTCACGGCGGTCCTGCAAATGTCAAAACTTCTGGACGCTCTGCAGGCCGCATTTTAAGTCGGATCCCCATGAAACTTGGCCACGAGTTGCGTCCCGTCCCCCGCTGGCCCGTGGCCGAGTTTGGGCTCCGTGACCCCAAGGTCAAGGTCACGGCGGCCCTGCAAATGTCAAAACTTCTGGACGCTCTGGAGGCCGCATTTTAAGTCGAATCCCCATGAAACTTGGCCACGAGTTGCGTCCCTTCCCCCGCTGGCCGGTGGCCGAGTTTGGGCTCCGTGACCCTAAGGTCAAGGTCACGGCGGCCCTGCAAAGGTCAAAACTTCTGGACGCTCTGGAGGCCGCATTTTTAGTCGGATCCCCAGGAAACTTGGCCACGAGTTGCGTCCCGTCCCCCGCCGGTTCGTGGCCGAGTTTGGGCTCCGTGACCCCAAGGTCAAGGTCACGGCGGCCCTGCAAATGTCAAAACTTCTGGACGTTCTGGAGGCCGCATTTTAAGTCGGATCCCCATGAAACTTGGCCACGAGTTGCGTCCCGTCCCCCGCTGGCCCGTGGCCGAGTTTGGGCTCCGTGACCCCAAGGTCAAGGTCACAGCGGCCCTGCAAAGGTCAAAACTTCTGGACGCTCTGGAGGCCGCATTTTAAGTCGGATCCCCATGAAACTTGGCCACGAGTTGCGTCCCGTCCCCCGCTGGCCCGTGGCCGAGTTTGGGCTCCGTGACCCCAAGGTCAAGGTCACGGCGGCCGTGCAAAGGTCAAAACTTCGGGACGCTCTGGAGGCCGCCTTTTGAGTCGGATCCCCATGAAACTTGGCCACGAGTTGCGTCCCGTCCCCCGCTGGCCCGTGGCCGAGAGTGGGCTCCGTGACCACAAGGTCAAGGTCACGGCGGCCCTGCAAAGGTCAAAACTTCTGGACGCTCTGGAGGCCGCATTTTAAGTCGGATCCCCATGAAACTTGGCAACGAGTTGCGTCCCGCCCCCCGCTGGCCCGTGGCCGAGTTTGGGCTCCGTGACCCCAAGGTCAAGGTCACGGCGGCCCTGCAAAGGTCAAAACTTCTGGACGCTCTGCAGGCCGCATTTTAAGTCGGATCCCCATGAAACTTGGCCACGAGTTGCGTCCCGTCCCCCGCTGGCCCGTGGCCGAGTTTGGGCTCCGTGACCCCAAGGTCAAGGTCACGGCGGCCCTGCAAAGGTCAAAACTTCTGGACGCTCTGGAGGCCGCATTTTGAGTCGGATCCCCATGAAACTTGGCCACGAGTTGCGTCCCGTCCCCCGCTGGCCCGTGGCCGAGTTTGGACTCCGTGACCCCAAGGTCAAGGTCACGGCGGCCCTGCAAAGGTCAAAAATTCTGGACGCTCTGGAGGCCGCATTTTAAGTCGGATCCCCATGAAACTTGGCCACGAGTTGCGTCCCGTCCCCCGCTGGCCCGTGGCCGAGTTTGGGCTCCGTGACCCCTAGGTCAAGGTCACAGCGGCCCTGCAAATGTCAAAACTTCTGGACGCTCTGGAGGCCGCATTTTGAGTCGGATCCCCATGAAACTTGGCCACGAGTTGCGTCCCGTCCCCCGCTGGCCCGTGGCCGAGATTGGGCTCCGTGACCCCAAGGTCAAGGTCACGGCGGCCCTGCAAAGGTCAAAACTTCTGGACGCTCTGGAGGCCGCATTTTAAGTCGGATCCCCATGAAACTTGGCCACGAGTTGCGTCCCGCCCCCCGCTGGCCCGTGGCCGAGTTTGGGCTCCGTGACCCCAAGGTCAAGGTCACGGCGGCCCTGCAAAGGTCAAAACTTCTGGACGCTCTGGAGGCCGCATTTTAAGTCGGATCCCCATGAAACTTGGCCACGAGTTGCGTCCCGTCCCCCGCTGGCCCGTGGCCGAGTTTGGGCTCCGTGACCCCAAGGTCAAGGTCACGGCGGCCCTGCAAATGTCAAAACTTCTGGACGCTCTGGAGGCCGCATTTTAAGTCGGATCCCCATGAAACTTGGCCACGAGTTGCGTCCCGTCCCCCGCTGGCCCGTGGCCGAGTTTGGGCTCCGTGACCCCAAGGTCAAGGTCACGGCGGCCCTGCAAAGGTCAAAACTTCTGGACGCTCTGGAGGCCGCATTTTTAGTCGGATCCCCATGAAACTTGGCCACGAGTTGCGTCCCGTCCCCCGCCGGTTCGTGGCCGAGTTTGGGCTCCGTGACCCCAAGGTCAAGGTCACGGCGGCCCTGCAAAGGTCAAAACTTCTGGACGTTCTGGAGGCCGCATTTTAAGTCGGATCCCCATGAAACTTGGCCACGAGTTGCGTCCCGTCCCCCGCTGGCCCGTGGCCGAGTTTGGGCTCCGTGACCCCAAGGTCAAGGTCACGGCGGCCCTGCAAAGGTCAAAACTTCTGGACGCTCTGGAGGCCGCATTTTAAGTCGGATCCCCATGAAACTTGGCCACGAGTTGCGTCCCGTCCCCCGCTGGCCCGTGGCCGAGTTTGGGCTCCGTGACCCCAAGGTCAAGGTCACGGCGGCCGTGCAAAGGTCAAAACTTCGGGACGCTCTGGAGGCCGCCTTTTGAGTCGGATCCCCATGAAACTTGGCCACGAGTTGCGTCCCGTCCCCCGCTGGCCCGTGGCCGAGAGTGGGCTCCGTGACCACAAGGTCAAGGTCACGGCGGCCCTGCAAAGGTCAAAACTTCTGGACGCTCTGGAGGCCGCATTTTAAGTCGGATCCCCATGAAACTTGGCCACGAGTTGCGTCCCGTCCCCCGCTGGCCCGTGGCCGAGTTTGGGCTCCGTGACCCCAAGGTCAAGGTCACGGCGGCCCTGCAAAGGTCAAAACTTCTGGACGCTCTGGAGGCCGCATTTTGAGTCGGATCCCCATGAAACTTGGCCACGAGTTGCGTCCCGTCCCCCGCTGGCCCGTGGCCGAGTTTGGACTCCGTGACCCCAAGGTCAAGGTCACGGCGGCCCTGCAAAGGTCAAAATTTCTGGACGCTCTGGAGGCCGCATTTTAAGTCGGATCCCCATGAAACTTGGCCACGAGTTGCGTCCCGTCCCCCGCTGGCCCGTGGCCGAGTTTGGGCTCCGTGACCCCAAGGTCAAGGTCACGGCGGCCCTGCAAAGGTCAAAACTTCGGGACGCTCTGGAGGCCGCCTTTTGAGTCGGATCCCCATGAAACTTGGCCACGAGTTGCGTCCCGTCCCCCGCTGGCCCGTGGCCGAGAGTGGGCTCCGTGACCACAAGGTCAAGGTCACGGCGGCCCTGCAAAGGTCAAAACTTCTGGACGCTCTGGAGGCCGCATTTTAAGTCGGATCCCCATGAAACTTGGCAACGAGTTGCGTCCCGCCCCCCGCTGGCCCGTGGCCGAGTTTGGGCTCCGTGACCCCAAGGTCAAGGTCACGGCGGCCCTGCAAAGGTCAAAACTTCTGGACGCTCTGCAGGCCGCATTTTAAGTCGGATCCCCATGAAACTTGGCCACGAGTTGCGTCCCGTCCCCCGCTGGCCCGTGGCCGAGTTTGGGCTCCGTGACCCCAAGGTCAAGGTCACGGCGGCCCTGCAAAGGTCAAAACTTCTGGACGCTCTGGAGGCCGCATTTTGAGTCGGATCCCCATGAAACTTGGCCACGAGTTGCGTCCCGTCCCCCGCTGGCCCGTGGCCGAGTTTGGACTCCGTGACCCCAAGGTCAAGGTCACGGCGGTCCTGCAAAGGTCAAAACTTCTGGACGCTCTGGAGGCCGCATTTTAAGTCGGATCCCCATGAAACTTGGCCACGAGTTGCGTCCCGTCCCCCGCTGGCCCGTGGCCGAGTTTGGGCTCCGTGACCCCAAGGTCAAGGTCACGGCGGCCCTGCAAAGGTCAAAACTTCTGGACGCTCTGGAGGCCGCATTTTGAGTCGGATCCCCATGAAACTTGGCCACGAGTTGCGTCCCGTCCCCCGCTGGCCCGTGGCCGAGTTTGGGCTCCGTGACCCCAAGGTCA
Source organism: Hippopus hippopus (assembly GCA_946811185.2). Taxonomy (NCBI): domain Eukaryota; kingdom Metazoa; phylum Mollusca; class Bivalvia; order Cardiida; family Cardiidae; genus Hippopus; species Hippopus hippopus. The sequence goes on from OX328100.1 coordinate 66,449,923, forward strand.
AGGTCACGGCGGCCCTGCAAATGTCAAAACTTCTGGACGCTCTGCAGGCCGCATTTTAAGTCGGATCCCCATGAAACTTGGCCACGTGTTGCGTCCCGTCCCCCGCCGGCCCGTGGCCGAGTTTGGGCTCCATGACCCGAAGGTCAAGGTCACGGCGGCCCTGCAAATGTCAAAACTTCTGGACGCTCTGGAGACCGCATTTGAAGTCGGATCCCCATGGAACTTGGCCACGAGTTGCGTCCCGTCCCCCGCTGGCCCGTGGCCGAGTTTGGGCTCCGTGACCCCTAGGTCAAGGTCACAGCGGCCCTGCAAATGTCAAAACTTCTGGACGCTCTGGAGGCCGCATTTTGAGTCGGATCCCCATGAAACTTGGCCACGAGTTGCGTCCCGCCCCCCGCTGGCCCGTGGCCGAGTTTGGGCTCCGTGACCCCAAGGTCAAGGTCACGGCGGCCCTGCAAAAGTCAAAACTTCTGGACGCTCTGGAGGCCGCATTTTGAGTCGGATCCCCATGAAACTTGGCCACGAGTTGCGTCCCGTCCCCCGCTGGCCCGTGGCCGAGTTTGGGCTCCGTGACCCCAAGGTCAAGGTCACGGCGGCCCTGCAAATGTCAAAACTTCTGGACGCTCTGGAGGCCGCATTTTAAGTCGGATCCCCATGAAACTTGGCCACGAGTTGCGTCCCGTCCCCCGCCGGCCCGTGGCCGAGTTTGGGCTCCATGACCCCAAGGTCAAGGTCACGGCGGCCCTGCAAATGTCAAAACTTCTGGACGCTCTGGAGGCCGCATTTTAAGTCGGATTCCCATGAAACTTGGCCAGGAGTTGCGTCCCGTCCCCCGCTGGCCCGTGGCCGAGTTTGGGCTCCGTGACCCCAAGGTCAAGGTCACGGCGGCCCTGCAAAGGTCAAAACTTCTGGACGGTCTGGAGGCCGCATTTTAAGTCGGATCCCCATGAAACTTGGCCACGAGTTGCGTCCCGTCCCCCGCTGGCCCGTGGCCGAGTTTGGGCTCCGTGACCCCAAGGTCAAGGTCACGGCGGCCCTGCAAAGGTCAAAACTTCTGGACGCTCTGGAGGCCGCATTTTAAGTCGGATCCCCATGAAACTTGGCCACGAGTTGCGTCCCGTCCCCCGCTGGCCCGTGGCCGAGTTTGGGCTCCGTGACCCCAAGGTCAAGGTCACGGCGGCCCTGCAAAGGTCAAAACTTCTGGACGCTCTGGAGGCCGCATTTTAAGTCGGCTCCCCATGAAACTTGGCCACGAGTTGCGTCCCGTCACCCGCTGGCCCGTGGCCGAGTTTGGGCTCCGTGACCCCAAGGTCAAGGTCACGGCGGCCCTGCAAAGGTCAAAACTTCTGGACGCTCTGGAGGCCGCATTTTAAGTCGAATTCCCATGAAACTTGGCCACGAGTTGCGTCCCGTCCCCCGCTGGCCCGTGGCTGAGTTTGGGCTCCGTGACCCCAAGGTCAAGGTCACGGCGGCCCTGCAAAGGTCAAAACTTCTGGACGTTCTGGAGGCCGCATTTTTAGTCGGATCCCCATGAAACTTGGCCACGAGTTGCGTCCCGTCCCCCGCCGGTTCGTGGCCGAGTTTGGGCTCCGTGACCCCAAGGTCAAGGTCACGGCGGCCCTGCAAAGGTCAAAACTTCTGGACGCTCAGGAGGCCGCATTTTAAGTCGGATCCCCATGAAACTTGGCCACGAGTTGCGTCCCGTCCCCCGCTGGCCCGTGGCCGAGTTTGGGCTCCGTGACCCCAAGGTCAAGGTGACGGCGGCCCTGCAAAGGTCAAAATTTCTGGACGCTCTGCAGGCCGCATTTTAAGTCGGATTCCCATGAAACTTGGCCAGGAGTTGCGTCCCGTCCCCCGCTGGCCCGTGGCCGAGTTTGGGCTCCGTGACCCCAAGGTCAAAGTCACGGCGGCCCTGCAAAGGTCAAAACTTCTTGACGCTCTGGAGGCCGCATTTTAAGTCGGATCCCCATGAAACTTGGCCACGAGTTGCGTCCCGCCCCCGCTCGCCCGTGGCCGAGTTTGGGCTCCGTGACCCCAAGGTCAAGGTCACGGCGGCCCTGCAAAGGTCAAAACTTCTGGACGCTCTGGAGGCCGCATTTTAAGTCGGATCCCCATGAAACTTGGCCACGAGTTGCGTCCCGTCCCCCGCTGGCCCGTGGCCGAGTTTGGGCTCCGTGACCCCAAGGTCAAGGTCACGGCGGCCCTGCAAATGTCAAAACTTCTGGACGCTCTGGAGGCCGCATTTTAAGTCGGATCCCCATGAAACTTGGCCACGAGTTGCGTCCCGTCCCCCGCTGGCCCGTGGCCGAGTTTGGGCTCCGTGACCCCAAGGTCAAGGTCACGGCGGCCCTGCAAAGGTCAAAACTTCTGGACGCTCTGGAGGCCGCATTTTTAGTCGGATCCCCATGAAACTTGGCCACGAGTTGCGTCCCGTCCCCCGCCGGTTCGTGGCCGAGTTTGGGCTCCGTGACCCCAAGGTCAAGGTCACGGCGGCCCTGCAAAGGTCAAAACTTCTGGACGCTCTGCAGGCCGCATTTTAAGTCGGATCCCCATGAAACTTGGCCACGAGTTGCGTCCCGTCCCCCGCCGGCCCGTGGCCGAGTTTGGGCTCCATGACCCCAAGGTCAAGGTCACGGCGGCCCTGCAAAAGTCAAAACTTCTGGACGCTCTGCAGGCCGCATTTTAAGTCGGATTCCCATGAAACTTGGCCAGGAGTTGCGTCCCGTCCCCCGCTGGCCCGTGGCCGAGTTTGGGCTCCGTGACCATAAGGTCAAGGTCACGGCGGCCCTGCAAATGTCAAAACTTCTGGACGCTCTGCAGGCCGCATTTTAAGTCGGATTCCCATGAAACTTGGCCAGGAGTTGCGTCCCGTCCCCCGCTGGCCCGTGGCCGAGTTTGGGCTCCGTGACCCCAAGGTCAAGGTCACGGCGGCCCTGCAAATGTCAAAACTTCTTGACGCTCTGGAGGCCGCATTTTAAGTCGGATCCCCATGAAACTTGGCCACGAGTTGCGTCCCGTCCCCCGCTGGCCCGTGGCCGAGTTTGGGCTCCGTGACCCCAAGGTCAAGGTCACGGCGGCCCTGCAAATGTCAAAACTTCTGGACGCTCTGGAGGCCGCATTTTAAGTCGGATCCCCATGAAACTTGGCCACGAGTTGCGTCCCGTCCCCCGCTGGCCCGTGGCCGAGTTTGGGCTCCGTGACCCCAAGGTCAAGGTCACGGCGGCCGTGCAAAGGTCAAAACTTCTGGACGCTCTGGAGGCCGCCTTTTGAGTCGGATCCCCATGAAACTTGGCCACGAGTTGCGTCCCGTCCCCCGCTGGCCCGTGGCCGAGAGTGGGCTCCGTGACCACAAGGTCAAGGTCACGGCGGCCCTGCAAAGGTCAAAACTTCTGGACGCTCTGGAGGCCGCATTTTAAGTCGGATCCCCATGAAACTTGGCAACGAGTTGCGTCCCGCCCCCCGCTGGCCCGTGGCCGAGTTTGGGCTCCGTGACCCCAAGGTCAAGGTCACGGCGGCCCTGCAAAGGTCAAAACTTCTGGACGCTCTGGAGGCCGCATTTTAAGTCGGATCCCCATGAAACTTGGCCACGAGTTGCGTCCCGTCCCCCGCTGGCCCGTGGCCGAGTTTGGGCTCCGTGACCCCAAGGTCAAGGTCACGGCGGCCCTGCAAAGGTCAAAACTTCTGGACGCTCTGGAGGCCGCATTTTGAGTCGGATCCCCATGAAACTTGGCCACGAGTTGCGTCCCGTCCCCCGCTGGCCCGTGGCCGAGTTTGGACTCCGTGACCCCAAGGTCAAGGTCACGGCGGCCCTGCAAAGGTCAAAACTTCTGGACGCTCTGGAGGCCGCATTTTAAGTCGGATCCCCATGAAACTTGGCCACGAGTTGCGTCCCGTCCCCCGCTGGCCCGTGGCCGAGTTTGGGCTCCGTGACCCCAAGGTCAAGGTCACGGCGGCCCTGCAAAGGTCAAAACTTCGGGACGCTCTGGAGGCCGCCTTTTGAGTCGGATCCCCATGAAACTTGGCCACGAGTTGCGTCCCGTCCCCCGCTGGCCCGTGGCCGAGAGTGGGCTCCGTGACCACAAGGTCAAGGTCACGGCGGCCCTGCAAAGGTCAAAACTTCTGGACGCTCTGGAGGCCGCATTTTAAGTCGGATCCCCATGAAACTTGGCAACGAGTTGCGTCCCGCCCCCCGCTGGCCCGTGGCCGAGTTTGGGCTCCGTGACCCCAAGGTCAAGGTCACGGCGGCCCTGCAAAGGTCAAAACTTCTGGACGCTCTGCAGGCCGCATTTTAAGTCGGATCCCCATGAAACTTGGCCACGAGTTGCGTCCCGTCCCCCGCTGGCCCGTGGCCGAGTTTGGGCTCCGTGACCCCAAGGTCAAGGTCACGGCGGCCCTGCAAATGTCAAAACTTCTGGACGCTCTGGAGGCCGCATTTTGAGTCGGATCCCCATGAAACTTGGCCACGAGTTGCGTCCCGTCCCCCGCTGGCCCGTGGCCGAGTTTGGACTCCGTGACCCCAAGGTCAAGGTCACGGCGGTCCTGCAAAGGTCAAAACTTCTGGACGCTCTGGAGGCCGCATTTTAAGTCGGATCCCCATGAAACTTGGCCACGAGTTGCGTCCCGTCCCCCGCTGGCCCGTGGCCGAGTTTGGGCTCCGTGACCCCAAGGTCAAGGTCACGGCGGCCCTGCAAAGGTCAAAACTTCTGGACGCTCTGGAGGCCGCATTTTGAGTCGGATCCCCATGAAACTTGGCCACGAGTTGCGTCCCGTCCCCCGCTGGCCCGTGGCCGAGTTTGGGCTCCGTGACCCCAAGGTCAAGGTCACGGCGGCCCTGCAAATGTCAAAACTTCTGGACGCTCTGCAGGCCGCATTTTAAGTCGGATCCCCATGAAACTTGGCCACGAGTTGCGTCCCGTCCCCCGCTGGCCCGTGGCCGAGTTTGGGCTCCGTGACCCCAAGGTCAAGGTCACGGCGGCCCTGCAAAGGTCAAAACTTCTGGACGCTCTGGAGGCCGCATTTTAAGTCGGATCCCCATGAAACTTGGCCACGTGTTGCGTCCCGTCCCCCGCCGGCCCGTGGCCGAGTTTGGGCTCCGTGACCCCAAGGTCAAGGTCACGGCGGCCCTGCAAATGTCAAAACTTCTGGACGCTCTGGAGGCCGCATTTGAAGTCGGATCCCCATGGAACTTGGCCACGAGTTGCGTCCCGTCCCCCGCTGGCCCGTGGCCGAGTTTGGGCTCCGTGACCCCAAGGTCAAGGTCACAGCGGCCCTGCAAATGTCAAAACTTCTGGACGCTCTGGAGGCCGCATTTTGAGTCGGATCCCCATGAAACTTGGCCACGAGTTGCGTCCCGCCCCCCGCTGGCCCGTGGCCGAGTTTGGGCTCCGTGACCCCAAGGTCAAGGTCACGGCGGCCCTGCAAAAGTCAAAACTTCTGGACGCTCTGGAGGCCGCATTTTAAGTCGGATCCCCATGAAACTTGGCCACGAGTTGCGTCCCGTCCCCCGCTGGCCCGTGGCCGAGTTTGGGCTCCGTGACCCCAAGGTCAAGGTCACGGCGGCCCTGCAAATGTCAAAACTTCTGGACGCTCTGGAGGCCGCATTTTAAGTCGGATCCCCATGAAACTTGGCCACGAGTTGCGTCCCGTCCCCCGCCGGCCCGTGGCCGAGTTTGGGCTCCATGACCCCAAGGTCAAGGTCACGGCGGCCCTGCAAATGTCAAAACTTCTGGACGCTCTGGAGGCCGCATTTTAAGTCGGATTCCCATGAAACTTGGCCAGGAGTTGCGTCCCGTCCCCCGCTGGCCCGTGGCCGAGTTTGGGCTCCGTGACCCCAAGGTCAAGGTCACGGCGGCCCTGCAAATGTCAAAACTTCTGGACGGTCTGGAGGCCGCATTTTAAGTCGGATCCCCATGAAACTTGGCCACGAGTTGCGTCCCGTCCCCCGCTGGCCCGTGGCCGAGTTTGGGCTCCGTGACCCCAAGGTCAAGGTCACGGCGGCCCTGCAAAGGTCAAAACTTCTGGACGCTCTGGAGGCCGCATTTTAAGTCGGATCCCCATGAAACTTGGCCACGAGTTGCGTCCCGTCCCCCGCTGGCCCGTGGCCGAGTTTGGGCTCCGTGACCCCAAGGTCAAGGTCACGGCGGCCCTGCAAAGGTCAAAACTTCTGGACGCTCTGGAGGCCGCATTTTAAGTCGGCTCCCCATGAAACTTGGCCACGAGTTGCGTCCCGTCCCCCGCTGGCCCGTGGCCGAGTTTGGGCTCCGTGACCCCAAGGTCAAGGTCACGGCGGCCCTGCAAAGGTCAAAACTTCTGGACGCTCTGGAGGCCGCATTTTAAGTCGAATTCCCATGAAACTTGGCCACGAGTTGCGTCCCGTCCCCCGCTGGCCCGTGGCTGAGTTTGGGCTCCGTGACCCCAAGGTCAAGGTCACGGCGGCCCTGCAAATGTCAAAACTTCTGGACGCTCTGGAGGCCGCATTTTAAGTCGGATCCCCATGAAACTTGGCCACGAGTTGCGTCCCGTCCCCCGCTGGCCCGTGGCCCAGTTTGGGTTCCGTGACCCCAAGGTCAAGGTCACGGCGGCCCTGCAAAGGTCAAAACTTCTGGACGCTCAGGAGGCCGCATTTTAAGTCGGATCCCCATGAAACTTGGCCACGAGTTGCGTCCCGTCCCCCGCTGGCCCGTGGCCGAGTTTGGGCTCCGTGACCCCAAGGTCAAAGTCACGGCGGCCCTGCAAATGTCAAAACTTCTGGACGCTCTGGAGGCCGCATTTGAAGTCGGATCCCCATGAAACTTGGCCACGAGTTGCGTCCCGTCCCCCGCTGGCCCGTGGCCGAGTTTGGGCTCCGTGACCCCAAGGTCAAGGTCACGGCGGCCCTGCAAAGGTCAAAACTTCTGGACGTTCTGGAGGCCGCATTTTTAGTCGGATCCCCATGAAACTTGGCCACGAGTTGCGTCCCGTCCCCCGCCGGTTCGTGGCCGAGTTTGGGCTCCGTGACCCCAAGGTCAAGGTCACGGCGGCCCTGCAAAGGTCAAAACTTCTGGACGCTCAGGAGGCCGCATTTTAAGTCGGATCCCCATGAAACTTGGCCACGAGTTGCGTCCCGTCCCCCGCTGGCCCGTGGCCGAGTTTGGGCTCCGTGACCCCAAGGTCAAGGTCACGGCGGCCCTGCAAAGGTCAAAATTTCTGGACGCTCTGCAGGCCGCATTTTAAGTCGGATTCCCATGAAACTTGGCCAGGAGTTGCGTCCCGTCCCCCGCTGGCCCGTGGCCGAGTTTGGGCTCCGTGACCCCAAGGTCAAAGTCACGGCGGCCCTGCAAAGGTCAAAACTTCTTGACGCTCTGGAGGCCGCATTTTAAGTCGGATCCCCATGAAACTTGGCCACGAGTTGCGTCCCGCCCCCGCTCGCCCGTGGCCGAGTTTGGGCTCCGTGACCCCAAGGTCAAGGTCACGGCGGCCCTGCAAAGGTCAAAACTTCTGGACGCTCTGGAGGCCGCATTTTAAGTCGGATCCCCATGAAACTTGGCCACGAGTTGCGTCCCGTCCCCCGCTGGCCCGTGGCCGAGTTTGGGCTCCGTGACCCCAAGGTCAAGGTCACGGCGGCCCTGCAAATGTCAAAACTTCTGGACGCTCTGGAGGCCGCATTTTAAGTCGGATCCCCATGAAACTTGGCCACGAGTTGCGTCCCGTCCCCCGCTGGCCCGTGGCCGAGTTTGGGCTCCGTGACCCCAAGGTCAAGGTCACGGCGGCCCTGCAAAGGTCAAAACTTCTGGACGCTCTGGAGGCCGCATTTTTAGTCGGATCCCCATGAAACTTGGCCACGAGTTGCGTCCCGTCCCCCGCCCGGTTCGTGGCCGAGTTTGGGCTCCGTGACCCCAAGGTCAAGGTCACGGCGGCCCTGCAAATGTCAAAACTTCTGGACGCTCTGCAGGCCGCATTTTAAGTCGGATCCCCATGAAACTTGGCCACGAGTTGCGTCCCGTCCCCCGCCGGCCCGTGGCCGAGTTTGGGCTCCATGACCCCAAGGTCAAGGTCACGGCGGCCCTGCAAAAGTCAAAACTTCTGGACGCTCTGCAGGCCGCATTTTAAGTCGGATTCCCATGAAACTTGGCCAGGAGTTGCGTCCCGTCCCCCGCTGGCCCGTGGCCGAGTTTGGGCTCCGTGACCATAAGGTCAAGGTCACGGCGGCCCTGCAAATGTCAAAACTTCTGGACGCTCTGCAGGCCGCATTTTAAGTCGGATTCCCATGAAACTTGGCCAGGAGTTGCGTCCCGTCCCCCGCTGGCCCGTGGCCGAGTTTGGGCTCCGTGACCCCAAGGTCAAGGTCACGGCGGCCCTGCAAATGTCAAAACTTCTTGACGCTCTGGAGGCCGCATTTTAAGTCGGATCCCCATGAAACTTGGCCACGAGTTGCGTCCCGTCCCCCGCTGGCCCGTGGCCGAGTTTGGGCTCCGTGACCCCAAGGTCAAGGTCACGGCGGCCCTGCAAATGTCAAAACTTCTGGACGCTCTGGAGGCCGCATTTTAAGTCGGATTCCCATGAAACTTGGCCACGAGTTGCGTCCCGTCCCCCGCTGGCCCGTGGCCGAGTTTGGGCTCCGTGACCCCAAGGTCAAGGTCACGGCGGCCCTGCAAAGGTCAAAACTTCTGGACGCTCTGGAGGCCGCATTTTAAGTCGGATCCCCATGAAACTTGGCCACGAGTTGCGTCCCGTCCCCCGCTGGCCCGTGGCCGAGTTTGGGCTCCGTGACCCCAAGGTCAAGGTCACGGCGGCCCTGCAAATGTCAAAATTTCTGGACGCTCTGGAGGCCGCATTTTAAGTCGGATCCCCATTAAACTTGGCCACGAGTTGCGTCCCGTCCCACGCTGGCCCGTGCCGAGTTTGGGCTCCGTGACCTCAAGGTCAAGGTCACGGCGGCCCTGCAAATGTCAAAACTTCTGGACGCTCTGGAGGCCGCATTTTAAGTCGGATCCCCATGAAACTTGGCCACGAGTTGCGTCCCGTCCCCCGCTGGCCCGTGGCCGAGTTTGGGCTCCGTGACCCCAAGGTCAAGGTCACGGCGGCCCTGCAAAGGTCAAAACTTCTGGACGCTCTGGAGGCCGCATTTTAAGTCGGATCCCCATGAAACTTGGCCACGAGTTGCGTCCCGTCCCCCGCTGGCCCGTGGCCGAGTTTGGGCTCCGTGACCCCAAGGTCAAGGTCACGGCGGCCCTGCAAAGGTCAAAACTTCTGGACGCTCTGGAGGCCGCATTTTAAGTCGGCTCCCCATGAAACTTGGCCACGAGTTGCGTCCCGTCCCCCGCTGGCCCGTGGCTGAGTTTGGGCTCCGTGACCCCAAGGTCAAGGTCACGGCGGCCCTGCAAATGTCAAAACTTCTGGACGCTCTGGAGGCCGCATTTTAAGTCGGATCCCCATGAAACTTGGCCACGAGTTGCGTCCCGTCCCCCGCTGGCCCGTGGCCCAGTTTGGGTTCCGTGACCCCAAGGTCAAGGTCACGGCGGCCCTGCAAAGGTCAAAACTTCTGGACGCTCAGGAGGCCGCATTTTAAGTCGGATCCCCATGAAACTTGGCCACGAGTTGCGTCCCGTCCCCCGCTGGCCCGTGGCCGAGTTTGGGCTCCGTGACCCCAAGGTCAAAGTCACGGCGGCCCTGCAAATGTCAAAACTTCTGGACGCTCTGGAGGCCGCATTTGAAGTCGGATCCCCATGAAACTTGGCCACGAGTTGCGTCCCGTCCCCCGCTGGCCCGTGGCCGAGTTTGGGCTCCGTGACCCCAAGGTCAAGGTCACGGCGGCCCTGCAAAGGTCAAAACTTCTGGACGTTCTGGAGGCCGCATTTTTAGTCGGATCCCCATGAAACTTGGCCACGAGTTGCGTCCCGTCCCCCGCCGGTTCGTGGCCGAGTTTGGGCTCCGTGACCCCAAGGTCAAGGTCACGGCGGCCCTGCAAAGGTCAAAACTTCTGGACGCTCAGGAGGCCGCATTTTAAGTCGGATCCCTATGAAACTTGGCCACGAGTTGCGTCCCGTCCCCCGCTGGCCCGTGGCCGAGTTTGGGCTCCGTGACCCCAAGGTCAAGGTCACGGCGGCCCTGCAAAGGTCAAAATTTCTGGACGCTCTGCAGGCCGCATTTTAAGTCGGATTCCCATGAAACTTGGCCAGGAGTTGCGTCCCGTCCCCCGCTGGCCCGTGGCCGAGTTTGGGCTCCGTGACCCCAAGGTCAAAGTCACGGCGGCCCTGCAAAGGTCAAAACTTCTTGACGCTCTGGAGGCCGCATTTTAAGTCGGATCCCCATGAAACTTGGCCACGAGTTGCGTCCCGCCCCCGCTCGCCCGTGGCCGAGTTTGGGCTCCGTGACCCCAAGGTCAAGGTCACGGCGGCCCTGCAAAGGTCAAAACTTCTGGACGCTCTGGAGGCCGCATTTTAAGTCGGATCCCCATGAAACTTGGCCACGAGTTGCGTCCCGTCCCCCGCTGGCCCGTGGCCGAGTTTGGGCTCCGTGACCCCAAGGTCAAGGTCACGGCGGCCCTGCAAATGTCAAAACTTCTGGACGCTCTGGAGGCCGCATTTTAAGTCGGATCCCCATGAAACTTGGCCACGAGTTGCGTCCCGTCCCCCGCTGGCCCGTGGCCGAGTTTGGGCTCCGTGACCCCAAGGTCAAGGTCACGGCGGCCCTGCAAAGGTCAAAACTTCTGGACGCTCTGGAGGCCGCATTTTTAGTCGGATCCCCATGAAACTTGGCCACGAGTTGCGTCCCGTCCCCCGCCGGTTCGTGGCCGAGTTTGGGCTCCGTGACCCCAAGGTCAAGGTCACGGCGGCCCTGCAAAGGTCAAAACTTCTGGACGCTCTGCAGGCCGCATTTTAAGTCGGATCCCCATGAAACTTGGCCACGAGTTGCGTCCCGTCCCCCGCCGGCCCGTGGCCGAGTTTGGGCTCCATGACCCCAAGGTCAAGGTCACGGCGGCCCTGCAAAAGTCAAAACTTCTGGACGCTCTGCAGGCCGCATTTTAAGTCGGATTCCCATGAAACTTGGCCAGGAGTTGCGTCCCGTCCCCCGCTGGCCCGTGGCCGAGTTTGGGCTCCGTGACCATAAGGTCAAGGTCACGGCGGCCCTGCAAATGTCAAAACTTCTGGACGCTCTGCAGGCCGCATTTTAAGTCGGATTCCCATGAAACTTGGCCAGGAGTTGCGTCCCGTCCCCCGCTGGCCCGTGGCCGAGTTTGGGCTCCGTGACCCCAAGGTCAAGGTCACGGCGGCCCTGCAAATGTCAAAACTTCTTGACGCTCTGGAGGCCGCATTTTAAGTCGGATCCCCATGAAACTTGGCCACGAGTTGCGTCCCGTCCCCCGCTGGCCCGTGGCCGAGTTTGGGCTCCGTGACCCCAAGGTCAAGGTCACGGCGGCCCTGCAAATGTCAAAACTTCTGGACGCTCTGGAGGCCGCATTTTAAGTCGGATTCCCATGAAACTTGGCCACGAGTTGCGTCCCGTCCCCCGCTGGCCCGTGGCCGAGTTTGGGCTCCGTGACCCCAAGGTCAAGGTCACGGCGGCCCTGCAAAGGTCAAAACTTCTGGACGCTCTGGAGGCCGCATTTTAAGTCGGATCCCCATGAAACTTGGCCACGAGTTGCGTCCCGTCCCCCGCTGGCCCGTGGCCGAGTTTGGGCTCCGTGACCCCAAGGTCAAGGTCACGGCGGCCCTGCAAATGTCAAAATTTCTGGACGCTCTGGAGGCCGCATTTTAAGTCGGATCCCCATTAAACTTGGCCACGAGTTGCGTCCCGTCCCACGCTGGCCCGTGGCCGAGTTTGGGCTCCGTGACCTCAAGGTCAAGGTCACGGCGGCCCTGCAAATGTCAAAACTTCTGGACGCTCTGGAGGCCGCATTTTAAGTCGGATCCCCATGAAACTTGGCCACGAGTTGCGTCCCGTCCCCCGCTGGCCCGTGGCCGAGTTTGGGCTCCGTGACCCCAAGGTCAAGGTCACGGCGGCCCTGCAAAGGTCAAAACTTCTGGACGCTCTGGAGGCCGCATTTTAAGTCGGATCCCCATGAAACTTGGCCACGAGTTGCGTCCCGTCCCCCGCTGGCCCGTGGCCGAGTTTGGGCTCCGTGACCCCAAGGTCAAGGTCACGGCGGCCCTGCAAAGGTCAAAACTTCTGGACGCTCTGGAGGCCGCATTTTAAGTCGGCTCCCCATGAAACTTGGCCACGAGTTGCGTCCCGTCCCCCGCTGGCCCGTGGCCGAGTTTGGGCTCCGTGACCCCAAGGTCAAGGTCACGGCGGCCCTGCAAAGGTCAAAACTTCTGGACGCTCTGGAGGCCGCATTTTAAGTCGAATTCCCATGAAACTTGGCCACGAGTTGCGTCCCGTCCCCCGCTGGCCCGTGGCTGAGTTTGGGCTCCGTGACCCCAAGGTCAAGGTCACGGCGGCCCTGCAAATGTCAAAACTTCTGGACGCTCTGGAGGCCGCATTTTAAGTCGGATCCCCATGAAACTTGGCCACGAGTTGCGTCCCGTCCCCCGCTGGCCCGTGGCCGAGTTTGGGTTCCGTGACCCCAAGGTCAAGGTCACGGCGGCCCTGCAAAGGTCAAAACTTCTGGACGCTCTGGAGGCCGCATGTTAAGTCGGATCCCCATGAAACTTGGCCACGAGTTGCGTCCCGTCCCCCGCTGGCCCGTGGCCGAGTTTGGGCTCCGTGACCCCAAGGTCAAGGTCACGGCGGCCCTGCAAAGGTCAAAACTTCTGGACGTTCTGGAGGCCGCATTTTTAGTCGGATCCCCATGAAACTTGGCCACGAGTTGCGTCCCGTCCCCCGCCGGTTCGTGGCCGAGTTTGGGCTCCATGACCCCAAGGTCAAGGTCACGGCGGCCCTGCAAATGTCAAAACTTCTGGACGCTCTGGAGGCCGCATTTTAAGTCGGATTCCCATGAAACTTGGCCAGGAGTTGCGTCCCGTCCCCCGCTGGCCCGTGGCCGAGTTTGGGCTCCGTGACCATAAGGTCAAGGTCACGGCGGCCCTGCAAATGTCAAAACTTCTGGACGCTCTGCAGGCCGCATTTTAAGTCGGATTCCCATGAAACTTGGCCACGAGTTGCGTCCCGTCCCCCGCTGGCCCGTGGCCGAGTTTGGGCTCCGTGACCCCAAGGTCAAGGTCACGGCGGCCCTGCAAAGGTCAAAACTTCTGGACGCTCTGGAGGCCGCATTTTTAGTCGGATCCCCATGAAACTTGGCCACGAGTTGCGTCCCGTCCCCCGCTGGTTCGTGGCCGAGTTTGGGCTCCGTGACCCCAAGGTCAAGGTCACGGCGGCCCTGCAAAGGTCAAAACTTCTGGACTCTCTGGAGGCCGCATTTTAAGTCGGATCCCCATGAAACTTGTCCACGAGTTGCGTCCCGTCCCCCGCCGGCCCGTGGCCGAGTTTGGGCTCCATGACCCCAAGGTCAAGGTCACGGCGGCCCTGCAAAAGTCAAAACTTCTGGACGCTCTGCAGGCCGCATTTTAAGTCGGATTCCCATGAAACTTGGCCAGGAGTTGCGTCCCGTCCCCCGCTGGCCCGTGGCCGAGTTTGGGCTCCGTGACCATAAGGTCAAGGTCATGGCGGCCCTGCAAATGTCAAAACTTCTGGACGTTCTGCAGGCCGCATTTTAAGTCGCATTCCCATGAAACTTGGCCAGGAGTTGCGTCCCGTCCCCCGCTGGCCCGTGGCCGAGTTTGGGCTCCGTGACCATAAGGTCAAGGTCACGGCGGCCCTGCAAATGTCAAAACTTCTGGACGCTCTGCAGGCCGCATTTTAAGTCGGATTCCCATGAAACTTGGCCACGAGTTGCGTCCCGTCCCCCGCTGGCCCGTGGCCGAGTTTGGGCTCCGTGACCCCAAGGTCAAGGTCACGGCGGCCCTGCAAAGGTCAAAACTTCTGGACGCTCTGGAGGCCGCATTTTTAGTCGGATCCCCATGAAACTTGGCCACGAGTTGCGTCCCGTCCCCCGCTGGTTCGTGGCCGAGTTTGGGCTCCGTGACCCCAAGGTCAAGGTCACGGCGGCCCTGCAAAGGTCAAAACTTCTGGACGCTCTGGAGGCCGCATTTTAAGTCGGATCCCCATGAAACTTGTCCACGAGTTGCGTCCCGTCCCCCGCCGGCCCGTGGCCGAGTTTGGGCTCCATGACCCCAAGGTCAAGGTCACGGCGGCCCTGCAAAAGTCAAAACTTCTGGACGCTCTGCAGGCCGCATTTTAAGTCGGATTCCCATGAAACTTGGCCAGGAGTTGCGTCCCGTCCCCCGCTGGCCCGTGGCCGAGTTTGGGCTCCGTGACCATAAGGTCAAGGTCATGGCGGCCCTGCAAATGTCAAAACTTCTGGACGTTCTGCAGGCCGCATTTTAAGTCGCATTCCCATGAAACTTGGCCAGGAGTTGCGTCCCGTCCCCCGCTGGCCCGTGGCTGAGTTTGGGCTCCGTGACCCCAAGGTCAAGCTCACGGCGGCCCTGCAAATGTCAAAACTTCTTGACGCTCTGGAGGCCGCATTTTAAGTCGGATCCGCATGAAACTTGGCCACGAGTTGCGTCCCGTCCCCCGCTCGCCCGTGGCCGAGTTTGGGCTCCGTGACCCCAAGGTCAAGGTCACGGCGGCCCTGCAAAGGTCAAAACTTCTGGACGCTCTGGAGGTCGCATTTTAAGTCGGATCCCCATGAAACTTGGCCACGAGTTGCGTCCCGTCCCCCGCTGGCCCGTGGCCGAGTTTGGGCTCCGTGACCCCAAGGTCAAGGTCACGGCGGCCCTGCAAAGGTCAAAATTTCTGGACGCTCTGGAGGCCGCATTTTTAGTCGGATCCCCATGAAACTTGGCCACGAGTTGCGTCCCGTCCCCCGCTGGCCCGTGGCCGAGTTTGGGCTCCGTGACCCCAAGGTCAAGGTCACGGCGGCCCTGCAAATGTCAAAACTTCTGGACGCTCTGGAGGCCGCATTTTAAGTCGGATCCCCATGAAACTTGGCCACGAGTTGCGTCCCGTCCCCCGCTGGCCCGTGGCCGAGTTTGGGCTCCGTGACCCCAAGGTCAAGGTCACGGCGGCCCTGCAAAGGTCAAAACTTCTGGACGCTCTGGAGGCCGCATTTTAAGTCGGATCCCCATGAAACTTGGCCACGAGTTGCGTCCCGTCCCCCGCTGGCCCGTGGCCGAGTTTGGGCTCCGTGACCCCAAGGTCAAGGTCACGGCGGCCCTGCAAAGGTCAAAACTTCTGGACGCTCTGGAGGCCGCATTTTAAGTCGGATCCCCATGAAACTTGGCCACGAGTTGCGTCCCGTCCCCCGCTGGCCCGTGGCCGAGTTTGGGCTCCGTGACCCCAAGGTCAAGGTCACGGCGGCCCTGCAAAGGTCAAAACTTCTGGACGCTCTGGAGGCCGCATTTTAAGTCGGATCCCCATGAAACTTGGCCACGAGTTGCGTCTCGTCCCCCGCTGGCCCGTGGCCGAGTTTGGGCTCCGTGACCCCAAGGTCAAGGTCACGGCGGCCCTGCAAAGGTCAAAACTTCTGGACGCTCTGGAGGCCGCATTTTTAGTCGGATCCCCATGAAACTTGGCCACGAGTTGGGTCCCGTCCCCCGCCGGTTCGTGGCCGAGTTTGGGCTCCGTGACCCCAAGGTCAAGGTCACGGCGGCCCTGCAAAGGTCAAAACTTCTGGACGCTTTTGAGGCCGCATTTTAAGTCGGATCCCCATGAAACTTGGCCACGAGTTGCGTCCCGTCCCCCGCCGGCCCGTGGCCGAGTTTGGGCTCCATGACCCCAAGGTCAAGGTCACGGCGGCCCTGCAAATGTCAAAACTTCTGGACGCTCTGGAGGCCGCATTTTTAGTCGGATCCCCATGAAACTTGGCCACGAGTTGGGTCCCGTCCCCCGCCGGTTCGTGGCCGAGTTTGGGCTCCGTGACCCCAAGGTCAAGGTCACGGCGGCCCTGCAAAGGTCAAAACTTCTGGACGCTTTTGAGGCCGCATTTTAAGTCGGATCCCCATGAAACTTGGCCACGAGTTGCGTCCCGTCCCCCGCCGGCCCGTGGCCGAGTTTGGGCTCCATGACCCCAAGGTCAAGGTCACGGCGGCCCTGCAAATGTCAAAACTTCTGGACGCTCTGCAGGCCGCATTTTAAGTCGGATTCCCATGAAACTTGGCCAGGAGTTGCGTCCCGTCCCCCGCTGGCCCGTGGCCGAGTTTGGGCTCCGTGACCCCAAGGTCAAGGTCACGGCGGCCCTGCAAAGGTCAAAACTTCTGGACGGTCTGGAGGCCGCATTTTAAGTCGGATCTCCATGAAACTTGGCCACGAGTTGCGTCCCGTCCCCCGCTGGCCCGTGGCCGAGTTTGGGCTCCGTGACCCCAAGGTCAAGGTCACGGCGGCCCTGCAAAGGTCAAAACTTCTGGACGCTCTGGAGGCCGCATTTTAAGTCGGATCCCCATGAAACTTGGCCACGAGTTGCGTCCCGTCCCCCGCTGGCCCGTGGCCGAGTTTGGGCTCCGTGACCCCAAGGTCAAGGTCACGGCGGCCCTGCAAAGGTCAAAACTTCTGGACGCTCTGGAGGCCGCATTTTAAGTCGGCTCCCCATGAAACTTGGCCACGAGTTGCGTCCCGTCCCCCGCTGGCCCGTGGCCGAGTTTGGGCTCCGTGACCCCAAGGTCAAGGTCACGGCGGCCCTGCAAAGGTCAAAACTTCTGGACGCTCTGGAGGCCGCATTTTAAGTCGAATTCCCATGAAACTTGGCCACGACTTGCGTCCCGTCCCCCGCTGGCCCGTGGCTGAGTTTGGGCTCCGTGACCCCAAGGTCAAGGTCACGGCGGCCCTGCAAATGTCAAAACTTCTGGACGCTCTGGAGGCCGCATTTTAAGTCGGATCCCCATGAAACTTGGCCACGAGTTGCGTCCCGTCCCCCGCTGGCCCGTGGCCCAGTTTGGGTTCCGTGACCCCAAGGTCAAGGTCACGGCGGCCCTGCAAAGGTCAAAAATTCTGGACGCTCAGGAGGCCGCATTTTAAGTCGGATCCCCATGAAACTTGGCCACGAGTTGCGTCCCGTCCCCCGCTGGCCCGTGGCCGAGTTTGGGCTCCGTGACCCCAAGGTCAAAGTCACGGCGGCCCTGCAAATGTCAAAACTTCTGGACGCTCTGGAGGCCGCATTTGAAGTCGGATCCCCATGAAACTTGGCCACGAGTTGCGTCCCGTCCCCCGCTGGCCCGTGGCCGAGTTTGGGCTCCGTGACCCCAAGGTCAAGGTCACGGCGGCCCTGCAAAGGTCAAAACTTCTGGACGTTCTGGAGGCCGCATTTTTAGTCGGATCCCCATGAAACTTGGCCACGAGTTGCGTCCCGTCCCCCGCCGGTTCGTGGCCGAGTTTGGGCTCCGTGACCCCAAGGTCAAGGTCACGGCGGCCCTGCAAAGGTCAAAACTTCTGGACGCTCAGGAGGCCGCATTTTAAGTCGGATCCCCATGAAACTTGGCCACGAGTTGCGTTCCGTCCCCCGCTGGCCCGTGGCCGAGTTTGGGCTCCGTGACCCCAAGGTCAAGGTGACGGCGGCCCTGCAAAGGTCAAAATTTCTGGACGCTCTGCAGGCCGCATTTTAAGTCGGATTCCCATGAAACTTGGCCAGGAGTTGCGTCCCGTCCCCCGCTGGCCCGTGGCCGAGTTTGGGCTCCGTGACCCCAAGGTCAAAGTCACGGCGGCCCTGCAAAGGTCAAAACTTCTTGACGCTCTGGAGGCCGCATTTTAAGTCGGATCCCCATGAAACTTGGCCACGAGTTGCGTCCCGCCCCCGCTCGCCCGTGGCCGAGTTTGGGCTCCGTGACCCCAAGGTCAAGGTCACGGCGGCCCTGCAAAGGTCAAAACTTCTGGACGCTCTGGAGGCCGCATTTTAAGTCGGATCCCCATGAAACTTGGCCACGAGTTGCGTCCCGTCCCCCGCTGGCCCGTGGCCGAGTTTGGGCTCCGTGACCCCAAGGTCAAGGTCACGGCGGCCCTGCAAAGGTCAAAACTTCTGGACGCTCTGGAGGCCGCATTTTAAGTCGGATCCCCATGAAACTTGGCCACGAGTTGCGTCCCGTCCCCCGCTGGCCCGTGGCCGAGTTTGGGCTCCGTGACCCCAAGGTCAAGGTCACGGCGGCCCTGCAAAGGTCAAAACTTCTGGACGCTCTGGAGGCCGCATTTTAAGTCGGATCCCCATGAAACTTGGCCACGAGTTGCGTCTCGTCCCCCGCTGGCCCGTGGCCGAGTTTGGGCTCCGTGACCCCAAGGTCAAGGTCACGGCGGCCCTGCAAAGGTCAAAACTTCTGGACGCTCTGGAGGCCGCATTTTTAGTCGGATCCCCATGAAACTTGGCCACGAGTTGGGTCCCGTCCCCCGCCGGTTCGTGGCCGAGTTTGGGCTCCGTGACCCCAAGGTCAAGGTCACGGCGGCCCTGCAAAGGTCAAAACTTCTGGACGCTTTTGAGGCCGCATTTTAAGTCGGATCCCCATGAAACTTGGCCACGACTTGCGTCCCGTCCCCCGCCGGCCCGTGGCCGAGTTTGGGCTCCATGACCCCAAGGTCAAGGTCACGGCGGCCCTGCAAATGTCAAAACTTCTGGACGCTCTGCAGGCCGCATTTTAAGTCGGATTCCCATGAAACTTGGCCAGGAGTTGCGTCCCGTCCCCCGCTGGCCCATGGCCGAGTTTGGGCTCCGTGACCATAAGGTCAAGGTCACGGCGGCCCTGCAAATGTCAAAACTTCTGGACGCTCTGCAGGCCGCATTTTAAGTCGGATTCCCATGAAACTTGGCCAGGAGTTGCGTCCCGTCCCCCGCTGGCCCGTGGCCGAGTTTGGGCTCCGTGACCCCAAGGTCAAGGTCACGGCGGCCCTGCAAATGTCAAAACTTCTTGACGCTCTGGAGGCCGCATTTTAAGTCGGATCCCCATGAAACTTGGCCACGAGTTGCGTCCCGTCCCCCGCTGGCCCGTGGCCGAGTTTGGGCTCCGTGACCCCAAGGTCAAGGTCACGGCGGCCCTGCAAATGTCAAAACTTCTGGACGCTCTGGAGGCCGCATTTGAAGTCGGATCCCCATGGAACTTGGCCACGAGTTGCGTCCCGTCCCCCGCTGGCCCGTGGCCGAGTTTGGGCTCCGTGACCCCAAGGTCAAGGTCACGGCGGCCCTGCAAATGTCAAAACTTCTTGACGCTCTGGAGGCCGCATTTTAAGTCGGATCCCCATGAAACTTGGCCACGAGTTGCGTCCCGTCCCCCGCTGGCCCGTGGCCGAGTTTGGGCTCCGTGACCCCAAGGTCAAGGTCACGGCGGCCCTGCAAATGTCAAAACTTCTGGACGCTCTGGAGGCCGCATTTTAAGTCGGATTCCCATGAAACTTGGCCACGAGTTGCGTCCCGTCCCCCGCTGGCCCGTGGCCGAGTTTGGGCTCCGTGACCCCAAGGTCAAGGTCACGGCGGCCCTGCAAAGGTCAAAACTTCTGGACGCTCTGGAGGCCGCATTTTAAGTCGGATCCCCATGAAACTTGGCCACGAGTTGCGTCCCGTCCCCCGCTGGCCCGTGGCCGAGTTTGGGCTCCGTGACCCCAAGGTCAAGGTCACGGCGGCCCTGCAAATGTCAAAATTTCTGGACGCTCTGGAGGCCGCATTTTAAGTCGGATCCCCATTAAACTTGGCCACGAGTTGCGTCCCGTCCCACGTTGGCCCGTGGCCGAGTTTGGGCTCCGTGACCTCAAGGTCAAGGTCACGGCGGCCCTGCAAATGTCAAAACTTCTGGACGCTCTGGAGGCCGCATTTTAAGTCGGATCCCCATGAAACTTGGCCACGAGTTGCGTCCCGTCCCCCGCTGGCCCGTGGCCGAGTTTGGGCTCCGTGACCCCAAGGTCAAGGTCACGGCGGCCCTGCAAAGGTCAAAACTTCTGGACGCTCTGGAGGCCGCATTTTAAGTCGGATCCCCATGAAACTTGGCCACGAGTTGCGTCCCGTCCCCCGCTGGCCCGTGGCCGAGTTTGGGCTCCGTGACCCCAAGGTCAAGGTCACGGCGGCCCTGCAAAGGTCAAAACTTCTGGACGCTCTGGAGGCCGCATTTTAAGTCGGCTCCCCATGAAACTTGGCCACGAGTTGCGTCCCGTCCCCCGCTGGCCCGTGGCCGAGTTTGGGCTCCGTGACCCCAAGGTCAAGGTCACGGCGGCCCTGCAAAGGTCAAAACTTCTGGACGCTCTGGAGGCCGCATTTTAAGTCGAATTCCCATGAAACTTGGCCACGAGTTGCGTCCCGTCCCCCGCTGGCCCGTGGCTGAGTTTGGGCTCCGTGACCCCAAGGTCAAGGTCACGGCGGCCCTGCAAATGTCAAAACTTCTGGACGCTCTGGAGGCCGCATTTTAAGTCGGATCCCCATGAAACTTGGCCACGAGTTGCGTCCCGTCCCCCGCTGGCCCGTGGCCGAGTTTGGGTTCCGTGACCCCAAGGTCAAGGTCACGGCGGCCCTGCAAAGGTCAAAACTTCTGGACGCTCTGGAGGCCGCATTTTAAGTCGGATCCCCATGAAACTTGGCCACGAGTTGCGTCCCGTCCCCCGCTGGCCCGTGGCCGAGTTTGGGCTCCGTGACCCCAAGGTCAAGGTCACGGCGGCCCTGCAAAGGTCAAAACTTCTGGACGTTCTGGAGGCCGCATTTTTAGTCGGATCCCCATGAAACTTGGCCACGAGTTGCGTCCCGTCCCCCGCCGGTTCGTGGCCGAGTTTGGGCTCCATGACCCCAAGGTCAAGGTCACGGCGGCCCTGCAAATGTCAAAACTTCTGGACGCTCTGCAGGCCGCATTTTAAGTCGGATTCCCATGAAACTTGGCCAGGAGTTGCGTCCCGTCCCCCGCTGGCCCGTGGCCGAGTTTGGGCTCCGTGACCATAAGGTCAAGGTCACGGCGGCCCTGCAAATGTCAAAACTTCTGGACGCTCTGCAGGCCGCATTTTAAGTCGGATTCCCATGAAACTTGGCCACGAGTTGCGTCCCGTCCCCCGCTGGCCCGTGGCCGAGTTTGGGCTCCGTGACCCCAAGGTCAAGGTCACGGCGGCCCTGCAAAGGTCAAAACTTCTGGACGCTCTGGAGGCCGCATTTTTAGTCGGATCCCCATGAAACTTGGCCACGAGTTGCGTCCCGTCCCCCGCTGGTTCGTGGCCGAGTTTGGGCTCCGTGACCCCAAGGTCAAGGTCACGGCGGCCCTGCAAAGGTCAAAACTTCTGGACGCTCTGGAGGCCGCATTTTAAGTCGGATCCCCATGAAACTTGTCCACGAGTTGCGTCCCGTCCCCCGCCGGCCCGTGGCCGAGTTTGGGCTCCATGACCCCAAGGTCAAGGTCACGGCGGCCCTGCAAAAGTCAAAACTTCTGGACGCTCTGCAGGCCGCATTTTAAGTCGGATTCCCATGAAACTTGGCCAGGAGTTGCGTCCCGTCCCCCGCTGGCCCGTGGCCGAGTTTGGGCTCCGTGACCATAAGGTCAAGGTCATGGCGGCCCTGCAAATGTCAAAACTTCTGGACGTTCTGCAGGCCGCATTTTAAGTCGCATTCCCATGAAACTTGGCCAGGAGTTGCGTCCCGTCCCCCGCTGGCCCGTGGCCGAGTTTGGGCTCCGTGACCATAAGGTCAAGGTCACGGCGGCCCTGCAAATGTCAAAACTTCTGGACGCTCTGCAGGCCGCATTTTAAGTCGGATTCCCATGAAACTTGGCCACGAGTTGCGTCCCGTCCCCCGCTGGCCCGTGGCCGAGTTTGGGCTCCGTGACCCCAAGGTCAAGGTCACGGCGGCCCTGCAAAGGTCAAAACTTCTGGACGCTCTGGAGGCCGCATTTTTAGTCGGATCCCCATGAAACTTGGCCACGAGTTGCGTCCCGTCCCCCGCTGGTTCGTGGCCGAGTTTGGGCTCCGTGACCCCAAGGTCAAGGTCACGGCGGCCCTGCAAAGGTCAAAACTTCTGGACGCTCTGGAGGCCGCATTTTAAGTCGGATCCCCATGAAACTTGTCCACGAGTTGCGTCCCGTCCCCCGCATGCCCGTGGCCGAGTTTGGGCTCCATGACCCCAAGGTCAAGGTCACGGCGGCCCTGCAAAAGTCAAAACTTCTGGACGCTCTGCAGGCCGCATTTTAAGTCGGATTCCCATGAAACTTGGCCAGGAGTTGCGTCCCGTCCCCCGCTGGCCCGTGGCCGAGTTTGGGCTCCGTGACCATAAGGTCAAGGTCATGGCGGCCCTGCAAATGTCAAAACTTCTGGACGTTCTGCAGGCCGCATTTTAAGTCGCATTCCCATGAAACTTGGCCAGGAGTTGCGTCCCGTCCCCCGCTGGCCCGTGGCTGAGTTTGGGCTCCGTGACCCCAAGGTCAAGCTCACGGCGGCCCTGCAAATGTCAAAACTTCTTGACGTTCTGGAGGCCGCATTTTAAGTCGGATCCGCATGAAACTTGGCCACGAGTTGCGTCCCGTCCCCCGCTCGCCCGTGGCCGAGTTTGGGCTCCGTGACCCCAAGGTCAAGGTCACGGCGGCCCTGCAAAGGTCAAAACTTCTGGACGCTCTGGAGGTCGCATTTTAAGTCGGATCCCCATGAAACTTGGCCACGAGTTGCGTCCCGTCCCCCGCTGGCCCGTGGCCGAGTTTGGGCTCCGTGACCCCAAGGTCAAGGTCACGGCGGCCCTGCAAAGGTCAAAATTTCTGGACGCTCTGGAGGCCGCATTTTTAGTCGGATCCCCATGAAACTTGGCCACGAGTTGCGTCCCGTCCCCCGCTGGCCCGTGGCCGAGTTTGGGCTCCGTGACCACAAGGTCAAGGTCACGGCGGCCCTGCAAAGGTCAAAACTTCTGGACGCTCTGGAGGCCGCATTTTAAGTCGGATCCCCATGAAACTTGGCCACGAGTTGCGTCCCGTCCCCCGCTGGCCCGTGGCCGAGTTTGGGCTCCGTGACCCCAAGGTCAAGGTCACGGCGGCCCTGCAAAGGTCAAAACTTCTGGACGCTCTGGAGGCCGCATTTTAAGTCGGATCCCCATGAAACTTGGCCACGAGTTGCGTCCCGTCCCCCGCTGGCCCGTGGCCGAGTTTGGGCTCCGTGACCCCAAGGTCAAGGTCACGGCGGCCCTGCAAAGGTCAAAACTTCTGGACGCTCTGGAGGCCGCATTTTAAGTCGGATCCCCATGAAACTTGGCCACGAGTTGCGTCCCGTCCCCCGCTGGCCCGTGGCCGAGTTTGGGCTCCGTGACCCCAAGGTCAAGGTCACGGCGGCCCTGCAAAGGTCAAAACTTCTGGACGCTCTGGAGGCCGCATTTTAAGTCGGATCCCCATGAAACTTGGCCACGAGTTGCGTCTCGTCCCCCGCTGGCCCGTGGCCGAGTTTGGGCTCCGTGACCCCAAGGTCAAGGTCACGGCGGCCCTGCAAAGGTCAAAACTTCTGGACGCTCTGGAGGCCGCATTTTTAGTCGGATCCCCATGAAACTTGGCCACGAGTTGGGTCCCGTCCCCCGCCGGTTCGTGGCCGAGTTTGGGCTCCGTGACCCCAAGGTCAAGGTCACGGCGGCCCTGCAAAGGTCAAAACTTCTGGACGCTTTTGAGGCCGCATTTTAAGTCGGATCCCCATGAAACTTGGCCACGAGTTGCGTCCCGTCCCCCGCCGGCCCGTGGCCGAGTTTGGGCTCCATGACCCCAAGGTCAAGGTCACGGCGGCCCTGCAAATGTCAAAACTTCTGGACGCTCTGCAGGCCGCATTTTAAGTCGGATTCCCATGAAACTTGGCCAGGAGTTGCGTCCCGTCCCCCGCTGGCCCGTGGCCGAGTTTGGGCTCCGTGACCATAAGGTCAAGGTCACGGCGGCCCTGCAAATGTCAAAACTTCTGGACGCTCTGCAGGCCGCATTTTAAGTCGGATTCCCATGAAACTTGGCCAGGAGTTGCGTCCCGTCCCCCGCTGGCCCGTGGCCGAGTTTGGGCTCCGTGACCCCAAGGTCAAGGTCACGGCGGCCCTGCAAATGTCAAAACTTCTTGACGCTCTGGAGGCCGCATTTTAAGTCGGATCCCCATGAAACTTGGCCACGAGTTGCGTCCCGTCCCCCGCTGGCCCGTGGCCGAGTTTGGGCTCCGTGACCCCAAGGTCAAGGTCACGGCGGCCCTGCAAATGTCAAAACTTCTGGACGCTCTGGAGGCCGCATTTGAAGTCGGATCCCCATGGAACTTGGCCACGAGTTGCGTCCCGTCCCCCGCTGGCCCGTGGCCGAGTTTGGGCTCCGTGACCCCTAGGTCAAGGTCACAGCGGCCCTGCAAATGTCAAAACTTCTGGACGCTCTGGAGGCCGCATTTTGAGTCGGATCCCCATGAAACTTGGCCACGAGTTGCGTCCCGCCCCCCGCTGGCCCGTGGCCGAGTTTGGGCTCCGTGACCCCAAGGTCAAGGTCACGGCGGCCCTGCAAAAGTCAAAACTTCTGGACGCTCTGGAGGCCGCATTTTAAGTCGGATCCCCATGAAACTTGGCCACGAGTTGCGTCCCGTCCCCCGCTGGCCCGTGGCCGAGTTTGGGCTCCGTGACCCCAAGGTCAAGGTCACGGCGGCCCTGCAAATGTCAAAACTTCTGGACGCTCTGGAGGCCGCATTTTAAGTCGGATCCCCATGAAACTTGGCCACGAGTTGCGTCCCGTCCCCCGCCGGCCCGTGGCCGAGTTTGGGCTCCATGACCCCAAGGTCAAGGTCACGGCGGCCCTGCAAATGTCAAAACTTCAGGACGCTCTGGAGGCCGCATTTTAAGTCGGATTGCCATGAAACTTGGCCAGGAGTTGCGTCCCGTCCCCCGCTGGCCCGTGGCCGAGTTTGGGCTCCGTGACCCCAAGGTCAAGGTCACGGCGGCCCTGCAAAGGTCAAAACTTCTGGACGGTCTGGAGGCCGCATTTTAAGTCGGATCCCCATGAAACTTGGCCACGAGTTGCGTCCCGTCCCCCGCTGGCCCGTGGCCGAGTTTGGGCTCCGTGACCCCAAGGTCAAGGTCACGGCGGCCCTGCAAAGGTCAAAACTTCTGGACGCTCTGGAGGCCGCATTTTAAGTCGGATCCCCATGAAACTTGGCCACGAGTTGCGTCCCGTCCCCCGCTGGCCCGTGGCCGAGTTTGGGCTCCGTGACCCCAAGGTCAAGGTCACGGCGGCCCTGCAAAGGTCAAAACTTCTGGACGCTCTGGAGGCCGCATTTTAAGTCGGCTCCCCATGAAACTTGGCCACGAGTTGCGTCCCGTCCCCCGCTGGCCCGTGGCCGAGTTTGGGCTCCGTGACCCCAAGGTCAAGGTCACGGCGGCCCTGCAAAGGTCAAAACTTCTGGACGCTCTGGAGGCCGCATTTTAAGTCGGATCCCCATGAAACTTGGCCACGACTTGCGTCCCGTCCCCCGCTGGCCCGTGGCTGAGTTTGGGCTCCGTGACCCCAAGGTCAAGGTCACGGCGGCCCTGCAAATGTCAAAACTTCTGGACGCTCTGGAGGCCGCATTTTAAGTCGGATCCCCATGAAACTTGGCCACGAGTTGCGTCCCGTCCCCCGCTGGCCCGTGGCCCAGTTTGGGTTCCGTGACCCCAAGGTCAAGGTCACGGCGGCCCTGCAAAGGTCAAAAATTCTGGACGCTCAGGAGGCCGCATTTTAAGTCGGATCCCCATGAAACTTGGCCACGAGTTGCGTCCCGTCCCCCGCTGGCCCGTGGCCGAGTTTGGGCTCCGTGACCCCAAGGTCAAAGTCACGGCGGCCCTGCAAATGTCAAAACTTCTGGACGCTCTGGAGGCCGCATTTGAAGTCGGATCCCCATGAAACTTGGCCACGAGTTGCGTCCCGTCCCCCGCTGGCCCGTGGCCGAGTTTGGGCTCCGTGACCCCAAGGTCAAGGTCACGGCGGCCCTGCAAAGGTCAAAACTTCTGGACGTTCTGGAGGCCGCATTTTTAGTCGGATCCCCATGAAACTTGGCCACGAGTTGCGTCCCGTCCCCCGCCGGTTCGTGGCCGAGTTTGGGCTCCGTGACCCCAAGGTCAAGGTCACGGCGGCCCTGCAAAGGTCAAAACTTCTGGACGCTCAGGAGGCCGCATTTTAAGTCGGATCCCCATGAAACTTGGCCACGAGTTGCGTTCCGTCCCCCGCTGGCCCGTGGCCGAGTTTGGGCTCCGTGACCCCAAGGTCAAGGTGACGGCGGCCCTGCAAAGGTCAAAATTTCTGGACGCTCTGCAGGCCGCATTTTAAGTCGGATTCCCATGAAACTTGGCCAGGAGTTGCGTCCCGTCCCCCGCTGGCCCGTGGCCGAGTTTGGGCTCCGTGACCCCAAGGTCAAAGTCACGGCGGCCCTGCAAAGGTCAAAACTTCTTGACGCTCTGGAGGCCGCATTTTAAGTCGGATCCCCATGAAACTTGGGCACGAGTTGCGTCCCGCCCCCGCTCGCCCGTGGCCGAGTTTGGGCTCCGTGACCCCAAGGTCAAGGTCACGGCGGCCCTGCAAATGTCAAAACTTCTGGACGCTCTGGAGGCCGCATTTTAAGTCGGATCCCCATGAAACTTGGCCACGAGTTGCGTCCCGTCCCCCGCTGGCCCGTGGCCGTGTTTGGGCTCCGTGACCCCAAGGTCAAGGTCACGGCGGCCCTGCAAAGGTCAAAACTTCTGGACGCTCTGGAGGCCGCATTTTAAGTCGGATCCTCATGAAACTTGGCCACGAGTTGCGTCCCGTCCCCCGCTGGCCCGTGGCCGAGTTTGGGCTCCGTGACCCCAAGGTCAAGGTCACGGCGGCCCTGCAAAGGTCAAAACTTCTGGACGCTCTGGAGGCCGCATTTTAAGTCGGATCCCCATGAAACTTGGCCACGAGTTGCGTCTCGTCCCCCGCTGGCCCGTGGCCGAGTTTGGGCTCCGTGACCCCAAGGTCAAGGTCACGGCGGCCCTGCAAAGGTCAAAACTTCTGGACGCTCTGGAGGCCGCATTTTTAGTCGGATCCCCATGAAACTTGGCCACGAGTTGGGTCCCGTCCCCCGCCGGTTCGTGGCCGAGTTTGGGCTCCGTGACCCCAAGGTCAAGGTCACGGCGGCCCTGCAAAGGTCAAAACTTCTGGACGCTTTTGAGGCCGCATTTTAAGTCGGATCCCCATGAAACTTGGCCACGACTTGCGTCCCGTCCCCCGCCGGCCCGTGGCCGAGTTTGGGCTCCATGACCCCAAGGTCAAGGTCACGGCGGCCCTGCAAATGTCAAAACTTCTGGACGCTCTGCAGGCCGCATTTTAAGTCGGATTCCCATGAAACTTGGCCAGGAGTTGCGTCCCGTCCCCCGCTGGCCCATGGCCGAGTTTGGGCTCCGTGACCATAAGGTCAAGGTCACGGCGGCCCTGCAAATGTCAAAACTTCTGGACGCTCTGCAGGCCGCATTTTAAGTCGGATTCCCATGAAACTTGGCCAGGAGTTGCGTCCCGTCCCCCGCTGGCCCGTGGCCGAGTTTGGGCTCCGTGACCCCAAGGTCAAGGTCACGGCGGCCCTGCAAATGTCAAAACTTCTTGACGCTCTGGAGGCCGCATTTTAAGTCGGATCCCCATGAAACTTGGCCACGAGTTGCGTCCCGTCCCCCGCTGGCCCGTGGCCGAGTTTGGGCTCCGTGACCCCAAGGTCAAGGTCACGGCGGCCCTGCAAATGTCAAAACTTCTGGACGCTCTGGAGGCCGCATTTGAAGTCGGATCCCCATGGAACTTGGCCACGAGTTGCGTCCCGTCCCCCGCTGGCCCGTGGCCGAGTTTGGGCTCCGTGACCCCTAGGTCAAGGTCACAGCGGCCCTGCAAATGTCAAAACTTCTGGACGCTCTGGAGGCCGCATTTTGAGTCGGATCCCCATGAAACTTGGCCACGAGTTGCGTCCCGCCCCCCGCTGGCCCGTGGCCGAGTTTGGGCTCCGTGACCCCAAGGTCAAGGTCACGGCGGCCCTGCAAAGGTCAAAACTTCTGGACGCTCTGGAGGCCGCATTTTAAGTCGGATCCCCATGAAACTTGGCCACGAGTTGCGTCCCGTCCCCCGCTGGCCCGTGGCCGAGTTTGGGCTCCGTGACCCCAAGGTCAAGGTCACGGCGGCCCTGCAAATGTCAAAACTTCTGGACGCTCTGGAGGCCGCATTTTAAGTCGGATCCCCATGAAACTTGGCCACGAGTTGCGTCCCGTCCCCCGCCGGCCCGTGGCCGAGTTTGGGCTCCATGACCCCAAGGTCAAGGTCACGGCGGCCCTGCAAATGTCAAAACTTCTGGACGCTCTGGAGGCCGCATTTTAAGTCGGATTGCCATGAAACTTGGCCAGGAGTTGCGTCCCGTCCCCCGCTGGCCCGTGGCCGAGTTTGGGCTCCGTGACCCCAAGGTCAAGGTCACGGCGGCCCTGCAAAGGTCAAAACTTCTGGACGGTCTGGAGGCCGCATTTTAAGTCGGATCCCCATGAAACTTGGCCACGAGTTGCGTCCCGTCCCCCGCTGGCCCGTGGCCGAGATAGGGCTCCGTGACCCCAAGGTCAAGGTCACGGCGGCCCTGCAAAGGTCAAAACTTCTGGACGCTCTGGAGGCCGCATTTTAAGTCGGATCCCCATGAAACTTGGCCACGAGTTGCGTCCCGTCCCCCGCTGGCCCGTGGCCGAGTTTGGGCTCCGTGACCCCAAGGTCAAGGTCACGGCGGCCCTGCAAATGTCAAAACTTCTGGACGCTCTGGAGGCCGCATTTTAAGTCGGCTCCCCATGAAACTTGGCCACGAGTTGCGTCCCGTCCCCCGCTGGCCCGTGGCCGAGTTTGGGCTCCGTGACCCCAAGGTCAAGGTCACGGCGGCCCTGCAAAGGTCAAAACTTCTGGACGCTCTGGAGGCCGCATTTTAAGTCGAATTCCCATGAAACTTGGCCACGACTTGCGTCCCGTCCCCCGCTGGCCCGTGGCTGAGTTTGGGCTCCGTGACCCCAAGGTCAAGGTCACGGCGGCCCTGCAAATGTCAAAACTTCTGGACGCTCTGGAGGCCGCATTTTAAGTCGGATCCCCATGAAACTTGGCCACGAGTTGCGTCCCGTCCCCCGCTGGCCCGTGGCCCAGTTTGGGTTCCGTGACCCCAAGGTCAAGGTCACGGCGGCCCTGCAAAGGTCAAAACTTCTGGACGCTCAGGAGGCCGCATTTTAAGTCGGATCCCCATGAAACTTGGCCACGAGTTGCGTCCCGTCCCCCGCTGGCCCGTGGCCGAGTTTGGGCTCCGTGACCCCAAGGTCAAAGTCACGGCGGCCCTGCAAATGTCAAAACTTCTGGACGCTCTGGAGGCCGCATTTGAAGTCGGATCCCCATGAAACTTGGCCACGAGTTGCGTCCCGTCCCCCGCTGGCCCGTGGCCGAGTTTGGGCTCCGTGACCCCAAGGTCAAGGTCACGGCGGCCCTGCAAAGGTCAAAACTTCTGGACGTTCTGGAGGCCGCATTTTTAGTCGGATCCCCATGAAACTTGGCCACGAGTTGCGTCCCGTCCCCCGCCGGTTCGTGGCCGAGTTTGGGCTCCGTGACCCCAAGGTCAAGGTCACGGCGGCCCTGCAAAGGTCAAAACTTCTGGACGCTCAGGAGGCCGCATTTTAAGTCGGATCCCCATGAAACTTGGCCACGAGTTGCGTCCCGTCCCCCGCTGGCCCGTGGCCGAGTTTGGGCTCCGTGACCCCAAGGTCAAGGTGACGGCGGCCCTGCAAAGGTCAAAATTTCTGGACGCTCTGCAGGCCGCATTTTAAGTCGGATTCCCATGAAACTTGGCCAGGAGTTGCGTCCCGTCCCCCGCTGGCCCGTGGCCGAGTTTGGGCTCCGTGACCCCAAGGTCAAAGTCACGGCGGCCCTGCAAAGGTCAAAACTTCTTGACGCTCTGGAGGCCGCATTTTAAGTCGGATCCCCATGAAACTTGGCCACGAGTTGCGTCCCGCCCCCGCTCGCCCGTGGCCGAGTTTGGGCTCCGTGACCCCAAGGTCAAGGTCACGGCGGCCCTGCAAAGGTCAAAACTTCTGGACGCTCTGGAGGCCGCATTTTAAGTCGGATCCCCATGAAACTTGGCCACGAGTTGCGTCCCGTCCCCCGCTGGCCCGTGGCCGAGTTTGGGCTCCGTGACCCCAAGGTCAAGGTCACGGCGGCCCTGCAAATGTCAAAACTTCTGGACGCTCTGGAGGCCGCATTTTAAGTCGGATCCCCATGAAACTTGGCCACGAGTTGCGTCCCGTCCCCCGCTGGCCCGTGGCCGAGTTTGGGCTCCGTGACCCCAAGGTCAAGGTCACGGCGGCCCTGCAAATGTCAAAACTTCTGGACGCTCTGGAGGCCGCATTTTTAGTCGGATCCCCATGAAACTTGGCCACGAGTTGCGTCCCGTCCCCCGCCGGTTCGTGGCCGAGTTTGGGCTCCGTGACCCCAAGGTCAAGGTCACGGCGGCCCTGCAAAGGTCAAAACTTCTGGACGCTCTGCAGGCCGCATTTTAAGTCGGATCCCCATGAAACTTGGCCACGAGTTGCGTCCCGTCCCCCGCCGGCCCGTGGCCGAGTTTGGGCTCCGTGACCCCAAGGTCAAGGTCACGGCGGCCCTGCAAATGTCAAAACTTCTGGACGCTCTGCAGGCCGCATTTTAAGTCGGATTCCCATGAAACTTGGCCAGGAGTTGCGTCCCGTCCCCCGCTGGCCCGTGGCCGAGTTTGGGCTCCGTGACCATAAGGTCAAGGTCACGGCGGCCCTGCAAATGTCAAAACTTCTGGACGCTCTGCAGGCCGCATTTTAAGTCGGATTCCCATGAAACTTGGCCAGGAGTTGCGTCCCGTCCCCCGCTGGCCCGTGGCCGAGTTTGGGCTCCGTGACCATAAGGTCAAGGTCACGGCGGCCCTGCAAATGTCAAAACTTCTGGACGCTCTGCAGGCCGCATTTTAAGTCGGATTCCCATGAAACTTGGCCAGGAGTTGCGTCCCGTCCCCCGCTGGCCCGTGGCCGAGTTTGGGCTCCGTGACCCCAAGGTCAAGGTCACGGCGGCCCTGCAAATGTCAAAACTTCTTGACGCTCTGGAGGCCGCATTTTAAGTCGGATCCCCATGAAACTTGGCCACGAGTTGCGTCCCGTCCCCCGCTGGCCCGTGGCCGAGTTTGGGCTCCGTGACCCCAAGGTCAAGGTCACGGCGGCCCTGCAAATGTCAAAACTTCTGGACGCTCTGGAGGCCGCATTTTAAGTCGGATTCCCATGAAACTTGGCCACGAGTTGCGTCCCGTCCCCCGCTGGCCCGTGGCCGAGTTTGGGCTCCGTGACCCCAAGGTCAAGGTCACGGCGGCCCTGCAAAGGTCAAAACTTCTGGACGCTCTGGAGGCCGCATTTTAAGTCGGATCCCCATGAAACTTGGCCACGAGTTGCGTCCCGTCCCCCGCTGGCCCGTGGCCGAGTTTGGGCTCCGTGACCCCAAGGTCAAGGTCACGGCGGCCCTGCAAATGTCAAAATTTCTGGACGCTCTGGAGGCCGCATTTTAAGTCGGATCCCCATTAAACTTGGCCACGAGTTGCGTCCCGTCCCACGCTGACCCGTGGCCGAGTTTGGGCTCCGTGACCTCAAGGTCAAGGTCACGGCGGCCCTGCAAATGTCAAAACTTCTGGACGCTCTGGAGGCCGCATTTTAAGTCGGATCCCCATGAAACTTGGCCACGAGTTGCGTCCCGTCCCCCGCTGGCCCGTGGCCGAGTTTGGGCTCCGTGACCCCAAGGTCAAGGTCACGGCGGCCCTGCAAAAGTCAAAACTTCTGGACGCTCTGGAGGCCGCATTTTAAGTCGGATCCCCATGAAACTTGGCCACGAGTTGCGTCCCGTCCCCCGCTGGCCCGTGGCCGAGTTTGGGCTCCGTGACCCCAAGGTCAAGGTCACGGCGGCCCTGCAAAGGTCAAAACTTCTGGACGCTCTGGAGGCCGCATTTTAAGTCGGCTCCCCATGAAACTTGGCCACGAGTTGCGTCCCGTCCCCCGCTGGCCCGTGGCCGAGTTTGGGCTCCGTGACCCCAAGGTCAAGGTCACGGCGGCCCTGCAAAGGTCAAAACTTCTGGACGCTCTGGAGGCCGCATTTTAAGTCGAATTCCCATGAAACTTGGCCACGAGTTGCGTCCCGTCCCCCGCTGGCCCGTGGCTGAGTTTGGGCTCCGTGACCCCAAGGTCAAGGTCACGGCGGCCCTGCAAATGTCAAAACTTCTGGACGCTCTGGAGGCCGCATTTTAAGTCGGATCCCCATGAAACTTGGCCACGAGTTGCGTCCCGTCCCCCGCTGGCCCGTGGCCGAGTTTGGGTTCCGTGACCCCAAGGTCAAGGTCACGGCGGCCCTGCAAAGGTCAAAACTTCTGGACGCTCTGGAGGCCGCATTTTAAGTCGGATCCCCATGAAACTTGGCCACGAGTTGCGTCCCGTCCCCCGCTGGCCCGTGGCCGAGTTTGGGCTCCGTGACCCCAAGGTCAAGGTCACGGCGGCCCTGCAAAGGTCAAAACTTCTGGACGTTCTGGAGGCCGCATTTTTAGTCGGATCCCCATGAAACTTGGCCACGAGTTGCGTCCCGTCCCCCGCCGGTTCGTGGCCGAGTTTGGGCTCCATGACCCCAAGGTCAAGGTCACGGCGGCCCTGCAAATGTCAAAACTTCTGGACGCTCTGCAGGCCGCATTTTAAGTCGGATTCCCATGAAACTTGGCCAGGAGTTGCGTCCCGTCCCCCGCTGGCCCGTGGCCGAGTTTGGGCTCCGTGACCATAAGGTCAAGGTCACGGCGGCCCTGCAAATGTCAAAACTTCTGGACGCTCTGCAGGCCGCATTTTAAGTCGGATTCCCATGAAACTTGGCCACGAGTTGCGTCCCGTCCCCCGCTGGCCCGTGGCCGAGTTTGGGCTCCGTGACCCCAAGGTCAAGGTCACGGCGGCCCTGCAAAGGTCAAAACTTCTGGACGCTCTGGAGGCCGCATTTTTAGTCGGATCCCCATGAAACTTGGCCACGAGTTGCGTCCCGTCCCCCGCTGGTTCGTGGCCGAGTTTGGGCTCCGTGACCCCAAGGTCAAGGTCACGGCGGCCCTGCAAAAGTCAAAACTTCCGGACGCTCTGGAGGCCGCATTTTAAGTCGGATCCCCATGAAACTTGTCCACGAGTTGCGTCCCGTCCCCCGCCGGCCCGTGGCCGAGTTTGGGCTCCATGACCCCAAGGTCAAGGTCACGGCGGCCCTGCAAAAGTCAAAACTTCTGGACGCTCTGCAGGCCGCATTTTAAGTCGGATTCCCATGAAACTTGGCCAGGAGTTGCGTCCCGTCCCCCGCTGGCCCGTGGCCGAGTTTGGGCTCCGTGACCATAAGGTCAAGGTCATGGCGGCCCTGCAAATGTCAAAACTTCTGGACGTTCTGCAGGCCGCATTTTAAGTCGCATTCCCATGAAACTTGGCCAGGAGTTGCGTCCCGTCCCCCGCTGGCCCGTGGCCGAGTTTGGGCTCCGTGACCATAAGGTCAAGGTCACGGCGGCCCTGCAAATGTCAAAACTTCTGGACGCTCTGCAGGCCGCATTTTAAGTCGGATTCCCATGAAACTTGGCCACGAGTTGCGTCCCGTCCCCCGCTGGCCCGTGGCCGAGTTTGGGCTCCGTGACCCCAAGGTCAAGGTCACGGCGGCCCTGCAAAGGTCAAAACTTCTGGACGCTCTGGAGGCCGCATTTTTAGTCGGATCCCCATGAAACTTGGCCACGAGTTGCGTCCCGTCCCCCGCTGGTTCGTGGCCGAGTTTGGGCTCCGTGACCCCAAGGTCAAGGTCACGGCGGCCCTGCAAATGTCAAAACTTCTGGACGCTCTGGAGGCCGCATTTTAAGTCGGATCCCCATGAAACTTGTCCACGAGTTGCGTCCCGTCCCACGCCGGCCCGTGGCCGAGTTTGGGCTCCATGACCCCAAGGTCAAGGTCACGGCGGCCCTGCAAAAGTCAAAACTTCTGGACGCTCTGCAGGCCGCATTTTAAGTCGGATTCCCATGAAACTTGGCCAGGAGTTGCGTCCCGTCCCCCGCTGGCCCGAGGCCGAGTTTGGGCTCCGTGACCATAAGGTCAAGGTCATGGCGGCCCTGCAAATGTCAAAATTTCTGGACGTTCTGCAGGCCGCATTTTAAGTCGCATTCCCATGAAACTTGGCCAGGAGTTGCGTCCCGTCCCCCGCTGGCCCGTGGCCGAGTTTGGGCTCCGTGACCCCAAGGTCAAGCTCACGGCGGCCCTGCAAATGTCAAAACTTCTTGACGCTCTGGAGGCCGCATTTTAAGTCGGATCCGCATGAAACTTGGCCACGAGTTGCGTCCCGTCCCCCGCTCGCCCGTGGCCGAGTTTGGGCTCCGTGACCCCAAGGTCAAGGTCACGGCGGCCCTGCAAAGGTCAAAACTTCTGGACGCTCTGGAGGTCGCATTTTAAGTCGGATCCCCATGAAACTTGGCCACGAGTTGCGTCCCGTCCCCCGCTGGCCCGTGGCCGAGTTTGGGCTCCGTGACCCCAAGGTCAAGGTCACGGCGGCCCTGCAAAGGTCAAAATTTCTGGACGCTCTGGAGGCCGCATTTTTAGTCGGATCCCCATGAAACTTGGCCACGAGTTGCGTCCCGTCCCCCGCTGGCCCGTGGCCGAGTTTGGGCTCCGTGACCCCAAGGTCAAGGTCACGGCGGCCCTGCAAATGTCAAAACTTCTGGACGCTCTGGAGGCCGCATTTTAAGTCGGATCCCCATGAAACTTGGCCACGAGTTGCGTCCCGTCCCCCGCTGGCCCGTGGCCGAGTTTGGGCTCCGTGACCCCAAGGTCAAGGTCACGGCGGCCCTGCAAAGGTCAAAACTTCTGGACGCTCTGGAGGCCGCATTTTAAGTCGGCTCCCCATGAAACTTGGCCACGAGTTGCGTCCCGTCCCCCGCTGGCCCGTGGCCGAGTTTGGGCTCCGTGACCCCAAGGTCAAGGTCACGGCGGCCCTGCAAAGGTCAAAACTTCTGGACGCTCTGGAGGCCGCATTTTAAGTCGGATCCCCATGAAACTTGGCCACGAGTTGCGTCCCGTCCCCCGCTGGCCCGTGGCCGAGTTTGGGCTCCGTGACCCCAAGGTCAAGGTCACGGCGGCCCTGCAAAGGTCAAAACTTCTGGACGCTCTGGAGGCCGCATTTTAAGTCGGATCCCCATGAAACTTGGCCACGAGTTGCGTCTCGTCCCCCGCTGGCCCGTGGCCGAGTTTGGGCTCCGTGACCCCAAGGTCAAGGTCACGGCGGCCCTGCAAAGGTCAAAACTTCTGGACGCTCTGGAGGCCGCATTTTTAGTCGGATCCCCATGAAACTTGGCCACGAGTTGGGTCCCGTCCCCCGCCGGTTCGTGGCCGACTTTGGGCTCCGTGACCCCAAGGTCAAGGTCACGGCGGCCCTGCAAAGGTCAAAACTTCTGGACGCTTTTGAGGCCGCATTTTAAGTCGGATCCCCATGAAACTTGGCCACGAGTTGCGTCCCGTCCCCCGCCGGCCCGTGGCCGAGTTTGGGCTCCATGACCCCAAGGTCAAGGTCACGGCGGCCCTGCAAATGTCAAAACTTCTGGACGCTCTGCAGGCCGCATTTTAAGTCGGATTCCCATGAAACTTGGCCAGGAGTTGCGTCCCGTCCCCCGCTGGCCCGTGGCCGAGTTTGGGCTCCGTGACCATAAGGTCAAGGTCACGGCGGCCCTGCAAATGTCAAAACTTCTGGACGCTCTGCAGGCCGCATTTTAAGTCGGATTCCCATGAAACTTGGCCAGGAGTTGCGTCCCGTCCCCCGCTGGCCCGTGGCCGAGTTTGGGCTCCGTGACCCCAAGGTCAAGGTCACGGCGGCCCCTGCAAATGTCAAAACTTCTTGACGCTCTGGAGGCCGCATTTTAAGTCGGATCCCCATGAAACTTGGCCACGAGTTGCGTCCCGTCCCCCGCTGGCCCGTGGCCGAGTTTGGGCTCCGTGACCCCAAGGTCAAGGTCACGGCGGCCCTGCAAATGTCAAAACTTCTGGACGCTCTGGAGGCCGCATTTTAAGTCGGATTCCCATGAAACTTGGCCACGAGTTGCGTCCCGTCCCCCGCCGGCCCGTGGCCGAGTTTGGGCTCCATGACCCCAAGGTCAGGTCACGGCGGCCCTGCAAATGTCAAAACGTCTGGACGCTCTGGAGGCCGCATTTTAAGTCGGATCCCATGAAACTTGGCCACGAGTTGCGTCCCGTCCCCCGCTGGCCCGTGGCCGAGTTTGGGCTCCGTGACCCCAAGGTCAAGGTCACGGCGGCCCTGCAAATGTCAAAACTTCTTGACGCTCTGGAGGCCGCATTTTAAGTCGGATCCCCATGAAACTTGGCCCCGAGTTGCGTCCCGTCCCCCGCTGGCCCGTGGCCGAGATAGGGCTCCGTGACCCCAAGGTCAAGGTCACGGCGGCCCTGCAAATGTCAAAACTTCTGGACGCTCTGGAGGCCGCATTTTAAGTCGGATTCCCATGAAACTTGGCCACGAGTTGCGTCCCGTCCCCCGCTGGCCCGTGGCCGAGTTTGGGCTCCGTGACCCCAAGGTCAAGGTCACGGCGGTCCTGCAAAGGTCAAAACTTCTGGACGCTCTGGAGGCCGCATTTTAAGTCGGATCCCCATGAAACTTGGCCAGGAGTTGCGTCCCGTCCCCCGCTGGCCTGTGGCCGAGTTTGGGCTCCGTGACCCCAAGGTCAAGGTCACGGCGGCCCTGCAAATGTCAAAACTTCTGGACGCTCTGGAGGCCGCATTTTAAGTCGGATCCCCATGAAACTTGGCCACGAGTTGCGTCCCGTCCCCCGCTGGCCCGTGGCCGAGTTTGGGCTCCGTGACCCCCAAGGTCAAGGTCACGGCGGCCCTGCAAAGGTCAAAACTTCTGGACGCTCTGGAGGCCGCATTTTAAGTCGGATCCCCATGAAACTTGGCCACGAGTTGCGTCCCGTCCCCCGCTGGCCCGTGGCCGAGTTTGGGCTCCGTGACCCCCAAGGTCAAGGTCACGGCGGCCCTGCAAAGGTCAAAACTTCTGGACGCTCTGGAGGCCGCATTTTAAGTCGGATCCCCATGAAACTTGGCCACGAGTTGCGTCCCGTCCCCCGCTGGCCCGTGGCCGAGTTTGGGCTCCGTGACCCCAAGGTCAAGGTCACGGCGGCCCTGCAAAGGTCAAAACTTCTGGACGCTCTGGAGGCCGCAGTTTAGTCGGATCCCCATGAACTTGGCCACGAGTTGCGTCCCGTCCCCGCTGCCCGTGGCCGAGTTTGGGCTCCGTGACCCCCAAGGTCAAGGTCACGGCGGCCCTGCAAAGGTCAAAACTTCTGGACGCTCTGGAGGCCG